>MNCI01031946.1:205114-295869 GCA_015680685.1 Gnetum montanum | reverse complement strand
AAAATTCCAAATAATTTAACTGCAAGTCAAAAGAGAGCTTTCTTCAAAAGAGCATGAAGATTTTTTGTTAAAGATGGTATATTATATAGAAAGGATTTTCCAGGAGTTTTATTGAAATGTGTTCATAATGATCAAATTAGTTTCGTCTTGGAACAATTTCATGATCATTTGAATCTATTTTATCAATCCCCTAAATCAACTATGCAACATATACTTCGGTATGATTATTATTGGCCTTCCATGTATCAAGACATTAGTTCAAAGATTCAAAAATGCTATAAATGTCAAATTCATGGGCCCAAGATTAAAAGGGCTAGAGCCCTTTTAAAGCCAATAGTTGCAAATAGACCATTTCAGCAATGGGATTTGGATTTTATTGGTACAATTACTCCTTCAAGAGCTGGACACAAGTTTATTCTCACAACTACTGATTATTTCACTAAATGGTCTAAAGCAAAAGCTCCAAGAGGAAGTTCAGTATCAAACGTGATTAAGTTTCTAGAAGACCACATTCTAAGTAGATTTGGTGTACCTGAAGTGTTAGTGTCAGACAATGGACCCGCCTTCAAATTCGAAGAGTTTATCGGGTGGGCATCTGCAAAATCCATTTTCATATTTTTCTCATCAAATTATTATCCTAAAGGAAATGGCCTAGTAGAATCCACCAATAAAAATTTTATCGCTTATATCAAGAAATCAATGGATGGGAATCCAGGAAATTGGATCAATTATCTATAATCTGCATTATGGTCAGATCAAATAAGATTCAAGAAACCTATTGGGACATCACCATATAATTTAGTCTATGGTTTGCCAGCAAGAATTACAAACAAGATTATAAGCTCATCTTCTGAATTTGTACAAAGATATAGTGAAAAGACTGATAAGGATAGAAGTTTCATGACTTTGCTTATTAGAAGAGAAGCTGAAGTGAATAAAGCAAGGGATAATTTGTTACGAAATACCTCTCAAGTTAAAAGATGGTTTGATAGGAAAGCTTTGAAAAAGAATTTCAAGATAGGGGACCTTGTCCTATTATGGAATATGAAGAAACCAAATAAGTTTACCCGAACATGGATTGGTACCTTTCAAGTTACAAAGAAATTGTCAGAGGATACTTACAAATTATCAACCTTGGATGGCATGCAATTGCAATTTCCATATAATGTTTTGCATATAAAACATTATTTGGGACAATTGCATACTTGAAGATGTTATGAAACAAAATAATATATGTATATAGTATTATGTAAATATTACTAAGAGTATAGTGTCCATTATTATATTTAATTATGCTTTATTTATATTTGGAACATTATCTTTCCTTCAAATGGGGCAAGTGCAAGCCTACAAGTAAAACAAGTGGAATTCTACAAGTTTGACAAGTGGGGAAGGTGACTCATCCACCACTTAGTGAGGATTGTGAAAAATGGTTTGAATGCCTAGAAAGAAGGAAGCTTGGTTGAAGACACTTGGATGGAATTAAAAATTTTAGCACCTATAAAAGGAGGGTTAGATTGCTTAAGATTTCATCATCTTTCAATTCAAGTTTGGTAGTGAAGGTTATAGAGAGCTAACGGAGTTTGAGAGAGCAATGAGAAAGCCTTTTATTCCATATGTGATGGGATGTTTCCCTGAGCATGTATTGAAAGCTTATCTATAGGCTAGATCTTGTGGAGCTCCAAAGGAATGTCCTTTTATGGCTTGGTTATCTGATGAATTTTATTTTCTCACTAGAGGTTTGGATATAGAGTCCAATATTTGGGGGCAATATCAAGATTGCTCCAAAGAAGAGGAAAAATGAAAAGAGTCACCAACTTATGAAGAGTCATCATGGGGATGGGGAGAAGCTTTTGTCTCCCGAGAGGAAAATGAAGGACTTAATGAAGAGGAACAAAAGAGCTCATTTGAAAAAGAAAATGAGAAAAATGTTGAAGAGAAAGCTCATGTAGATCAAGATGAGAGCTCTACCAAGCCAGAGAACAACAAGACCGCCTTCATCACATCAGATATTTCTTATGAAATAGTGAGAGAGATGAGGATTCCCACTAGGGTAACCCTCACAATTCAGTTTCCATCCCAAGAATAGTTCATGAAGGACTTGATAATGTATAGTTTGTTGTATACAGTTTGATTTTGCTTAGGAATGAGGTTTTTGTCCCATCACACCTTATGTGAAATGGGAATTTTCCTCAAAAAAGATTTCTATTCAGTTGTAAAAATCTAGTGAAATTTTTAGTATGTTTTAGTCTTGAAAAAGGGGGCAGAAATGTTGGCACATTTGGCCATTACATGGAGCAGTTGGAATATTTTGTTCAAAATATTAGCACAATTCTTGCTTGTAAATTTGTAGTTTAGTATTATGAGTTAATGGGTATTTTTGGAGAAGCAAGCCTAGTAAATAATCTTGATGTTGAAGCCTTCTTGGAAAGTAAATTAAAATGCCAAGTTATTTTCTTGAGTGAAGATTGGAATAAGGAGGTGATTATTTACCACAAGAAAGCATACTCCCTGTTAATATTGGCAAAATAGACAACACCGTGGATAATGGATTATCAAAAATCGGCTAAGAGTTGGAAGCAAGCGAAGGACCTAACGGACTACCAATTGGTTTGGAATTCGTAGATTTAAAATTATCAAAGGATGTAAAGGTTTCTCTATTGCAGAAAAATCCAAATTCACGTATGTCTAAAGGCCCATTGTTAACGCTGCCGGAGAGAAAAATGAAATTAGAAAAATAGAACTGACTGCCGCGGTTTTGGGGAAAATCCTTTGGCTTGCTGTTCAGGACTGCGCCCACGCACCGGCTGGATTTATGTTGTCGACTCGCCTGACGCCGAACCTGAGTTCGTGGAGCTCATGGGAGGCCCTTCTTTCACCGCTGAGCCGAGTTAAAGGGGGTTTCGTGCAGCAATCGCATGGAGAAAGCTAGACAAAACTAAGGCTAGTTTAGGGCAGAACACAGTGGATATATTATCGATTCCAGCAGAGGCACTTGTGGATTTCAGAAGAATGGACACCTATCTTGTGTGACGAACAATTTTGGGTTTTCATTCACAACAACAACAAATGCTTTTAAAACCCTGATGGACGTCGCTCGAAAAAGCTACACCAAATGTTGGATGAAAATTCTGAAAGCCAAACAGTTTACCAGTTATCACAGATGGAGGGCATCAGAAATCTACGAAGCAAGGATTAAATCACATAATCATCAAAACCTGTAGGGCATTTTCGAGAGGCAGAGGTTACAACAGTTGCAGATCCTTACGGAACACACGGCAGCATTCCCTAACAGGGCGGCTAAGTCTTCTCCTGTGATGGTAGTTGCTGGTAAAGATTTTTTGGCTGAAGAAGATATTTTGAATCAGTTACGGGCAGTTGCAGCATTGGTGCCTTCACCTTCGGGCTCATATTTTGGCCATCCCGAATTTTAATTTCAATTATCAGGAATGAAGAAAGGATAAATTAACTACCACTACCACCAATAAGGTGGATATTATATTATATTTTTATGGTAAAATCTTACAGATTAATGACACTTAGTATTTAAAATTTAAATTAAATTAAATTAGATTAGGGAATTTAGACTTATTTTAATAAACTACTTACAAAGGAAATATTTATAATATTTGCAAATACTAATTCCTCCTAACTTTATGAATAACTTCCTAACTCCCTCCTAATTAAATAGGCAAGTAACCTCCTAACTTGTTGGGTAAGTAATCTCCTAATTGGTTGGCCAAGTTACTTTGGAGAAAAGTTAGCTAGGATATTTTGGCATGTAACTACCTTGTAAACCTTATAAAAAGGCTTCATGAGCACTTTGAAAAGGGGGATTTTGGGGATTTTTTTTAGAAGGATTTTTGAAGGATAATTTGGAGAATAGACTTTTGGGAGGTCTCATACGTCACACTTAGGCACTCACTTGAAGACACTTTGGGGTCTTGAGAAGAGTATTTGCAAAGAAGATTTGTAAAGACAATTGCTTGTAAGATGGCTTGCTAAAGGAAAGATTTCAGCCTCTTTGTCATGGTCCTATGAGTTATGCATTTCATTTTTTATTTTGTTTAAATTGTTTAGCTAGTGGGTTAGATAGTATCATCCTTGGTAAGTAATTTTGGGATTTTTAGATTGCTCTTACTGTTCTTGTTGCTTGATATGAAATTTCTATTAAAATTTTTCCGTAGAAGCGCTTGTGTTTAAAAGCCTTAAGAGCATTTTAGTAGTAAATTTTGTTATTGTGCAACATGTGGGAACTGCTATTGGGATTGTTGTAAGAGAGCCTCTGTTTGTAGTCACGCCGTTGAACAATTCAGTAGTCGAGAGGGTTTAGAAAATCTTTGGTATTTTGATGGGACCAGAATAGCTTCTTTTTATCTTTAAAGTGAATTCCCGTGGTATTTCAATCAGAAATTGTCAAGTCTTTTAAAGGTTCTGTTTGAATGCAATCGTTGACATCTATTATCTAGTCAAAATGGAGTCTCGTACGTGGTAGTTTACGCAGCAATTTTTGGTAGCATAGTAGGATTGTCTTGAAGAAATTGCTTGTTTGAGCCTTGGAAGTTTGAACAATTCGTAGATATTGAATTTGGGATATCTTTATTGTGAAGTGTTTACTCGTGTCATTTTACCTTGTTTAAATATTTGAGGTCTACACAAATCTGTTTTCTTTTCTTTTCTATCTATTTCCATTGAATGTTGCTCTATTTCTAGTTTTCTTGTGGAACTATATCTTTCTCTGGGGAAAATTAGGAGTAGATTCTGGAGTTGTGCTCAAATGTTTTTGCAAAATTTTATTTGTTACAAGTAGGTATTATAAGTGTTGGCACATTTTGCCATTACATGGAGTAGTTGGAATATTTTGTTCAAAATATGAGCAAAATCCCTGGTTGTAAATTTGCAGTTTAGTATTGAGAGTAATGGGTATTCTTGGAGAAGAAAGCTTGGTAAATAATGTTGATGATTTAAGCCTTCTTGGAAAGTAAATTAAAGTACCAAGATATTTTCTTGAGTGAAGGCTGGAATAAAAAAGAGAAGGATTATTTACCACAAGAAAGCATACTACCTAATTAATATTGGCAAACTAAACAACACCGTGGATAGTGGATTATCAAAAATCGGCTAAAGAGTCCAACTGTTTTTGAATTCGTAATTATCAAAGGGTGTAAAGTTTTTTGTATTACAGAAAACCAAAATTCATGTATGATCCAAGACCCATTGTTAACGCTGCTAGGAAAAATGAGATCAGAAAAAAAAATGGAGCTGAATGCCACGGTATTGGGGTGTTTCCTTTGGCTTGCTGGTTCTAGACTGTGACCACGTACCAGTCGGAGCTATGTTGCTGACTCATCAGACACCAAACCTAAGTTCTTGAAGCACGTGGGAGGTCCTTATTGCACCAATAAGGGTTTCAGGTAGCAATCGCGTGGAAAAAATTAGACAAAACTGTGGCCAATGGAGGGCAAAACATAGGGATTAAACAACAAAGAAAAAATAGAAACCCTCTATATACAATACATGGAGAAAGACGTCCTATTTTGTTCGGGCCCCAATTCTATTTTTGTCGTAGGCCGTAGCAGTTTCAGTTGCGCAGGCAGCAACGGCTCTAAAGGTTCTTGTGGTTTCAGCGGCTGCAGATTCACAACACATTCATCCCTAGTCCTGTAATCAATGACAATGGCGGAGACAAACAAAAACAAAAAATGTGGAAGCCCTAAACCAATTTTGGGGGTAAAACAAAAAAATATTTGGCAATCAAAACCCTTTGTTTGGGACAGTATGCTCAGCGCGTCATTCTTCAAGAAAACCCTTCTTCTCTAGCATGCGACGGCAGAGCTAGATGCAGTTGCAGAGCCTTCTCCCGCGATGATCATTAGTTATGGTTTTGCAGGGCCTTATTGTGTGGTGGCAGTTCAAATCTACGGTTTGGGATGATGCTGCATTTTGAATCTTGATTCAAACATGTGTCGGTTCTTACAGGTTTTGTGTAGAAATGAGAGAAAGACCATTGTCCTGGAACTGTGATTGAGCCTATACACGATTTACAGGGAAGACAAGAAGAATCGTTTAAGGATGTAACTTTCCCGCTTTCATCAAGAATTATTTGATTACTTCTTCCGCTCAAAGTATATGGTTAAGATGGAGTATAAATTAACCAACAATATATATATCCATCATATGAAGTACCCATTGTATGAAGCCTTGATTTAAAAACTTGCCTTCAATTATTCCAAGTCATGAAAAATTATTTTAAAACATATAAGTTACCACCAATAAAATTTTTTTTGCAATATTGATTATCCCATTACATTTAATGTCACATTACATTAATGTTAGCATAAAATTATCCTAATTTTATGCATAACTTCCTAACTCCCTAACTACATAACTTTCTCCTAGCGTGTTGGGCAAGTAATCTTCTAATTGGTTAGTCAAGTTACTTGGGAGAAAAGTTAGGTGAGATATTTTGAGATTTTTTTTGAAATTGTAACTTCCCTACCTACCTTTCAACCCTATAAAAGGGCTTCAAGGTGAGAAAAGAAAGGGGGAATTGGAATCTCATTTTTGATAAGGACTTTTGGAGAGAATAATTGGGGTTTCATACATCACGTAGAAGACTTTTGGGAGGTCTCATACATCACACTTGGGCTCTCACTCAGAGACATACTCGAGGTCTTGAGAAGAGCTTTGTAAAGAAATTGTGAACGATTGCTTGCAAGATGGCTTGCTAGAATAAAGATTTCAGCCTCTTTGTCATGGTCCTGTGAGTTATGCATTTCATTTTTTGTTTTGTTTAAATTGTTTAGCTAGTGGTTTAGATAGTATCATCCTTGGCAAGTAATTTTGGGATTTTTAGATTGCTCTTATTGTTTTTGTTGCCCGATAGAAATTTCTATTAAAATTTTGCCATAGAAGCGCTTGTGTTTAAAAGCCTTAAGAGCATTTTAGTAGTAAATTTCGTTATTGTGCAACGTGTGGGAACTGCTATTGGGATTGTTGTAAGAGAGCCTCTGTTTGTAGTCACGCCGTTGAACAATTCAGTAGTCGAGAGGGTTCAGAAAATCTTTGGTATTTTGATGGGACCAGAATAGCTTCTTTTTATCTTTAAAGTGAATTCTCGTGGTATTTCAATCAGAAATTGTCAAGTCTTTTAAAGGTTCTGTTTGAATGCAATCGTTGACATCTATTATCTAGTCAAAATGGAGTCTCGTACGTGGTAGTTTACGCAGCAATTTTTGGTAGCATAGTAGGATTGTCTTGAAGATATTGCTTGTTTGAGCCTTGGAAGTTTGAACAATTCGTAGATATTGAATTTGGGATAGCTTTATTGCGAAGTGTTTACTCGTGTCATTTTACCTTGTTTAAATATTTGAGGTCTACACAAATCTGCTTTCTTTTCTTTTCTGCTTATTTCCATCGAATCTTGCTCTATTTCTAGTTTTCTTGTGGAACTATCTCTTTCTCTGGGGAAAATTAGGAGTAGAATTGCGGAGTTGTGCTCAAATGTTTTTGCAAAATTTTATTTGTTAAAAGTAGGTATTATAAGGACTGCATAGACTAGGCAATTGAACAAAATAGGAAATTTTCAATAAGTCACAGTACTTGGCAAAGTTGGCTGAATCTCTTTAAAGTAAGTCATTGGTAGTTTACACGCAACGCAATCGTTAAATTTCTCACAACCGCACGCCGCATCAGCACACACACATACTCACATTAACTACTGAGTTTATTTGGAGGTATCTGGGCCTTGGTGTTGCCAGAGACAAGCAGGCACCTAAATCCTGTTCCAGGACACTTGTTGGCGGTCGTGTCCCAAACGGTCGCTAACAATAAGAACCATGTAGACTAGGTAGTTGAACAAAATAGGAAAGTTTCAACAACTCACAGTACTTGGCAAAGTTGGCTGAATCTCTTTAAAGTAAGTCATCTATAGTTTACACACAACACAATCATTACATTTCACACAACCGCATGATGCAACAGCACACACACATACTCACATTAACTACTGAGTTTATTTGGAGGTATTTGGGCCTTGGTGTTGCCAAAGACTAGCAGGCACCTAAATCTTGTTCGAGGACACTCGTTGGTGGTCGCGTCCCAAACAGTCGCCAACAGTTCCCAATGGATGCAGCAGGAACAATGCAAATTTTTTGCTTCGAACCAACGGCTACACTATGCTGCGTAGTGTAGCAGAGCATAACATGATGCTACGTTACATCAAACATGCTACTCTACAAAGCATAGCAAAGCATGGGAAGTAGTTACGCTACATCAATGCACTCCATCTAATTGCATTGTTGCTTTGACAGCGCAATTACAATGTAGAAGAATTGTAATTATGGCATGGCAGACCTGCTCAACAGTCATGCATAAGCGTAGGGCATGTGGTATCCAAACCGCATATTTCACGTGCCCTTGGTCCTATAAATACCCCAATGAGAAATACTCAAGGGGTCTAGGTTTGGAATCTTTGGCAATCTGGTCGGCTAATAATTTTGTTGGCTAACAAGAAAAAAAGTTAGCACTGTAACCTTGAGCATTTTAAGCTTTCTGTTTGACATTGTAAATAGTTAGCACTCTCAGTTGGCATTTTTCTCTGCTCTTTCCTACCACCTTGGTAGCACTTCACATTATTAACACCTGAGTCCACGTTCAAGCACATAGCTGTCTTACTCTATATGTCTTAGTTACTCTTAGGATCTCTGCACTTCTCAATGTTGTGCAACCTATTGTATCCACCTTGACAGAGCGAAGTTGTAGCTTCGAAGCGATGCATTTTTCTAACTACATTTTACTTTGTCTCCTGCTTATTATTGCATTTTACACTATTTTTTTTCCCTTTTACACTTAAGCATTACTTCACGCTATCAGTCTTGTTTTCAAATTATCTAATTGGAAAAGGTTATATTAACACCAATTGAGTCCCTATCTAATCCACCAGACTGTTCAAGGCCCCAGATTTCCATTCCATCCAGCATGGCCCTCCAGCAGAAATGGGGTTAAGACTATCAACAACTAATGACCTCTTGGTGTTTTCCAACCACCGATGTTTTTGATCGCTATAGTTTTCTAGTGCTAGAAGGAGGGAATTTTGGTGCCCTTTCCACGTGTCACAGTAGTCCTATAAGCCTTTTGCACCCTAATATGCATTAGCGTAAACTTAACACCTATCTATGGTTGTTTATGCATCATGTAGTGCAGATCGGTTTCCTCGATGGTTCCTCGAGAACCCTACAGGATACAAAGCCTCTGGTCGTTAGCTGACTTACATATCTTACGATAGTCTTGCAGGTGTTCTGTACCCTATCACACACTAGCGTAAATGTGATACCCTTTTACAGTTGTTTACACATCATGTGGTACAGATTAGTCGCTTTGAAAGTTCCTTGAGAGCCCAATAAGACATAAAGCCTTTTCGATTGCTTTCCAATTTCTTTTCTCTTCTCCTTTGCAAAACTATTTAGCTTTCCAATATCTTTGCTTTTTTTTTCTTTTTTCATTTACAAAACTATTTAGCTTAACAATGGCTTCCCTGAGCACCGTTGCTAACACCTTCAACGTTGAAGTTCCCATCATGGTTCAAGGCATCATAGGTGGCAAAAAAATGCTCAACCTGACGCTAGAAACACCTCGATCCCTTAGGATCCAAAATCAGGGACCTGAGGGCTTGGCCCAACAACATGAGTGCTATAACTTCATCTATGCGAAGGTGCAGGAAAATCTGCCTTTGGATGTGCATGAACTCAAAGACAAACATAGCTTTGAGTTCGCTTATTGCGATGGGAAGGAGTTTGTTCCCACTCTCAGTGCTTCCATACCTTTGACATAGAAGAATCAATGGCTTCTAGACTAGCTAATCCAGTTGGCTAGACTTAGGGAGCAACTGGACACAGTGTCTAACTAGGATGATGCCTTCCAGGATAGATAGAAGGAACTCGATTCCTAATCCAATGAGGGAGGTCAAACCAACCCCACTCTTGTCCCTCCTACCCAGGTCTTCTGGGCCAATCCGTTGTCTATCACCTCTCCCTTTGTAATCATGCCTATGTTCTTGTAGCCTACAATCACAACTGCAATGGGTAGCCATTTCACCTTCCTGGCATGTCAACACCCTTATTTCCTAAAACACCGTGAAAATTGCGAATCGGCCTAGGGCAAAGATTCACGATTCAGGCGAAAGCTTGCAATAGAAATCCAGAAGATAGAACAAGGCAAAGAGGCGTGCAACATCAAGTCTCCAAGTTTCTTACAAATTCTAACTTGGTTTTGTTTTCTATCTTTACGCCACATTACGCAACATAGTGTAATTTCGCTCGGTGTAACTTTGCTTAATGTAGCTTGATATCAGAAGGTAACTTGCTTTGACGAATTCAACAAAGTTTAAGGCCTAAGTAGTGGACTACGACTTGTCGCATATTCCACCAAGTCTTTTGTTCAGGGCTGAATTTATGCTCCATTATGTAGAGTAGCGTAATGAGCTTCGAGGAAGTCAAAGTTAGAGTCCAAGGAAGTGCAGCAGATTGACTTCTTCTTTTTTGCAGATTGGTCGCTTTACACTTATTATGCTACGTAGTGTAAACAAGCGTAACTTGTTGTAAGGTTGATCGCTTTACACTCTATTATGCTTTGTGGTGTAAATAAGCACAAAGTAGCTTTAGTTAACTACTTTTATGCTCTATTACGCTCTGCCATGCTGTGTAACGTAAACAAGTGTAATACAAAGTCATCTAAAGCTATACCAAATATGCACCTGCTATCCATACGTAGCAATACGCTCATCAGTGTATCATAGCATAATCATGAGGTGGCTTCAGTAGGAGTGGTTGACAATGTACTTTGTCCCCCTCCTCCAAAACATGATGCAACATGACCAGTTTCAACATAAAATTTTCCAAGTCAACGACATTTTGAAAATTTGAGACACGTGTCATTAGGGTCGTGCCTTCTCCACGTAATGCTGAACCTATAAATACTCTAGTTGGTGGAGAAAAGAGGGGATCTTCCTTCCTTAGAAAAAGATAGAAGACATTGTTTGAGCATTGATAGCAAGGGTGATTCATCTTTTGGCGAAAACAAATCCTCTTCATTGGTGATCATTAGCAACTTTGAGCAAAGACCACTGAAGGCAAAAGGAGGAGATCAAAGATCGAGAGATTATCTTGTATGATTGGCAAGGTTTATTGATTAGAAATTGTTGACCGATAGACATCCAGACTTGACCTTCCTTGCATTTCACCTTTGGCTTATGAGGTAGATCAAGTTTCATTTTGTACTCCCTTTTGAACAATTTTCTTGTTGCTTTGTATATGCTTCGCACAAAGATAAGCGAAGTTTGCCGTTGGAACGTTGAATGCAATATATTCAGCTTTCAAGTCAAAGCATAGATCTTGGAATTATGCATCTTTTCTAAATCTGATCTTCCTTGTCGCGTTGATGTCGTCCTTATTTCAAGTTCTTTATGTTGTTTCCTACTCCTTCTATGATTCATCGAACTAATTCCTTTCATGGAATATCTATATAATACATATATTATCACGATATTCAAAAATTTACTGATTAAGTAAGCCCCTGTTTGATCGACAAGAGCATTTAGGGCACCTCAGATTTGTTTTCTCCAGCACGGCCCTCACACAGATCCGTGGTTAAGACTATGTACGCGGATCTTCGCTCGGTATTTCCAGCGGCCGACGTTTTCCATCGTTACAATTTTCTGGTGCTAGAAGGAGGGCTTGAACTTCCGATCTGTATTTTATGGGTAGCCCTATAAGCAATCCATACCCATGTTCATAAAACATAAACGTAATACCTCTAGGGAAGTTTACGAAATCGTGTGGTGTAGATTGGTCACAGTAACGACTCCTTTGGAGTCCTACAGGGTAGAAAGCCAAATCATAATTTTGTTTTGGCATCGCCTTTGAACTTTTTCGTTGTTGTTATCGATCTATCTGAGAGATGGATTCTACACATACAACCACTGCTACTATGATCACCATTGACTCGGGTGTCACATCCGTAAATCCCATCACCATTCCCGGATCATCTTTCGACGCAACAAGACCTCAGGGACCGTCGCGTCATTTGTTGAGATTACAAGGCAAGGATCCTTCACTCACCATCTTGACTCCTAAAGAGTATAATTTCATTTGCGTCAAGATCCAGGAAAAGCTTTCCCTTAGCCGAACCGAGATAGAAGCAAAACGAAATTACAAGCTGATCCACAGAGGGGGTCAAGATTTCATCCCTACTGCATATGACATCATCCCCCTAACCAATCATTATCATGAACTCCTATCCCAACTAGTTATGGCTAAGAATCAAACTACACAGTCTATTCTAGAACTTCAAAATGAGGAGGAGGAGGAAGCTGAATTCATAGCCCAGTCTAAACACGTGAATTGATACCATAACCTCAGCCCCCATACATACATGAATCCCCTATTTAATCCTCTCACTGGAGAAGCTGCACATCTCAACCCAATCATGACCATCCAAACACATATTCCCGTCATCCCGTAGGGCACTATGAAATCCTTAATCTTTCAAGTACAAATGCCATCTCAAAATAACATGGGAGTAATCTCCTTGCCACATGTAATCAATATTCTGTCAGTGATACCTGCGTCTACTGCACCCCATTTCATTCCCCATGTGCAAGTCCATACCACGCCTATAACCTGCCTGGTGCAAAATCTGGTGCAAACCTTATCGTCACAGCCCATTGGAAGGCAATAGATCACAACCTCCATTCAATCGTAGTGATCTGTTCAACAACCTACAGCTAGTCAATGGATCACGCCTATTGCACAACATAATTAATCTGCGTTCTATGGTACGCAACCCTTGGCTGCATCTGCCACACATGTCCCGCAAGTAACTGCACAACATCCTTACACCTTCCATCCTGTACATCCAGCAACGACCAATTTTTCCGTAGAGCCTGTCGGGTGGTGGGTTTCACAGGCAGCTCCGTCCATGGGGATAGTCCCTGTTGCACCATCTGTCAGCCAAGCTATTGCTCCCTTCCCATTGCCTGGCACTGCTCTTTCAGTCCAACCTGCTACTCCTCCAGCACGAATTTCGTCATCAATAGGTCTAGATCAAGCTTTTTTGCTTATTCAGACCCTCACCAAGGAAGTTAAGCACCTTAAAGCTGCTGGCTTTGATATGATACAGGTCATGGATTTCTACCCTGATGATCCCATTAGCCCAGTAGTTCCCACGCTGTCGTTGCCCCCAGGGATGTCTTTGCCCCATTTTACTAAATACAATGGGGAAGGAGATCCTAATGCTCATCTCGTTGCATTTAGGTCTAAATCCTTATTACTACAACAATGGCCTCATATGATTATCCGTGTCTTTGCGATGTCTCTGGCAGGTAAGGCCTTAGATTGGTATCGAGCACTCCCTCGCTCTTCCATCTCAACCTTGGAAAAGCTCCTAACACAATTTTTGACTCACTTTAAATACAATTTAAATCCAAAAGTCACGTTAGACCAACTTATGGGAGTGAAACAAGACCCACTTGAGCCAGTCTAGAGGTTTATACAGCTATGGAGCGCTACTCTGAATGAAATCCGTGAGCCTATCGCGGAAGCCCATCTATTGGCTATTATCAAAGGGGCAGTCAATGACTTCATCAAGTTTAAACTATACTACCTTGCCCCTCGCTCCTTGAGTGAAGCTTTCACACAAACTAAGAGAATTCAAGATGTTGCTGAGGCTAGCAAAGACCCAGCATATGTGGCCTATAAAAACGCCAACAATAAGGGTAAAGACAAAGGTAAAGCAACAACAACAATAGTAGCTGTGTTGGCTGAGGGCACCAAAAACAAGAATAACAAGAAGGCACCCATAGCACCTTCCGAGACCATGGCTAGGGCAAGTAGCACTGGCCAAGATGCACTTGCCCCTGAAAAGCCTCCACAGTCAAAACCAAACTTCGAGCGTAAGGATCGTTCAAAATATACAGCCCTACCTATGAAGCATTCAGAATTGCTGAAACAATTATTATGAGCAAGATATATTCAAAAAAAATATCTGAAGAAGCTCTGTAGCATCACAGGCATCATTGTAAATTGCTGAAGAACCCTTCTTTAGCTCTACCCAATGAGCCGCCAGTCCCCAAGTCTTTTAGGCTAGACCATTTTTGTGACTACCACCAGTTGTGTGGTCACAACACTGATTACTGTTGGGCGTTGAAGGATGATATTCAATGCATAATTGACAATGGTTCTTTGACATTAGACAACAATAGTCTAATGTGTCCCAAAAACCAAGTGATGCACGTGTACAAAGAACCGATAAACGCAAATAATGTAGCATACACCATTAACATGGTAACTACAGACAATGAAGGGAAGGTACCGCCTAAGCAACCCTTTGTGTTACGTGTACCTACCAGTTCACCCCAAGGGGCAAGTTCTTCACTGGCAGTTAGCAGCACCTCAAGGCCACTCTTTGTTATTCGGATGCCCTCTCAAGCTATAACTCAGTCTCACGTTAACAATAAAGTCACGGCCACGCCCATGCCTACTCCTAAGGTGCATTTTATCCTTAGAGCACAAAAACCACCAGTTGCTCCTTTTACGCAGGGCCAAGTCTCTAACAAAAATCATCAACCACCATCCAACAAAAAAAGGGAAGGAGATGCACCAATTAATGCAACCAAAGACCACTCTATTCTAGGCTTTATTAAGCCCAGGCCCTTAGCTTCTGTACCTTTGCCTACACCTTGTGGGCAAGACAAGGGTACAGAAACACAGCCAGCTCCCCTCGGCAGGAAGAAACACAGCCCTCTGACTGATGCTATTCCGCCTCTGGAAATTTGTCTCTTAGGGCGAATGGAAGAAGATAGAGGAGACAAGCAACCTAGTCGAGAGCAGGACCTCCTCGACGCATTTACGCAAGTTAAGTAGGCTCTAAAATAGAAGAACATGACATTGAGCCTCTATGACTTACTTATGACATCTCAAAAGCACCGTGAGGCTATGGTCCGTATGCTGACATACATACCTGTGGATGAAGGCTTACCAACGGAAGAGGAAGCGATACACGCTGTCATGTTTCCCCCCACCGCTGAGTGACCCAAACCTACCCGATTGATCTTTCATGATGAATCCATCAAAGATGATCCTGAGAAAGGTCGAGTCATGATAGAACCCATGTTCATCACCATCCGAGTTGGTCAACATCGGATCCACAGGGTGCACATTGACGATAGTGTGGCTACAAATGTCATCCCTTATCCTATAGTGGATAAATTGGGCCTGGTCGACCAGATCAATCCTACGACGACATCATGCCTAAATTCGTTCAACGGGGCATGAGTTATACATATCAATTTTGTGGTAGGAGACCAGTTCCCAATAGACACCACATTTATCATTATCAAGGAGATGCTCGGCTTCAACCTTATTCTTGGGAGGTCCTAGCTAGCCCAACTGAGGGAATTTTCATCACTGATACACCAAGAGATACACCTACCTTATGCGGGAGAAGAGGTAGTAATACATGGTGATGAAATAACTCCTAGAACTGTCAATAACATCAAGGAAGAATGGGTTTCAGAGATCAAAATTCCTGAAGATCAAACCCATATCCAAATTCCTGAACAAGTCGAAATGACTAATGATAGCCTAGCCTGGGCTGACCTACCATTTCAGGGAGAAGAAGATGATGTGAAGGAGTTAGGTCATAGATCTCCTCGCCCTTACGTACCACTCAATGTAAAATTTATCAAAAACAATTACAGGCTAGCGATTGACCTGCGTGGTACTTACGCGCATCTTCACACTTTTACTAATTTTTCCATTTACGCTTATCATTTTTGACTGTCACTTTTGTTTAGCGTACATATATTTATGTCTTCTGTCGATTACACCATTTACATTTCCTAGTTTACACCATTTATGCTTCTTAACTCCTATTAGTTACATTAGTACAATTACGCAAACATTTACACTTTTATCAATCGCATTCTCTGACATATGCAAATGGCCCGCAATGGACTAAAACTAGTAAAGGCCCGCAACGACCTAAAACTAGTGAAAGCCCGAAATGGCCTTAAACTAAAATACCTGATTTCCATCTTTATGCAAACACTATGTAACACCCCGCAATGGCCTTAAACTAGCAACTCCATTCGACAATTGCAATAATGCCACCCACCCACAACCCTCAATAATTCTATTTACGCTTTGTATAAATAAAGACATAAAATTAAAAACCATAAAGAAAATATCATGATTAATCATGCCAAAATTTATATTCTCATTGTTCAATCTCATAAATAAAATCATGCGTAATCATAATTACGCATCCCCTCTAGTACCACTGTCTCCCATATCCCTTAACTTCACCTCTAAGCCTAGCAAATCATCTTCATATGGGCCGTCCCTTTTAGGAAGTATTCCCTCATGAGGAACATCATCTTCGCAAGGTTCCTCCCCTAACACTTGCTCCTCAAGGTGACGATCTACGTCATTACACTCTCCTTCCTAAATGTACGCCTCATCCTATCCACCTTCTTCATTCGTTTCTTGTAACTACATACAACAAATATATCAACAAAACCCATGATAGAACAATTCAGAAAATTCCAATTCAAAAACACTAACACTCACTCGTGATGGCCCTGCATCTGCAGCAAAGGGGAGTTGATCTAAGCCCACCCACAGATGTTGCATAATTTCATCCTCGATCAACTCAGACCAAATACCATTTCCTAGATTAGTTCCAGCCTTAACATTCCCTTTCTCCATGCTAGTCCATCGGGGTGGTTCGGGGAAGAAGGTAGGGACTGTGGTCTCTCCCCCGGGGAAAGTAATTTCTCTTTCCGAGGATGCGCTCACCGTCACCTGCTCCTGGAACTTTTCAAAGGCCTTAGACGCACCAATGACATCAAGGAACAATCGCAAGGATTGAGCTTCAATGGCAAAATCTCGATAATGCTGACGATAAGCGATACTTTATCGCTTATACAGATGCTTATGATCTTTCTGCTTCTGCCTCCACTCTTAGACACTTGCACAAAAGTCATTTCAATCTTGATTCTTCTGGGCCAGGAGCTCTATTTGCATCCTTTGCTCAACTAATTCATGACTGGTTTGTACACTGTTTCTGACTACGGTCTAGTAGCGAGCATAGTCAATGACAACTATCCGCCAGTCCTCTTCACCTGTTCCTTGAGCTTACAAGAATTCACATCGCAACCTTAAGTCTCTGACCTCTCTGGTCAGAGACATCCTTTCCTTCTCTGATGTCTGTAGCTTCTTCCAGAGATCTTCATTGACATTCTAACTTTTCCACAGGGAGCGTGTCAAACGTAACACACATTTACACATTTCTTCGTAAATGTTGCATGGCATAACCGTTCCTTCTGATGAGGGTTCGATGGTGTCCAAGTCAATGGGCTCCGTAGAGTCCCATCGAAGGTGAGCTCCTGATGATGAATATTAGATCAAACGTAAATAAACATTGTAACCTTATAACAAAATAAACATACCATAGCCGCAACATACCAGCCCAAGGATCGATGCGTTCTAAACACTCGATCATATCACCGACGACGCCTTCCATAAAGGTAAATTTATTGGGGCATTCCGCCCACACTCTGCTTACAATGGAAGATGGGGATGCACCTCATTCATCTGTGATATAATTAAGTCAAAAAATTTTGGCTAATAACAGGATCTCTTAAAAAATTTTAATAGACTAATTACCTCTTCCTGTCCCAGTGGGAAGTGCATCAACATTCTCCACCTCCACTCTCTCTTCGTGCACAAGGATCTATGCGTCACTCACTCTAAGAGCCGGGGCCTCGTCTTCCAAAACTGGGGCGCCTTCCCCACGCCGTAATACCACCGCCCCTATTTCAGGGGTCAACCGCTCTATAGGTCTCCCTGTTTATGCCATATAATGCACTCAAATAATTCAAAATACCTTGAATAAGTTGCGTAATACAACAATTACCATAACTTTTACTATATCCTTTCACTTACCAGGTGGAGGTTTACTCCACTTAAACTTGACTTGTATAGTTCTACTCGCGCCACCTGCTGGCTCCATAGGCACCTCAGTTAGACGAGGCCTTTTATGCTGAACTGAGGCGTCTACTATTTCTGCAGCCAAGCGTTTTCCCCATGACGTATCACTTGTGTAAGAGGGAAGTGCCCCACCTACACTGTTAGAGCGTCACGTTCGAGCTACCGCCAAATTTCTAGTCGTTATAGAAAGCGACTCCCCAATTCCCTCCGGAGGATCCTGTGACCGGATAGTGTCGAAGAGGTGGGAGATCCAGGGTTTGGATAACTGGTCTTAGTCCTATTCCACCCAGACCCCATTCCTCTCGACCATCAAAAATTCAGCAAAACATTGGAGGTAAGCTATGAAGAAGGCGAAGTGTACACTGAAACAGGACTCGAGCTTTTGGCGGAGCCTGATCATTTCAGTGTGTAACCCCTCAGCGAAATAGCTTGCCTAGTCAAATTGGGTCCCTTCCTCAATCACCTCTCGCATGATACGGGCCTATTCTATACTGAAGAACTTCCCTTGCGAGAGTGTTCTAGGGAAAGCCCTGTCTCAGAAGAGGGGATAAATGGTCTTGGCAACCTCTAACTCGATCTTTTCACAAGGAATCCCCTTTGTGTCCTTCTTAGTCCCCAACCACTCCTCCAGATCTTCCTAACATTTGATGCTTCTCCTCGACTTTTCTTCTATGCGAAGACCATCTGAGGGGATGCCAAAAGGTCAGTAAATAGTTCAGCGTCAATGTCAAAATGTATATGCATGTTACACACGCTCGTACAAAAGCGTTCAGCCCCCTCGCTGAAGGAGTTAACTAGAGTTAGCATTTCACTCACGGGGACATTGGGGGTTATATCTAGGAACAAATGCATTAGCCTCCCCTCTCGCAGCTTAGTAACCAATGCAGTTGGGGCCGTTGCATGGTCGAGCCAGTGTTGTGCTTCCTTTATGTCACCATAACGGAAGAGGAGGGTGTTCGTCTCGCAGCTAGAAATCATGATGGTAACTTCCCGGGATTCCCTAACTGATAACACAAGACACAAGTCAAGATAACAAAGACAATGTTATGCAACATTTCAAAAAATAATATCCTGTAACCAATTGTAACGACGAAACCTTACCAGGTCTGAATGACAAAGGAAATGGAGGAAGCTTTCTTTGCACGTCCATGAGGGTAAGGGGTGGGTTCAAAGTCTATTCCTCATGTAACCATCCAAGGTTCTAACAATTCTTGAAAGAATCGGAGTAACGGGTAGGATACTCAGGAATTTCGAAGGCCATTTGCCCCATGACACCGGCGGGTATGTTGCTAGTGGACGTAAACTCATTTATCACCCTTTCGGTCAAGGAAAATGTATCATTGTTGCCCAATAATGCATTTTTGTTGATGAAGAACTTGTATCATATAGCGTACTACTATCTTACGCTTTACAAGTTCAAACATTAGAAAACATATTAACATCACCGCAAGTAAAACGACTTACCCGCCTGAGTAGTACATCGTGCCCAGTGGATTATAAAAGTAGGTTGAGACATGATGGGCTACAAACAAAGTATTATAAGCATGATAATAGAAAAATCTGGGCATCTTCCAAATCCAACATAAATGCCTCAATCCCCTGGTGCTAAGTTCGCGATCTTGAGATCGACCAGTATCTGTAACGCCTGAAATCGTCGGTCTCTGGCTGGAAGGAAAAACAGAGGCCGCGGGATCGCAGGACATGTACAGAAGACCCTGCCTACATCTGAGGGTGTGCTGGAATGCAGCAGAGGCAGAGTACCTTGGGTGGTCCGCACACGGATTAGACAAGGATTTCCCCGCGTGTACGCAAATGCTAATACGCTGGGTTATGCGTAAAACGGCGTGCAGGCGTAAACGAAGGAAACACAGCGTAAAACGTAAACAGATGCAAACGAAGCTCAAGCGAGGTGTGGGCCAAATTGACATAAAACTGTAAAAGAAATTGCAGCGAACGAAATGATGGAATTACAGAGTCAGAGTATAGCGCACCGGTCTAACGCAGTTGTGGGAACACAAGGCGGCGGAAAAGCCCCGGCGTGCACACAGGTGACTCGGACGGTTTGCAGAGGGGGCAGAGCATAAGAGACTAGATCTGCAGCATGCAGGACTTCTCAGCGTAAGAAGGTTTTCTGCTCTTTTGCGTAGTGTAAATGTTCTCTGGTCTGCTCCAGGATTTTGCAAAAAACCTCTGGCGGAAGTGGAAAAATGGGGGTTTTATACAGATTGTTATGCTAGACTCGGGATGGGAGACACGTGGCGCGTTGACCAGGTGCATACACTTTACAAATATACAAAATGTTACAACTGCTGGGTGTATACGCTGGGCGTATATGCTGCATCAGATCGGCGTATACGCTGGGCGTATACGCCGAAATGCTGGGCGTATACGCCGGAATGCTGGGCATGAACTGGGTGGGCGAACACGTTGACGGATGCTGGGCGTACACGCCGGAATGCCGGGCGTACATACCAGGCGTATACGCGGAGGGATGCTGGGCATACACGCCGAGCACATACGCCGAAGGGTGCTACTTGCTTCAATTCTTTCTCTTCGGTGTTATCTTCATGCTGTTATTAGAGATCCTGTCGTCGAGCGTGCGCATCTGCAGTGCCTGGGCGTATACACCGGAGAGCTGGGCATATACGCTGAAGTGCCGAGGCGTATACGCTGAAGTGCCGGGCATATACACTAGAATGTTGGGCGTATACGCTAGAATGCTGGGCGTATACGCTGAAGTGTTGGGCGTACACGCCGGGTGCATACGCCGTGTGTATACGCTGGCCCCCATATGCTTGGCAAAAACCAAGTATTACGATTATGCAGCCGGTGTCGTTCGTGAATTCCAGGGTCCTGCTTGGTGTCGTACAAGTACTAAGCTCCGAATTTTGTGGTGTTTCATTGGCCCCTCTTTGTTGATGCTTGGAGGAATCGACCCGAGAGGCGTCAACAAAGAAGTGCAAAACACCACAAGCGACTCGATAGAAACGTTGTCCGCTGCTACTTGGACGAGACGTCATCGTACCGTGTTCAGTAGTACATGGGATCGGGAATGCGGAACTTATAGCGGATGGGAGGATAGGGATTGGCGACTGCCCAAGGAAGTGTGTGGACAAGGGATGTTTTGGTATGTGGCAGGCTGATCTGTGCCTTAGCCATTGTTGTAGCAAACTTGGAGTACAGGCATGCGGTGTGCGTGCTTTGGCGGAACAAGGCT
This sequence comes from Gnetum montanum, assembly GCA_015680685.1. Classification (NCBI taxonomy): domain Eukaryota; kingdom Viridiplantae; phylum Streptophyta; class Gnetopsida; order Gnetales; family Gnetaceae; genus Gnetum; species Gnetum montanum. The sequence goes on along the minus strand of MNCI01031946.1, from coordinate 274,605 downwards.
CTTTGTCAAGAGGACCGGTTGGCGAGGCCAAAGTCACGAGAGGATGTGTTACATTCTTTGGGAGAGAAGGGCCCATGTTTAGTGTTCAAGGGGAACCTATTGGCAGGGAGCCAAAGCCATGCAACTAGATATTGTTTGAGCGCTCTGGACATGAGTACTTAGTTTTGAGACAACTGCCTTCCCGCCTGGGGCTTGTATGGGAAGTACCAGAGGTCTCTCTTTTTTTTTTTTTTTTTTTTTGCAAATTGTAAACTTGGCTTTGCCTGTGTACTCATGTGCAGGCACTGTGTGGCGTGTTGCGGCTGTTTTAAAGCAATACGGTGTTTCAAATGTACCGAGTGTGTCAAGGGGATGTTGGGATAAAGTGTTTTGATGAATGGATAGGGGAGCTTTATCAGTGAACGGGGGCGTACTGGTGAACGGTTTGATTCAATCTTTCCATGTATGCTGCAAACAGTGTCTTATCTTGCTGCTCGTGACGAAGTGCGATCTTGTACGACACTTCTGGGTGTCATCCTGCAAAAACAACGCCAAGGAGACAAGGAAACCGTGAGTGAATGGACGGGCTTAGACTTACATGGTGGCCGATGGCACAGAGGTGCTGGAGACCGGCAGGTACTGTATGCAGATGAAAGCAGTGCTGAAGATGGCAGCTGATAGCAAATGGTGCAATGAAGAGAGCGATGAATGAGCATGGCGGCGGAGTGAGGTGCCGAGTGTGAACTTGCCAGTTTATAGTCTTGGCAGACTATTATGGGTTGGTTTTATGTCATAACCCGTTGGACATTACCTGTTTAGCGTCGTGGCAGACGGTACGTTGCCAGTTTTTAGTCTTAGCGGACTATGAAGAGGCAAGCTAGTTTATAATCTTGGCGGACTCTAATGGTTGTGACGATGGCAGTTTACTGTCATGCTAGATAGATGGTAGTTTATTGTCATTGCGGACACTGTGGTATTAGTTTTAAGTCATAATCTAGGACTGCTCTGTGGTATCAGTTTATAGTCGTAATTCCAGGACTTGCACGTACCTGAGCTTGTGTTCAGACATAGAATGGTTTTAGGTACAAATGATTTGTCGGATTAGCGAGTTCGTTCCCTTCGATGTCAGCTAACTTGAATGCGCCATTATCGAATGCCTTGATGACCATGTAAGGTCCTTCCCAGTTGGGTGAGAATTTGTCCGGGTATTCCCAAGTAGCTTTGAGTACGAGGTCACCTTCACGGATTGGGCGCTTGTTAATGTCATGCCCATGTCGCTGTCGTTGTTGCTTTTGGTACCAGTCGATTTGATCGAGCGCGCGTGCACTTTCTTCTTCAACCGAGTCAAGGTCAATGAGCCTTAGCTCATTGTTTCACTCGTCATCGAGGAGCCCGGAGAGTGTGATCCTTAGCGATGGTACCTGTAATTCCAAAGGTAAAACAGCTTCCGAACCATAAACAATACTGTACAGAGTTTTACCTGTTGACGCCCGGTGTGTAGTGCGATATGCCCATAGTGCGTATTTTAGTTGCTCGTGCCATTTCCTTTTGCTTTGGATTAGCATTTTCTTAAGCATTGTTATGATTGTCTTGTTCGTTGCTTCTGCTTGCCCATTGCTTTGAGGATAGTAAGGGGAAGAAAAAGAAAGCTTAATCCCCAGACTGTCGCAAAAGGTTTTTGTTTCGGCACTACTAAATTGTGGCCCGTTTGTCGGTGATGATTGTCATGGGAATGCCAAAACGGGTTACAATGTTTTCTAGGATAAAGTTGCACACGTGTTTAGAAGTTCTCTTTCGAAGGGGAGCTGCTTCTACCCACTTTGTGAAGTATTCTATCGCGGTTATGATGAAACTATGCCCTGCGAAAGACGAGGGTGTTATCGGGCCAATGAGGTCCAATCCCCACTTTTGAAAAGGGCATGTGATCTGCACTGTGTGCAACGTGGTTGGTGGCACGTGTATTAAGTTACTATGTTTTTGACAAATGTTACATGTTTTAACTTTGGAGGAGCAGTCGTATTCCATGTGTGGCCAATAATAGCCCAAGCGTCTTATTTTCATGGCCATGGCTTTTGGTGCTATGTGTCCTCCACATAGTCCCTTATGTACTTGATCAACAATCATTTGGGCATCGTCACTACTTACGCATGTTAGCAATACGCCTTCGTATGATTTATGATATAGTGTGTCCCTTACCAAGGTGTACTATTTAGAACATTTTCACACTCTTTTTGAGCGTTTGTTAGGTGGCATGGTGCTTCGCCACGTAGAAGATACTCTTTTAGATCATCATACCATTCCACTGCGTGTGTTGAGCTAACTGATGCAATTGGCAATATGTCGAGGGTATCGATTATTGGTTTAGCACAGTTGGTTACAGAGCTTGGTAAGACATGGAACATGTCAGGTGATATGTTTAGCGCTAATGTGGCTAATGCGTCTGCGATGGTGTTATCGTTCCGAGAGACGTGTTGCACATCAATGTTTTCGAATCGTTTCATTAAATGTTTCGCCAAGTCACAGTATGGTTGCAAATGTTGAGCTTTACATGTGTAGACATCTGTGACTTGGTTTACCACCAATTGTGAATCCCCTCTGACTACCAGGCGTGTGATGTCTGAAGCCAGTGCTGCTGTGAGTCCTCTAAGGAGGCCTTCGTACTCTGCTATGTTGTTAGTACAGTGAAAATTGAAACGATAGGCAAAGGGTCAGATCTCCCTGGAGGGATAAGTGATGATAGTGGCAGCGCTTCCTCCCTGAGAGGTGGATGCTCCATCGAAGTTTAAAATGGCATCGTAATCATCAGGCATCGTGTCTACTGTGCTTATACTTTCATCCGGGAATTCAGGCTCTATGGTTGCTTGGTCATGCGTTGGTGATGCGGCTAGTTGATTTGCTATGGCTTGACCTTTGATCGATGATTGTGTTACGTAGTACAGGTCAAAATCGGCTATCATGGCTTTCCATCGGGCTATTCGAATCGTTTCGTAAATGTTTCCTGTTATGGCTCGCAGTACATTGTCTTTACAGATTATGTGAACTTGATTGCGGAAGAGGTAATGCCGCCATTTTCTTAGAGAAAAGACTAAAGCTAAGCACGACCTTTCCATGTCATTGTACTTCTTTTCATGGGCAACTAAGGCATGGCTCAAGTAGTATACAGGGACTTCAGTTCCGTCATCTCGTTTCTGGCAGAGCATAGACGCGATGGATGACTCTGAAGTGGCAAGATAGATGTAAAACGGTTTGTTATTTTGGGGTGGGTGAACCGTAGGCAGTCGGGTGAGTGCTGTCTTGATATTTTCGAAGGCTTCCTGGCACTACGGAGTCCATTCAAAATGGACATTTTTATGCAACAGGTGGTTCATAGGTATTAGTTTGTCTGTTAATTTTTCTACGAAACGCCTGATGAACTGCAACCTCCCTTGCAAACCTCAAAGTTTGGTGAGGTTACTGGGCGGTTTCAGATTAGTAATGGCCTTGACCTTATCGGGGTCTACTCGCATCCCTACTTCAGAGGCTATGAATCTGAGCATCTTACCTGTTTTGATGCCGAAGACGCATTTTTTGGGGCTAAGTCTTAGTTCATATTTTAAACAATGTCTTAAGACTAGGTCGAGGTCTTCTACATGTTGTTCGGTTGTCTTTGACTTGACTACTATGTCATCCACGTAATCATTGAGTGATCGTAGCATATAATCACTAAAGATGAATGTCATGGCTCTTTGATAGGTGGCCCCAGCGTTCTTGAGACCAAAGGGCATCATTGTGTAACAAAAAGTTCCCCATGGGGTCATGAAGGTAGTCTGGAGTTGGTGTTTAGGGTTGATGCATATTTGGTTATACCCCAAAAAGCCATCCATAAAGGACAATAAGGCATGTCCGGCAGTCGAATCAATGAGTTGATCGATGCTGGGCAAGGGAAAGTCAACTTTTATGGTTGCTACGTTTAAGTCACGGAAGTCGATGCATAAGCGAATGCTTCCGTTTTTCTTTGGGACGATGACCATGTTTGACACCCACTCGGCATAATCAACAGCCCGAATGAAACCAGCCTGATAAAGCTTAGTGATCTCATTGCGAACTGCCAACGCCACTTCGGGTCTAACTTTTCATGCTTTTTGTTTTATCGGTCTTAGTTTTGGGTCAAGAATGATGTTGTGTTGGACAATCCTAGGATCTAGCCCGGGCATGTCCGTATAAGACCAAGCGAACGCTTTCATGTTTTCCCTAAGCACATTCTGAATGTCTTGAGCCATGCACGGTTGTAATAGCGTGCTTAATTTTAATATTTTAATTTCCCCATCAGGCATAGTAATGGGGGTTTCAGCTAACGGGTCTTCAGTGATGTTTTCAGCTTCTATGTCAAGAAACTTTGTCATGCCTTGGTAATTGTCTGTTGTTTGCTGTGTTGAGGCTATGACTGCATCATCCATTAGTGGACCTGGGTTGATGAAGTTTATGTCAGAGTCTCGTTTAATGGCGCCATATGGTCCGTTGATGGCTAACGGTGCAGTTAAGTGCTGGCAGTCCATTGAGCTCATCCCTGCCAATAAACCGAGAGTTGCGTGAGCAAGAAGGGATCGTTCCGTGTTTTTCAAAAATTTAAAGTGTGTGTACATGTATCATGGTGGATTATCGTCGCACCTGGATGCATGGCAGTTTAAGGCCTTACCGGGCCACTAGTGGGTGAGGGAATGGTAGTTTAAGGCCTTACAGGGCCATGTGTTTAAGCGAACGTGTAAAACGGGATCCTTGGAGGAACCAAGACGTAATATTGTCTCTAGAATTTTTTTTTTAATAATTTAATAATTTTTAAATAATTTTTGCTTAGATTTTGGCACAAAAGGGAGGAAAATAGAGGCAAAACGGCAAAAACGGAGCGATGGCGGCGTAAGCGGTGGCGGCGTCAGCGTCAGCGTCAGCGGTCATTATATAAAGGATGAGGGGTCCATTTGTTTCCTGTTTTCAATAGCGACAGCGTAAGGTACCTGTGTAAGCGTAAGCGTAAACTTCCCAAGCGTAGACGCCAGACAGCCCAGCGTAGACGCCTAACTCGAAGATTGTCGCTCAGTGTGCACTTCGGCAGTCAGCGTGAACACTTCACGATGGGCAAGGGAAAGGAAGTGGAAGGCCAAGGGATGAAGGGTTCTGACCTAACCTTCGCCGAAGAGACGGAGGCGATGCTGCAGGGTCTGCCTAGGTTGAAGATGTCAGAGTGGCCCGTGACACCCTACAGGTAAGCCTTGATCTCTGTCTGTTATTGTTTTGGCTCTTTTGGCGTAGACGATGGAGCGTAGAGGGTTTGAGGGTTTCTTTGGCGTGCACGCCCACATCACCGCGGCGTAGTCATTCGTTTTGGCCTATTATTTGGCGTATTTTCTTGGCATAAATCGTGTTGCGCAACGGCGTATGTGCCAAGGGTTTGTTCAGCGTATACGCTGTTGGCGTCGCTTTGGCATGCTAATTACTTTTTAGTGGTTTGTTGGCGCTGTCGGTGGATTCAGGTGTATACGTTGAGGGTTTTACCAGGGTATACGCTGTACGCGTCGCTCTGGCACTTGGCATGATCTGTTGCTAACGGTGAATTCAGGCATATACGCTGAGGGTTTTACCAGCGTATACGCTGTACGCGTCGCTCTGGCACTTGGCATGGTCTGTTGCTGACGACGGATTCAGGCGTATACGCTGAGGGTTTTACCAGTGTATACGCTGTGCGAGGGGGGTTCGGACGTCAGCGTAAACGCTAAGTTTTGTAGCGTATACGCTGGGTTTAAGTTGCGTGTTTGCCCGACGTATACGCTGATTTCAGCGTATACGTTTGAATTGTGTTTTTGTTCGGTGTACACGTTATGTATAGCGTATACGCTGGGGCGTGCATCACGGGCGTATACGCTCTGGATATAGCATATACGTCGGGCGTAAGTTGTATTTTTCGAAATGGTTTGACGGGCGTATACGTTGTGTACAGCATGTACGCTGGGCATGAACAGTTAGTTTATTTTTTTGACTGATGTAAACTTTTATTGCAATTGGTTGCAGGGATAGCAAACGTTTCCTCATAGTGGTTGAGCTTGTCGGGGTTCTGACGTGGGCTGGACCCGTTCAGGATGGCGATCTTCCCCCAGCTCTAATTATGGAAAATAAGGGAGTCTGGTTCAGGGAAGGTGCTGGCGAATTTCTGGCCTTCCTGTTAACCAACTTTGAGGTGGTTATGTGGTCCTTTTTTGATGAGGTGACTGCGTGCAGTGTGGTTGATGCGTTATTGCCGGGAGCCGCAGAGGGCGTTGTGGTCTTTATGGAAGACATTGATGAGGGCCCGTTTGTTGATGAGGATGGTAATACTCACAGGCCCAAGTCAACACGTCCGTTAACGTGTGTGTGGGAGTTGTTGCCACCAGGGTTAGATTATATTAACAACACTTTGTTTATAGCTGCCCGCACGCACACCCTGTTTCAGAATCCTCCTGGCACAGTGTACAGAATAACCAGGTAAGACTAGTTGGCTTTCTTGCTTCATCGGTCGTCGTTTGTTGTTAATTTTTGATTTTAACACGGATTTATTTGCAGGCTAAAGACTAACCCAGATGGGACTCTGATTGAGGACGAAGGGATAGCCCTTACTCGCACAGCTCTAGAGGCCTTTATGATGGCTCCCACTCTCCGTGGGGCCGTACTGGCTCAGACAAGGGGTTCGATGGCCCGCTTCCATGAGCAATTTTCTAGAGCCTTTGCGATGTGCAAAGCCCATGGATGGCTGCACGAGGACTAGACAGATGAGGGACCGGTCTTCCCTGATAGCTTTGGCAGTACCTCGAAATCTGCTACTAACGGTGAGTAGTGGCATTTATTACATGCGTTAGTGGATTTGTTCAACTGTTTGGGGTGAGACCGATGTGATTGTTTTAACTTGTTTTTAATAGTTTATGAACCTTCGGGTGGGGATCCTGTGACAACTGGATGAACTGAGACGACTTTGTCGATGAAGTTCGGGGGAGTAGAGAAGGCACAGAAGTGGTTACGTAGGAAGGCCCCGCCGTCCCTCACTCGTTGCCTAGATGATGCAGGCCTCCTAGAGCTTTTCATGACGCCAAGCCCTAATGTCTCAATTGGGGAAATGATAGGGATCGTGGACTCTTTCAATGAGTCTGTCTCTCAGTACAGCACCCAGATCAAGGGTGTCAAGGTGATGTTCCACCTGTCCCCTGTATTCTTTTCTAACTTATTCGGCATGCCGGTAGATGGCCTACCCGTAGTATTGGACAGGTCTCACAAAGAGCTCCAAACGATCCGTGAACTGGAGTCTTGGCTTGGTGTGACAAAAGGCACCAAGGGGTTCTCAATGCAAGGGAAGGTAAAGGTTGTTGAGGTAAACGAACTGCATCCCCTGTTTCGAGCATGGGTGTTTCCCAAAACTCTTTCTCAGGTGCGGAGTTTTGGGGTGGAGGTAGTACGCATCAGGCGAACGATTTTGGAAATTGGGATGCAGTACAATTGGGCTCAATTTTTGTTGGCGGGCATGCATAAGGAGATAGTACGGTTGCGCACGAATATCGAAGCACAATCGCACTTCACTTTTGCCTTCTTTGCCGGCTATCTTCGTCGCTTCACCGAGTTCCTTATGGTGCGTGCGAACAACAAGTTTGTCCTACGAGATCGGGGTCAACTATCCCGTCCGTGGGTCAAACACTTATACGCGACTACCAAATCGCAGGATGCCCCAGAAGGTATTGATGAATCCGTGTCTGTTACTACAAGGGGATCATCCGGCGGTTCCATCCATACACAGGACAGTCTGGGGATGGAACCAGCGGATGTACCTTTGACCATTAGACGGGAAGAGTGGGTAATCAAGGAAACTGTTGGCAAAGGCAAGTCGAAATTGAAGAGACCTGAACGCCCCACAGAACAAGTCGCCGAGATAAACCAGCCACGCGTAAAGAAAATACGCTTCAAGATACCAGGTGAATGAAGCCCATCTACTTATCATTTCATCGTTTTCGTTTATGTGTAACCCTTGTTTCAATTGCTTACGTTGTTGTTTTTGATTTGATGAAGTGAGGAAGCAGGCTTTAGAGACCATCAGAGAGGAGGAGGATACGCGCACAGAGAAGGACAATGAGGAAGAAAGCCCGGAGAAGAGCCAAGGCGGGGGAACGGAGCCATTAATGGAGAAGACTACTGAAACTGCATCTTTGAACGACCAGGACGCTATCAACTAAATGTTTAGTAGCTTCCTCCAGGGTGACTTGGACTTGGGCGATCCCCCAGAGGGTGATAAGGATCAGGGTATGCTTTCGCTCTTAGTTGGTTTTTATTATATTAATTGTGGCTCCTACTTTCTCTTTCTTATTTATTTATTTTTTTGTTTCGGCTTAGATGAAGGCAGCGATACCAGGACGGTACAGTTGGATGTTCCTATGAAGACGGTTCCCCCTGAAGGGACCGCTGAGGTTAGTTCTTCCCGTACGCGTCAACCACTTATTTTTTCAGAGATGCCAAGTAAGTCGGATTTTGTGGATGGAATCGCGGAAGAAGTTATTGAGCATCTCCAAGAAGTCCATCCTGATATAGGTATGACTCGTTTAATGATTAGGAGCTTCCTATCTTATTTGTATGATTCTAATGTTCGTATTTTCTACGTGGGTAGGGGCTAAACTAAGATGGGATCCCTCTGAGGGCATCAGCATGGAAAACCTGACTACGCTCTCCCCAGAAGTGGAACAGGTGCCAAGGCCCGTTTATGAAGGCATTGCGGGCAGCCTTGAACACAACGCCAAGTGGTTGTGGACTTGTAGGCGTTCTGTTGAACAATTGTGGTTACAAGTGCAAGCAAAGGAAAAGGCACTCTCCGAAGTATCAGAGGAGCGTGATGATTTAAAGGCTTGATATGAGTTCGCCGCTGCTAGGCTGAGTGGCGATCGTTCTTGGCGAACATCAGAGATTACGTACACTAGGTATTGGAACCTTTTGAACCGTCATGCATCCCTGACTTGGAGAATAGCAGAGTGTAAAGCCCAAGTTGATCTTCTGAACCTCAAGTGGCAAGATTGGAAGGCTTTTGCTTCCAAGGTTCACAAGTGGGGTCAGGATGAGAAGAACCATAAACATCAGTACAAGAAGTCGCTAAAAGAAGTATCCATTGAAAAGCGACAGCTGGAGATGTTTGTGGAAGGTTTGGGTTTGCGCTCCGCGTTCGATACCTTTGCTCAAAACACTATTGTCGAAATGGAATCGCCTAAGAGGGTCATCACAACTGCTTCTGGGGAAGTATAGGTAGGTGAATTTCCTCTGAAACGTCCTACTTGGTCAGCGGTCGACAAAGGCAAGGCTTTGGTAAACATTGACCTAGGCCTGGGTGGGACAGATTGGGCCAACATCCCAGAGGAGGAGATCCTTCGTCGACTGGAGTTTGGCTTAGGGGGATCCCTTGTGGTAAGCGTTTTACCTTTACGAAGTTAACCTATTGGATAAGATTTAAAGTTTTAACATCTGCTCATTTTTTATGTTGGTTGTTAATTTTTTGGTGTTTTCAGCATGAAGGTGGTGATGATACACACGAGGCTGGCCCTAGTGGAGCGGGGGCCCCTGATGCTGGTGCCTCTAAGGGAGATGATCCTCCTATCGTGGACGCTTAGTGCCTTTGTAGTTTTGTTCATTTCTTTGTAGTGGTTTTTGCTGATTCAGTTGACATGGGCATTGTAACTGAAAAATGCTAAGAAAAACAGGCATTATTTGTACAGCATTGCATAAATAAATAATTTTTGTTGATTTTAATTTGTTTGCACATACGATGCGATATTAAAATGTTTTTGGGTTTTCTTTTCTATTTTAAAGATGACACATTGAAGATAAACGGTGTGTAAAAGGAAAACAGGGTACGCGCTAGTTTGAGGCCATTTTAGGCCCTGATGCGTAGTTTAAGGCCGTTTCGGGCCCCATTGTAAACAAGTGATTTTTAGGGAAAGTGGGTGTTTCGTAGTGGACCGACCGTTGCTGATCGTGGCTAGGCGTATGTCATTGCGTACATGATAGTTTAACGTCTTTTCGGACAAGGAGTGTTGTAAATTTTGTTTTTGTTTTTTGCTGTTTATCATTGTTTCTTTGTGTTTTTGGGTTTTATCGTAGTTTAATGTCATTTCGGACTAGTTATAGTTTAACGTCGTTGCGGACGAAAGGTTCATGTTAGTTGTTTTTTTATTTTCTTGATTTTCATGTTGGGGGGTGTATTGACCGGCATGATTTTGTATTCCCTATCTCCCTCGCTGATCATGTTGAATGAAAATTCAGTCTAGGAGATGTCTGTTTGAACGTTTTTGGTTTCGGTATTTTCGGGCGCTTCGATATCAGTTGTTGTTTCAGTGTTAGTTTCATTGTGAGGCAGCGGGTGTACAATGTTAGACGCAGGTTTTTCGATTTCGGGCTCTTGTCCCGTGTCTGAAGGTTTACTACCCACCAGTTACCTTTTGTTTGAGTCCTTTTGACCAGGTTTGTCGAGTTTAACTTCAGAGCCTTGTTCGCTGTCCGTGTGAGACGAAATAATGGGGGTGACCGCTTCCCCATGTATGACGATTTCACCACCCTCATAGGATAGGTGAATCTCCTGATGTATAGGGGAGGAAACAGCCCTGAGTTGGGCTAGCCAGGGTCTTCCTAATATTAGGTTGAAGCCTGGCATTTCATCGACAATGAGAAAATCAGCGGATGTGGGGAACTGGTCTCCCGCTACGAAGTCTAAGGTTATTGTGCCTTTGACCAGTACACGTGACCCGCTGAATGACTTTAGACATGTCGTTGTGGTGGGTTTGATCGAGTCGGTAAGTCCCAATTGTTTGATGATGGGATAGGGTATGACATTGGTAGCTGTCCCGTCATCTACATGTACCCTATGTATTTTGAATTGGTTTACATGTATAGTTATGAACATGGGGACTGTTGTTGTCTCACCTGTCCTTTTGTCCACTTTGATCTTCTCGTCGTGGAAGCTCAAGGGCTTAGGACCAACCTCATGAGAGGGGTACATCACAGCATGAATGGCCGGTTTGCTTGGAGGCAAGTCCTCACTAACCGGGATCGATGTTAGCATGCGTACTAGAGCTTCGCGATGAGTCCGAGACATTAGTACCAAGTCATACAAGCTTAGGGACATGTTTTTTTGCTTCAAGGCTTGCATGACTTCTGTCAAGGCCGTTGCAAAGTCTCTACTGTCAGGGATGTTTTTATCAGCAGTAACTAGGTCCATGGGGCCCAACAGTTTTATTTCATGTTTTGGTGGTTTGTCGCAATCATTAGGACCCACCGTGTTATACGGCTCTTGTGTTTTGGATTGTTCACCATTGTTGTCTATGTTTGGTGGATTGCTGGGCGATGACATAGGCATGGAGTTCAGTGGAGTTGGTTTGGGTGGCCCCAGAGCTGACTGTTGGCACTCTTTCTCCAATCGTTCCCAGGTAAGCTTATCGGCTAAGCGTTCTTGGTGTGGAGGTGGAGATGGTTTGGGGGCCTGGGGTTGCCCTGGGACCTTTATGACGTATGGAGCTGGTCGGGGTTGCGAGTGGACGGTCGAATCTGATTGGGCAAGAGCCTGTCCAGGTACTCTGATGACGTACGGGGTTGGTCTGGGTGGAGGTTGGACCTCCGTTGTTGCAACGGCCGATGGTACTCGGACTACGAAGGGGGTAGGCCAAACATGAGGGGTCGATGCATCCGCAGGATTGAGTGGAGGGATGCGCACCACGTATGGCTTTTGGCACGTCATAGTGTTGGGAGTGGGTACGTTGTGGGGCACTTGGACTATGTACGGCAGCTGCAGGGTACGGGATGGTTGATAGGCGGGTGTCGACTCAGCGGGAGGGATCTGAACTACGTACGGTTTGTCAAACGTTTCTTTTTTATTTTTGGGGTAAATGGTGTTAATGTGGGGTGTGCTGGATTCATCATCATAATGGATAGAAGTAATTATGTACGGTGCCTCCTCAGCGTTCAGGGGGTCTTTATACACCCCCATAGTCTGATTTTACGATTGGACGGGGTTAGCCCCGTCAAAAGTGATCTTGCCATCATCAATCATCCTTTGGATATCCTGCGTCAGGGTAAAGCAGTAATCCGTTCCATGCCCATTACGTTGATGGTAGTCACAGAAGCGATCCATCCTGAACCCTTTGGGCATGGGTGGCTCATCCGGTGTTGCTAGGCTTGGGTTCTGTACGAGTTGATAGAACTGGTCATGTCTTTGAATAGCCGCTGGGGACATTTGTTTGTGTTGCATCAATCCAGCCTTTAAGAGTTGATCGAAGAGCTGGGATGGCTTCATCGGTAAAGATGTGTACTGAGAGGGTTCTTTCCTCTTGAAGTTACGCGTACGGTTTGTCGGGTATTGTGATGACGATTCTGGGGCTGCTGTAGGAGCGAGCTGATAGTAGTTAGTGGGGGCCACGGGTGGTTTGTATTGCTGTGTGGTGTTTGTTTGTTGTGCTCCCACTATTGCTGCTATAGTTTTCTTGGCCTTCTCTTTGTCCATTTTAGTGTGTTGCTTTCTGAAGGCCAAGTATGTGGGGTCGTGGCTATTTTGAGCCACCTCCTCTATGTTCTTGATTTTCTCAAATGCCTCATTGAGGTCACACATGTTAAGGTAATACATTTTGGACTTGAAAAAATCATTGACCGCTGCTTTCAATATCGTAAGCAGATACGTTGGAGAGATTGGTTCATGTAGCTCATTGAGAGCCGCACTTCATCTTTGAATAAACTTCTGCACCGGTTCAAGTGGTGCTTGCTTGATTTGGATGAGGCTATCTAGCGTGGCTTCGAGTTTCAAGTTATACTTGAACTGGGTCACAAACTGGCGTAAAAGATTGTCCAAAGAAAGGATAGAGTCCCTGGGCAAGGCTCGGTACCAGTTGAGTGCCCTTCCTGTGAGGGACATGGGGAATACTCGAAGGACGGCGTGGGGCCAAGCCTGGAGCAGCATGCACTCTAATCTGAATGTTATAAGATGGGCGTTGGGGTCTTTTTCCCCGTTGTATTTAGTTAGGGTTGGTAGGGGGACACCTTTGGGTAGGGTCAGAGGAGGGACAGAAGAGCTGATAGGGTCATCATTGTAGAAATCCACTATCTTCAGCCTTCCCTCAGCGGCCGTTTTGAGGCGTTTCACCTCTTCAGTAAGCTCTTGCATTATTTTCTTGGCATCCGCCTAGTCTTGGGCGCTTGGTGATACGGCGGCTTGGGGCTGCAGTATACCGTATAAGTTAGATTGTTGCGTATGAGGCTGAAGGGCTGAAAGCTGCGCGGGTGCTTGTGTTTGTGGGAAGGTTACAGCGGGCAATGCTACGGGTGGCATGTGATAGGGAAAATGTTGTGGCTGTTGCTGCTGGAGCTGGGGTTGTGCTTGGGGAACATGGGCTGGTGGGATTGTGTGAGATGGTGCATGGTGTGGTGGGGCTTGGTACAACGGCATTCCCCTTGGCGGCCATTGCCCTGTCGCATTGTGAGCGAGGACTCCTTGTTGGGTTACGGCTGTCTGGGGAGCCATGTGTGCTTGGAGGTGTGGTATGAAGTGGGCGGATGTGGACGCCGGAATCACATGTGGCATCCCTATCATCCTTGGTGGAAGGGTTGCTCCTGTGTTGTCGATGGGTGGCTGCACTTGTGAGAATGGGCCCGCCGCGGCTGTAGGGATGAGTGTGAGCGGGAAGGTGTTGGGTTGGGGGTCGCTTGGGAGAGGGACGTGGACTAATGCTGCTATTTCTAGCGGTGGCTGTTGGGCTTGGAGGAATCTAAGGTGTGGCAAGGGCATGAGTTCCCCTGTGCCGGGATGGAAAAAGGGGTTGACCTGCGCTTGAGGACTTAAGGTATGCAATGACTCCCCTTGCTCGGATTGAGCGGCAAACTCATCCTCATCCTCTGGTTGGGGCTCCAATGCGGCCTGATCCCACGAATTGTTCCTTTGGAGGAGGAGTTGTGTGACGAGTTCCAAGTATTATTCAGGCACAGGAATTACATTGTAGGGGGTTGGGATGAACTCTCGTCCCCCCCTGTAATACAACTCAAACTGCCTCTTCACCTCTAGTTCGGCTTGATCAACAGCCAGGTCAGCTTGTATCTTAATACAGATAAAGTTGTACTAATCCTGGGTAATAATGTTAGAGGCCGAGTTCTTCCCTTGCAGCCTTAGGGATCGACGGGGACCCACTGTGGGCTGCATTCCCGGGTGTTGTACGACAGGCTATTGGATAGCTATGGTGTCCATGGCTATGGTCTGAGCGGTGAGAGCGGTGCTGTTTGAAGGATTCATGATGCTACGTTGCGGATATGGATAAGTTTGGAATTACGAAGTTGATGTCTTGAGGGGCGGACAGCATACACGCCTAATGGACAGTGTATAGGGGTAGTGTATAGAGCATGTACAGCGTAGACAGCGTAGACGCCGGGAAGCGTACGCGTGAGATGGGTTGCGGGATGAAACAGGGCAGCATAAACAGGGGAGCGTAAATAGGAAAGCGTAAACAGGGAAGCATAAACAGGGTGACGGGGAGCATAAAACAGGCAGCATAAAATAGTACAAAGCGTAAGATGGTACAAAATGTAAAACAGTTCGAAGCGTGAAAACAGAGCGTAAAAGACAGGCTTGTAGAAGTCAGCGTAATCAGTAGAGCGTGAAACAGACGAGCATAAACAAAGCGGTGATGGTGGATAGCGTGAACGTTGTGCAGCGTAGACGCTGAGCAGTTACGAGGTGGGTTTCAGAACTGGATGGCGTAAACACTGGGAGAGTTGGGCGACGTACAGCTAACGGCGTAGACGCTTCATAGCGTATACGCTAGGAATTGCAGGTAAGGTTTTTAATCAGGCCCTCCTTCTAGCGCCAATTTCTGTAATGCCTGAAATCGTCGGTCTCCGGTTGGAAGGAAAAATAGAGGCCGCGGGATCGCAGGACGCTTACAGAAGACCCTACCTACGCCTGAGGACGTGCTGGAATGCAGCGGAGGCATAGTACCTTGGGTGGTCCACACGCGGATCAGACAAGGATTTCGCCGCACGTACGCAAATGCTAATACGCTGGGTTATGCGTAAAACAGCGTGCAGGTGTAAACGAAGGAAAAACAGCGTAAAACGTAAACAGATGCAAACGAAGCTCGAGCGAGGCGTGGGCCAAATTGACGTAAAACTGTAAAAGAAATTGTAGCGAATGAAATGATGGAATTACAGAGTCAGAGTATAGTGCACTGGTCTAACGTAGTTGTGGGAACACAAGGCGGCCGAAAAGCCCCGACGTGCACACAAGTGACTCGGACGGTTTGCAGAGGGGGCGGAGCATAAGAGACTGGATCTGTAGCGTGCAGGACTTCTCAGCGTAAGAAGGTTTTCTACTCTTTTGCGTAGCATAAATGTTCTCTGGTCTGCTCCGGGATTTTGCAAAAAACCTCTGGCAGAAGTGGAAATATGGGGGTTTTATACAGGTTGTTACGCTAGACTCGGGATGGGAGACACGTGGCGCGTTGACCGGGTGCATACACTTTACAAATATACAAAATGTTACAACTGCTGGGCGTATATGCTGCATCAGGTCGGCGTATACGCTGGAATGCTGGGCGTGAACTGGGTGGGCGTACACGCTGACGAATGCTAGGCGTACACGCCGGAATGCCGGGCGTACATACCAGGCATATATGTGGAGGGATGCTGGGCGTACATGCCGGGCGCATACGTCGAAGGGTGCGACTTGCTTCAATTCTTGCTCTTCGGTGTTATCTTCATGCTGTCATTGGAGATCCTGTCGTCGAGCGTGCGCATCTGCAGTGCCTGGGCGTATACGCCGGAGAGCTGGGCGTATATGCTGAAGTGCCGGGGCGTATACGCTGAAGTGCCGGGCGTATATGCTAGAATGTTGGGCGTATACGCTAGAATGCTGGGCGTATACGCTGAAGTGTTGGGCGTACACGTCGGGCACATACGCCGTGTGTATACGCTGGCCCCCATATGCTTGGCAAAAACCAAGTATTACGATTATGTAGCCGGCGTCGTTCGTGAATTCCAGGGTCCTGCTTGGTGTCGTACAAGTACTAAGCTCCGAATTTTGTGGTGTTTCAGTATCAATAGGCCCATCTGTCAGCAAGGCTAGGATGCCCTGTGTAGAACCAACTAACAAATTTTTCAAAATAGCTGCAGCCACATTGCCCAGCAAATGCAACCAGACGATGATGCTGTATTTATGCAACAAAAACTACAAGAACTCCAGCGCACCCTTCCAGAACCATATTGCCTTCCCCTGTAGGTGAGTTTGAGGGGGAGGAACATTGGCTGCGGGAGGGTTTATACAACACAAAACCCTGACTATGTCCAAAACAATTAGGATAGGTTTTACCATTATACTGTACAAAGCATAAACACGTTGCCATCAGACAAAAGACTGAATCTAGATTTCATTACATGTTTAGGAGAACTATAGGAAAACTACAAATTACGCTTCAGCCATGCAGCCAAAATTGCTTAAACCATTGCAACAATGCAAGGTTTGTCTCAAAAAATAGCAATAGACGCAATACCGCTATCTAAATCCTTGTTTTAATATGAGGTTTACATTCCAAAACTCTAAGTTTACGCAGATGACGCAAAAGAATAAACAAAAGAGAAATCATATCACCAAAAGCAATACGAGTAAGTAAGGGATGGCCTACCGATTCAGGGGAGTAACATCTCGTACTTCCACCATGGCCTACAAAGCATGCTGCAGACTCCCCTGTACTTCATTGATTTTTTCCAGTTTGGCATTCTTCCCTCTCACCTTTGGCACCATGGTTACAGTCCTGTAAACCTTCACAAATAATGCGCTACTATCTTTTGCTCTTTCTCCCTCTTTCTGCGATAGTTGAATTCAAATTTGCAATAGCCAACAGCCTGTTTTCGATAAGAACTGCCTACCTATAATATGCAAAACTAACTGACTTGATGCCCGATTAAAGAGAGACTTGCCCAAATGACAGTGTCAGTATGAGCTGGAACCCGAAGATTAGGGCATTAATGCGGAAGATATCACATGCATTATGGTCTGAAACGACCTTAAACTACTACACATTATGACTTCGTAATCGGGTCACATTAATTACAGGCTATTCAAAGTATTCAAAATTCAGTTAGGTCTTCACGCTCAGCAATGTCATACCATACCTTTTTCAAACTAAACCAAGCATCATACGTTAATACTGGCGGCATTTAACTTAGCATTTTCCTAATTACTTTCATATTTGGCAATTTTGTAGGACAATTGGCAAATGGACTAATCTTTATCTACACCCCTAGCCTTAACAGGTCCACATGGGGAAATCATTAGACAATTTGATCCCACACTAGTAGAAACTAACCTTGCCCTTAATGACGCAACAATAGCCACATCGGAAACGTCTCGAGATTGGCCAGAACAATTGACGTGCACACTAGATTTGGAGGCTGGAGATGTAACCAAAGACCCCCTTAACGAGGTCTCTGTGGTTACGCATAAAGGTGAGAACAAAAATCTTAAGGTTAGTTCTTTACTAGACCAAAAGGTACATGACAATATAAAACAGGTGCTCCAGAATAACGTCACAGTATTCGCATGGTCATATGAATATATGTCGAGACTAGATCCAAGGCTAATACAACATAACATAATTCTAGATCCCCATATTAAAGCATTTAGACAAAAAGCATGGAAAATTAAGCTCGAGGTCATGCTAGCAGTACGTGATGAGATCACTAAACTATACCAGGCTAATTTTATCCGCGCGGTCGATTACTCAGATTGGGTATCTAATATTGTAGTTGTCCCTAAGAAGACTGAAGGGATACTTATCTGCATAGACTTCCGAGACTTGAACAAAGCTACAATCAAGGACAATTTTCTGCTACCGAGTATCAATCAACTAGTAGATACAACCGTTGGGCATGCACTTTTATCCTTCATGGATGGCTTTTCAGGCTATAATTAGATTCGCATGAACCTAGAACACCAGCTGACAACAACATTCATGACACCTTGGAGGACCTTTTGTTACACTATGATGCCTTTTGGTTTAAAAAATGCTAGAGCTACATATCAACGAGCTATGATGTACATCTTTAGTGATTACCTCCTAGGAAGACTGAATGATTATGTTGAAGAGATAGCTGTTAAGTCTGTAAGGTCAAAAGATCATTCAAAAGATCTGGAGTTAGTCCTTAAAAGATGCTCTAAATACGACCTCCGACTCAACCCAAAGAACTGTGTATTCGGAGTCAAAACCAAGTGCATGCTGAGGTTTGTGGTATCAGAAACTGGCATACGAGTAGACCCTGACAAGGTCAAGGCCATTGTTGAATTGACATGCCCTACAAATCTCAAGCAATTACGCGGATTGCAAGGGAGGTTACAGTTTATCAAGCGGTTCATCTCTAGATTAATAGATAATTTACACCCTATGCAACATCTGCTTAAAAAGGGGATTAATTTTGAATGGACACACGATTGTCAGCGTGTGTTTGACAACTTAAAACAAGAACTTCAATGCTTGCCAACAGTATTCCTGCCACAAAGGGATTAGCCATTCTACATTTACCTCGCAACCTCAGACGTAGCCCTAGCTGTATTACTCTATCAAAAGAGAGATGATGGGTCAGAAGTACCCATCTACTACTTTAGTCATGCTCTATGTGCATATGAAATGAGGTATAATGAAGTAGATTGTAATTGTTTAGCATTAGTGTTTGCGCTCAAAAAGTGTAGACACTATCTCTTCCGTAGCAAAGTCAATATAATCTGCAAGAATAACATCCTTAGGGCTATTACGCATAATCTATATGAAAGTAGTAGGTTAGCTCGTTGGAAAGCTATCACTGCAGAATTTGATTTACATTACATTGGTCAATCTTCTACAAAAGGCCAAGCGATAACCGACGAACTAATAACATCACCTATTGACAGTCAAGCAACGATAGAGCCTAAATTTCCCAACTAACATGTACATAGTCTAAGCCCTGTTCTAATAGGCCTCGAAGCAACGTTACATTTTGATGGAGCTTCAACTGCTAGAGGCGGCAGTGCCACCACGGTCATTACGTTGTCACCTGAGGATGTACGTCTGCATGCCTACTGCTTGACCTTCCCCTATATGAACAACATGGCAGATTACAAGGGGATCCTTAGAGGATTATTAACAGCCAGAGAGCTTGACATTCAACACCTGACGATTAGGGGTGACTTGATGCTCATTATAAATCAAATCATAGGAGTCTATGCCTGCAAGGCTGCACATTTACAGCCTTACTAAAATATGGCTAAAGATCTTCTAAAGTAGTTCACAGCAACCGATGCCCAACACGTGCCTTGAAATGACAACACACTAGCTGATGCACTAGCTACATTAGCATTGAATGTGTCGTCGCACCTGTTTGACACTTGTCCCACCTTAATAATAGAGTGTGTAGATCCTGTCATTCAGATGGTCCAAATATTTTCACAGCTTGCGGATGAAACGCTAGAATGGTACGATAACATTAAAACTTACCTCCTGCATGGCGAACCACCACACGAGCTAACACGTGCACAAAAAGATGCAATCTGCAAGCGAGCTAGGTAATACATCATCATAGGAGATAGTACCCTTTGTAGATGCTCTTCAATGGATTATTCCTTACTTGCGTTAACAAAGACCAAGTACAACGTATAGTTGGTGAAGTTCACGAGGGACTGTGCAGAGGACACATAGCCCCATGGGCCATGGCCGCTAAAATTTGTCGCTTAGGGTATTATTGGCCGTATATGGAAAAAGACTGTCTTACAGAGGTTAAAACGTGTGACACGTGTCAGCATTATGCAAACCTTATACATGTGTCACCTACGGAACTACACACGACTCAAATTAGATGGCCCTTTCAATGATGGGGATTAGAGATTATAGGGCCTATCGCACCAAAATATTCCATAGGACACAGCTTCATAATCACCGCTACCAAGTATTTGACGAAGTGGGTTGAAGCCATCCCTTTGCAAAAGATCACATCTCAACAGATCTGCCATTTCATTTTAGACAACGTCCTAACTAGATTTGGCCTCTCGATGACCATTGTGATCAACAATGGGCCATAATTTAGCAGTGTGGAAACCAAATCTTTTTGTGATAGCCTTGGTATCCAACAATATTTTTCCTTGCCTCATTACCCGCAAGTGAATGGTCAAGCTAAAGCAAAAAATAAGGTCATTATCGATTTGCTCAAGAAAATGCTCAGCAGTAAGAAAAGACGATGGCATGAAAAGATCCTCTATGTGCTAAGGGCGTATCATACCACATGTAGAATAGCTACAGACAGTACACCCTATAGCCTAGTCTATGGATCTGAGATGGTGCTGCCTCTCAAATTACAAGTTCCTTCTCTATGGATGGTCCTCTCCATGATTATAAATGACACTCAACACACCGAGTCTCGGATCATGGATTTAGACTCAGTAGAGGAGAAGCAAATAGAGATGCTTGATATCATCGAAAAGTATCAAGATAAGAAGAGGCAGAAGCACTGTCATAATCTTCAACCACGTCTGATCGAGATGGGAGATTTGGTTCTCAAGGCCGTTCGTGAACTAGTAGGCAAATTCTCTACAAACTGAGAAGGCCCTTTCTTAGTAGCCGGCGTGTATGGCAACGGTGCATTCAAGCTAGCAGATATCAACGGCAACAAGTTACCAAATCCTGTGAACCATATATACCTGAAGTGGTACTACATCTAGCCGCATATCCAGTGTTAACATCAGGGCGTAACAATTGTCTGCTACGATGTAAAACTGGCATTCTCCTCACGTGTCCACCACAATGCTAAACTGGTAACGATCGTTTGCTACGACGTAAAATTGGCACTTTCTGCAGGCATCTGCCATGATGCTAAACTGGCAACGATCGTCCACTACGACGTACAACTGAAAAATTGCAATTGTCTGCTATGACGTAAAACTAGCAGTGTTATATAGGTCCGCCAAGACGTAAAATTGGCATTTCTTGCATGCGTCTTCCATGACGCTAAACTAGCACCAGCTATCTGCCATGACATAAAAATGGCACAGGTAAGTGTCCATCTACTGAGATATAAAACTAGCACAGATTTGTCCCTGGGTCACGACAAGAAACTGACATCCACAGCACGGTCTGCTGAGACCATAAATCAGCTCTACCGCCATCCGCTACGACGTAAAACTAGCATTTTTCAGTCCGCCCAGACTTTAAGCCGGGACCATGGTCTGCTGGGAATTAAAACTAGCAACAATAGTCTACCAGGACTTAAAAATGGGACCTACAAGCCACCAACATATGAATCAAGTGAGCGTAAGCATCTCTCCGTGGCTACAAAATGAATGGGGTGGGATGTTGAGACAGCCCCAGCATCGCTACCTCGCAGGCATTCTTCTGATTGCTTGAATATGTTGAAAGGCATACTACTGATCCCTCGGAGATACTGTCATTACACCCATTTCAGCGGTGGCACCTCTGAGGGGTTAGTTTCACCGTCCAGAGTCCCAAAGAAGTTCTCATCAACCACAGCCTTGTGGATCTCCGTTCATCATCACTATCAGACTCTGGCTTCACAGATTCACCTAGCTAGTTTTTTGCATAACCAGTTGGGTGCGATGAGTCTAATTTTCTTTGGCGGTGATATGCTGGGCTGAGCATCAACATTGAGACCCTAGCCTCTTGCTATGGTCCCTTGCTCATGACCCACTCAGTCTTTCTTGCCCCAAATGGTACTTTTTTCAACAACTTCTTCAATGATTCGGCTGAGCAATGATGTCCTTTATTTGCTTCTTTGATTGTAGGTTACTTGCTATGAGGACATCGTTCAAAAGTGAGTTCACCTGAGTAGTGAAATACAGACAACATTTTAAGAAGGTCGCTTAGGTTAGCCTGTCTACTTAGGAGTGCAACCCTATTTTCCTCATAATCCTACCTCTTGCTCTTATTCCCCTCCTTAGTCATCCCATCTACTTTCCTTGTACAAAATGTGAATACGCAGCATACGCTTTCCACATCTGCATTACAGTCAAGTCCATGAACTGGCTCAATGTAACTCACCTAGTGGATGCCAAAAAAAAGGGAGGGGTCGGAAAAATGGATGAAACACAACTCATCCGGGCCATGCATATGCAACACAATTCATCTATGCAAGCCACTTTATCTACAATATGACAGCATAACTCCATGCAAATACAATCGCAGGAGGAGGCCTGATCCCTTACACTTGAAAAGCCATACTCATACACTTGAGTCTTCCTTGAACCTCTCTCTTCTTACCGCTGTAAGAATTCCTTCATATACAATTTTATCTCCCATTTCTCTCACTTCCACACTTCTAGATTAACAAGGCAACACTTGAGTAGCCGTCGATGAATGCTGTTGGTACTTTTACCCATCTGGTATTTTGTATTCTTTGTTGACGTCTTTTGGGCAAGCCCTCTAAATGTCAACAAAGAGGGACCATTGAAACACCGTGAAAATTGTGAATTGGCCTAGGGAGAAGATTCACAATTCAGGCGAAAGTTTGCAACAGAATTCCAGAAGACAGAACAAGGCAAAGTGGTGTGCAACATCAAGTCTCCAAGTTTCTTACAAATTCTAACTTGGTTTTGTTTTTTCTCTTTATGCCACATTACGCACCTTCAACATTGAAGTTCCCATCATGGTTCACGGCATCATAGGTGCCAAAAAAATGCTCAACCTGACATTAGAAACACCTCGATCCCTTAGGATCCAAAATCGGGGACCTAAGGGCTTGGCCCAGCAACATGAGCACTATAACTTCATCTATGTGAAGGTGCAGGAAAATCTGCCTTTGGATGTGCATGAACTCAAAGACAAAGGTAGCTTCGAGTTTGCTTATTATGATGGGAAGGAGTTTGTTCCCACTCTCCGTGCTTCCATACCTTTGACACAAAAGAATCAATGGCTTCTAGACTAGCTAATCTAGTTGGCTAAACTTAGGGAGCAACTGGACACAGTGTCTAACTAGGATGATGCCTTCCAGGATAGATAGGAGGAACTCAATTCCTAATCCAACGAGGGAGGTCAAACCAACCCCACTCCTGTCCATCCTACCCAGTCCTTCTGGGCCAATTCGTTGTCTATCACCTCTCCCTTTGTAATCATGCCTACGCTCTTGCAACCTACAATCACAACTGCAATGGGTAGCCATTTCACCTTCCTGGCGTGTCAACGCCCTTATTTCCTGAAACACCGTGAAAATTGCAAATCGGCCTAGGGAAAAGATTCACTATTCGGGTGAAATTTTGCAATAGAAATCCAGAAGACAAAACAAAGCAAAGAGGCATGTAGCATTAAGTCTCCAAGTTTCTTACAAATTCTAACTTGGGTTTGTTTTCTTTCTTTACACCACATTACGCAACATAGCATAATGTCGCTTGGTGTAACTCTGCTTAATGTAGCTCGATATCAGAAGGTAACTTGCTTCGACGAATTTGACAATGTTTAAGGCCTAAGTAGTGGACTATGACTTGTCGCATATTCCACCAAGTCTTTTGTTCAGGGCTGAATTTACGCTCCATTACGCAGAGCAGCGTAATGAGCTTTGAGAAAGTCAAAGTCAGAGTTCAAGGAAGAACAATAGATTCACTTCTTCTTTTTTGCAGATTGGTCACTTTATGCTTATTACGCTACCTAGTGTAAACAAGAGTAACTTGTTGTAAGGTTGACTACTTTATGCTCTATTACACTTTGTGACGTAAATAAGCGCAAAGTAGCTTGAGTTAACTAATTTTATGCTCTATTACGCTCTACCACACTATGTAACGTAAACAAGTGTAATACAAAGTCAGCTAAAGCTATACCAAATATACACCTGCTATCCATACGTAGCAATTTTCTCATCAGCATATTGCAACGTAATCATGAGGTGGCTTCAGTAGGAGTGGTTGACAGCATACTTTGACCCTCTCCCCCAAAACGTGATGCGACATGACCAGTTTCAACATAAAATTTGCCAAGTCAATGGCATTTTGAAAATTCAAGACACGTGTCATCAGGGTTATGCCTTCTCCACGTAATGTTGAACCTATAAATACTCTAGTTGGTGGAGAAAAGAGGGGATCTTCCTTCCTTAGAAAAAGACAGAATACATTGTTTGAGCATTGGCAGCAAGAGCGATTAGTCATTTGGCGAAAATAGATCCTATTCATTGGTGATCATTAGCAGCTTTGAGCAAAGACCACTGAAGGCAAAAGGAGGAGATCAGAGATCGAGAGATTATCTGGTACGATTGGCAAGGTTTATCGATTAGAAACAGTTGACCGATAGACTTTCATACTTGACCTTCCTTGCATTCCACCTTTGGCTTATGAGGTAGATTCAGTTTCATTCTATACTCCCTTTTGAACAGTTTTCTTGTTGCTTTGTATATGCTTCGCACAAAGATAAGCAAAGTTTGCCATTGGAACGTTGAATGCAATATATTCAGCTTTCGCGTCAAAGCATAGATCTTGGAATTACGCATCTTTTCTAAATCTGATCTTCCTTGTCGCGTTAACATAATAATTATTTCAAGTTCTTTACGTTGTTTTCTACTCCTTCTATGATTCATCGAATTAATTTGTTTCGTGGAATATCTATATAATACGTATATTATTGCGATATTCGACAATTTACTGATTAAGTGAGCCCTCGTCTAATCGACAAGACCATTCAGGGCACCTTGGATTCGTTTTCTCCAACACGGCCCTCACATGGATCCATGGTTAAGACTGTGTACATAGATCTTCGCTTGGTATTTCCAATGGTCAACATTTTCCGTCGTTACATTTCCCTATTTCATTTGTAGTAACTATGCCTCCACAAACTATTCATTAGCCCATTCCTATAGCACATCACATATCAATCATGGCTACCCTGCCACACGTTCATACTGTACCTATTTTATAGTCATACGCAACTTCCTTTTCAAGTCCTACATTCACGTTTATTCTACCTACCACTGCAGGCCTAGGCACATCCACATGGTGGAGCCCATTCACTTGTTCGCCTATTCCACAATCATCACAAATGTCTCATTATGTTCACCCTTGGACCTACCAAGCCTCACAAATGGCACAACCCAACAGGGGGCTATGGACTATTCCACCAAAGACACAAGTGGTCTATCTAGCAGCCCAACCCATGGTTGCTGCTCCAACAACACCACCTATCAAGTGGTGGACAGCACAAGCAACACCATTCACGGGGGCTATCCCAATGGTACCGTTGATGGGTCACACCACCACCCCTGCCATTCCACAGATGGGAGCTGCCTCGATAATTCCACAACCATCCACAACGTTGCATGGTTTGGACCAAGCATTCTAGCTTATCCGAACCCTCACCGAGGAAATAGAACACCTCAAAGCTGTTGGGTCTAACATGGTACAAGTCATGGACTTTTACCAAGAATACCCCATCAGCCTTGCAATCCCTGCTTTGATGTTACCCCCAAAGATGTCCCTCCCCCACTTCACAAAGTACAATGGAAAGGGAGATACCAATGCACATCTTGTTATCTTTAGGTTTGAATCCCTTCTATTGCAATAATGGCCGCACACAATTATTCGTGTCTTTGCTATGTACCTAGCTAGGACAGCCCTAGATTGGTACCGCACGCTGCCACACTCATCCATTTCAACTCTAGAGGAGCTTCTGACCTAGTTCATGATGTGCTTTAAGTATAAATTGAAGGTAGAAACCACGCTGAACTAGTTGATGAGCGTGAAGCAGGATCCTCTAGAACCAGTCTAGAAGTTCATCTAGCGATGGAGCGTAACCATTAATGAAATTCACGAGCCTATCATGGAGTCCCACTTGTTGGCCATCCTTAAGGGTATAGTGAATGAATTTATCAAGTCTAAACTATACTACCTTGCCCCTTACACTCTTAGTCAAGCCTTCACCCAAACTAAGAGTATACACGATGCGACCGAGGCAAGCAAAGACCCAACCTACATTGCCTACAGAAACACCTTCACAAAGAAGGACAAGGGTAAGGCCCCAACAACCATAGTGGCTACTATGGTGACCAAGGGCAAGCACAAACTAAGTAACAATGGTAAAAAGAATAACAGGAAACTTTCCATACCTACAACTAACCCCATGCCTAAGTAGGATAATGCATCACAACCTCCAGTACCTACACCTAACATATCTGCACAACTCAAACCAAACTTTCAGCGTAAATATTGCTCAAAGTACATCCCACTGCATCTCAGGCCTTCAGAACTTCTAAAGTAGCTATTGGTAGCAGGGCACATCCAACACAAGAAGATGTCAGAAAAAGGAATCAGGAGACATCAACACTACTGCGAGCTCCTTAGGAACCCCTCTTTGGCCTTTCCCAATGAGCCTCCAGTTCCTAAGGGTTTCAGGCTAGATAGGTTTTGTGACTATCACCAACAGTGTGATCACAACACAGATTACTATCTGGCATTGCAGGATGACATCCAAAGATTAATCGATCAAGGAAAACTTGTATTGGATGAAAGCAACCCAGTACACCCTAAGAACCAATCTATGCATGTCTACATACACCCCCTCAACACCAAAAATTCCGGTTACGTCATCAATGCCATCGACATTGACGGTGATCCTAAGCCACCCCAGTAGCCGTTCGTGAACTGTGTGCCTTAGTCTAGTGCACCAGCACCACCAACAGCTAGCCGAAGCTTGCAACAACCATTCATTCTAAGAGTCCCTCCACGGGCATCCATCTCCATGTCACCTATTAGCAAAACCGCACTACCCTTCCTATTAACACTGTTAGCCCCTTCATCATTAAGGGGCCAACTCCTTCGATAGCCCTAGCCCTATGCAAGAAATCTGAACAACCTTCTTGTTCTAAAAAATGGGAATTGTGTTTCGTAGGTGAGAAGTTGAGAGGAAGTACCACCCCTAGTATTTCCAAACCTACATCTTCATCCCTTGCATCTACGCCTTAATCACCAAAGAGGGACATTGCTATAATCGCATAGTCCATGCCGCCCTGCCAAAAAGGGTTTGAACCCAAATCCAAAGTCACCCAACCTTGGAAAATTTATCTTCTGGGATGAATAGAAGAGAACGAAAGTGTTGAACAAGGGGGTGGCCAAGACCTTTTGGATGCCCTCACTCAGGTCAAGCGAGCTATAAAATAGAAAAACACTACATTGAGCTTGTATGACCTAATCACGAAATTTTTCCCACACCGTGAGGCCTTGAACTACATGTTGATAGTGATTCTAGTCAATGAAGACATGATATGAGAAGAGGAAGAAATCCACTTGGTCATGCTCCCCTCCACACCTGTAGAGCTAGGACCATCTCAACTCACTTTCTATGATGACTCCATTAGGGAAGATCCCGAAAGAGGCCAGGTGACTACAATACCCCTATTCATCATAATTCAGGTTAGCTAACATCGAATTCGAAGGGTACACATTAATGATGGGGTTGCCATGAATGTTATCCCCTTCCCCATCATCAACAAATTGGGCTTGGTCAACCAGATCAAACCCACAACAACATCATGCCTAAAGTCATTCAACGGGGCACACGTCCTAGTGAAGGGCACAGTCCACATAGACTTCGTGGTAGGGGACCAGTTCCCTACAAACACAACATTCATCATGGTTAAGGAAATGCTCGGGTTTAACTTGATCTTAGGGAGATCATGGTTAGCTCAACTTAGGGCTATCTCTTCATCCATTCATCAGGAAATCCACCTACCATACACAGGTAGGGAGGTGGTGATCCATGGTGACAAAGTAGTAATGCAGGCTATCAGTAATATAGACATGAAGCAGGGCTTAGAGGTCATAACCTCTAAGAATGAAGCACCTGCTTCTACATACACTAACCATCCAATGGGAGAATCGGCTCAACAGATCGGTCTCCAAAATGAAAGTGCATGGGTTGAGTTGCCCTTCCAAGCAGGGGACAATGATGCAAACGAAGGCCCTGGAAAAGCACCTTAGCCTTACGTTCTACTCAACCCATGATGTGTTAAGAAGTAGCTATGCATAGCATAGCAACCTCACTACTTCTTGCCTAGTCGCCATCCTTTGCACATTACCATCTTTCATTGTTTGCATCCATCTATCTACAAAAGTTACCCATTAGCCACTATTCAAGCTACTAACGTATCATCTCTTTGGCATGCCTATGCAATGGACTAAAATGGCCTAAAATTATGCCTACGTAGAGGTCCGAAATGGCCTAAAATTAGCAGTGGCTGGAAATGGCCTAAAACTATCAATGGCCCGAAATTGCCTAAAACTAACAAAGGCCTGAAATGGCCTAAAACTAGCAGAGGCTCGAGATGGCCTGAAACTATGCTTCCCCAAGGCTTGAAATAGCCTAAAACTAGCTATGGCCCAAAACATCCTAAAACTAGAAAGAGCCCAAAATGGCCTAAAACTAGCAGTGGCCCGAAATGGCCTAAAAGTAGCACATGAAAGCATGAAAATTTTACACAAAACGTAGCATGTAGACAATGCACAAGTTAACAAAGAATCAATTTCTTTCCCAAAATTCTCTTTGCTTTATTCAAAACTATTTTCTTTCAAGCAATGTTTGCAAATATTTTACAAAAATTCAAAATTTCAAAAAAAAATCCCATGCTATCATGGGTTGTCTTTGTTCGCATCATCTTCGCCATTCGTTTCTGCATCGTTTCCTTTTGCATTGCCTTCCCTTGTGTTGTCCTTTGCCGATTCTTCATTCCTTCCCTCTATGGGCCCTACACCCTCATCTGGAGCTTGCATCATAGGAATGAAGTGGACAGCTAAAGAAATACATGCAAGCTACAACAAAGCATAATCATTAATACAGTAGAAAGAAACTAACCTGAGAAGGACCTACGTCTTTCTCGAAGGGTATCCTGTCTAAATTCAGCCTAAGGTAGCACCATACCTCCTCTACCGTGATGTCCATCCAACACCTATTGCTTGGTTCAGCATCTGCAGTAGCTCTCTCCCTTTTGGTAGTCGTCCACCTCGGTGGTCCTAGAGAAAAGCAGGTAGTTGCGATCTCTCCTATCAAAAGGTCCACTTTCCACTCAAGAGATTTCGTAACCTTTGCCTACTCTTTGAACTTGGCATAGGCCTTAGAAGCATCAATAGCATTTACAAATGCTTTATAGGTAAACACCTCCACAGTAGTGTCCCTGTATAGTTTACGAGTGGTGGATTGTTCCAATTTATACATATGTTTATGGTTTTTCTGGGACTTCCCCCATTCGTAAACCTTGGAGCTAAAATCTTTCATATCTTGAAAATTCTAGACCAGCAAGTTCATTTGCATCAACTGTTCAATTATTTTGTGGTTGGCTTCAATGTTTTAACGTGCGACTGTCCAAAATCTAGTGTAATATATCACAGTCATGTGCCAATCCTCAATATTAGTGTCACGGGCTATGAGGAATTCATTCCTTGACTTGAGAGCCTCCACCTCGGTGCTCAAGTCAGCTTTCTCTTGCTCAGCTTTTTGGACCTGTTTCCACAGGTCCTCATTGACGTGCTCAGCTCAAGAAATTCTAGCATAGCAACATGAGAGCACCTAACTTTTCACACATTTTGGCCATTTCATGGAACAAGTGGACTTATTTGCAAATGGTGAGGTACAAAATCCTAATGAACTAAAACTATTCAAGGAGGATTATGCTCTTTCTAGTGAAGAATTATGCAACAGTTAACTAACCATGAAGTTGGAATAGAAATGGAATTTAAGAGGATGCAATACAATGTTCTTATTGCAGCTACCCATGTTGTTGAATTGAATGTTTTGAAAATCAAGGATGAGGGCATTGAGATTGGTTCTTCAGTAACATTGATAGACCTTTTCAATGTGCTTAATTAGTGTGTTGACCATTACAATACACATTAGATATCTGCCATTCTAGCATTTAGAGAATAGCTCATATGGTTTTCTGGAAGAGAAATTAGAAATGTTGCTTCTGTTGGAGGGAATATTTGCACAACTAGCCCCATATCAGACTTGAATCCTCTTTGGGTCGTAGCTAGGGCATAGTTTAATGTCATTGATTACAAGGTAACATCCTGAACTGTCTTGGTAGAAAAATTCTTCAAAGGTTGCCGTAAGGTTGATTTAAACAAATGAGAAATTATGTTATCCATCTTCCTACCATTTACTAGAAAGCATGAATATGTGAAGGAATTTAAACAAGCTCATCGAAGAGATGATGACATTGCAATTATGAATGCTAGCATGAGGGTTTATTTGGAGTCAAAAGAAAATGGTGTGTCAATTGCAAATATTTCTCTAGCTTATGGTTGGGTAGCCCTGGTTACTTTATCTGCAACAAACACACGAGAGTTTCTTATTGGAAAGCCATGGACATTTGATACTTTTGAGAATGCTTTCAAGGTGCTGCAACAAGAGGTTTCAATAAAAAATGATGCTCTTGGTGGCATGGTTGAGTTCAAGAAATCATTGACATTGAGTTTCCTTTTCAAATTCTATCTTTGGGTGTCTGGAAAGGTACATTTTGATATTCCCGATTCCTACAAGTCCGCAGTGGATCCTTATGAAAGGATGCCATCTTATGGAGTGTAGATCTATGAGAATCGACACAATGAAATAGGAGTGGGTCTTCCAGGTGCTCATTTCTTAGCAAAGCTTCAAGTTTAGGACTCACTGGTACAAAAATTGGATATGGAGAAGGTGGTTATGGAGCATGCACTATTCTTGTGTCTCATTATGATCCAGATAAGTAGAAATCAATTCATCGAGCTGTCAATGCATGTTTGGCTCCATTGTACTCTGTAGATGGAATGCATGTAATTACTATGGAGGGTGTACGAAATCAACAAAAGCTTCATCCTATCTAGGAATTGTTAGCTAAATCTCATGGATCTCAATGTGGATTTTGCACAAAAAGTTTTGTAATGTTCATGTATGCATTATTAAGATATTCTAAGGGCCCACCTGAATAGGATCAAATTCAAGATTGTCTTATGGGAAACTTGTGCCATTGCACAGGCTATAGACCAATCCTTGATGTGTTCTAGGTTTTTGGAAAATACTAATAATAGTTTGTATATTAAAAATAGTACAAGAGTTTTAGAACATTCAACGTTCATTTTTCCTTCAATAGGAAAGCCTTGTGAATGTTGGTAGGAAGTTAAAAATATGAACGGTGAGATAGAAACCACTAAAACTAGAACAACCAGCAGAATCGGTGTGGACAACTAAATGGGAATAACAAAGGAAAAAATGGTATTGTAGAACAAGAGGAGAATCAAGATGACAAAGATAGTGTTCTTTCAGTAGAAATGGTAGCTAACATATGGCAAATCTAGCAGAAGATAGAACTATTTACTCAAAAGGAGGAGATACAATGGCTTCGCGAGATGGACACCACTGAGAAAGATGTCAATAATTGCATTCACGATGCTTAGTATCTTCTGCCCGTTATGCAGACAAGGTAGTATCAATTTTTGAAAGGCAGGTGAGGCCGTTGCAGCCATCGATGTTCATGGCACATGATCCACAGATGCCCTCGTCGCAAGATCGCCACAATGTCAACAATGGATCCATCTCGTTCTTGATTTTCAGCCACATGTCCAACACCATGGCCCTTCATTCGACCATGTTGATCATGTAGCTCTGTAGCTGTGGCTTCTCTAGCTTCTTAGGGTTCCATCTATAAATCAAGAACATTTTTTTCTATGCCTACCTTTGTCGAAAATTGCTATTGCTGAATCGCCAGCGACCACAACCATGCCACCATTGACATCACTTTCAGAGTTTTTCTCAATGAGAAAATGTTGCTGAAATACCTTATCATTAGTTTTTCTGCAATTGCAGTCATTTTGTCTTGAAATCAGCAGATTCCTAATAGGGCAAGCTCTGCCACCATGCTTGCATTCACTGATTTTGTCTAACAGAGGAGGTATACTGACATTGCCAGAGGAGTATAGCAGAGGTGGTGCGTTTCCCAAGCTCTACTCTCTAAGCTTGGACTTCTACCATCATTTGTGAAAATTGTCAAGTTTGGAGGATGAAGCCATGCTGAGCGGAACTCCTGTGCTAGCCTCAAGACACGACAACATTACCAGACGCAACAGTAGGGCCTTGCTTTGTGCTGGCAGTTGATATATGGTTCTGGCTTAGATCAGCATAGGGAAGAATAATTTGAAATTGTTTGCAAAAACTGGGCAGTTCCAGGCCTAGTGCCTTCACATTTGGCCTTCACATTGGAAGGCATTCCTAACGGCGCCAAGTAACCACCACCGTATTCAAATTTATTTTTCCAGCGAACGTTATTTTTTGATGGAAGCCAACAACAAATTTTATGTGGATATAAAATGCATATGATTTAATTATATAGCATTAGAAATTTGCAAGGATCGGCTTTATTAATTTTTAAGACCATACAATTGCCTCCACCAACATATACACTAAGGTGGATGCTAAAGTTTTAATAATTAAAATCCTAAATAAAATATGACAATTGTATGAAGCTCTTAGGAGATGTTGGATTTATTTTTTATAGGTTATTGCTTATAAAAGCAATATTTGTAATATTTACACATGCCAATGTTGGCATGATTTTCTCCTAACTTTATGTATAAGTTACAACTTCCTAACTTGTTGGGCAAGTAATTTCTCCTAACTTGTTGGGCAAGTTATAACTTCCTTTCTTGGGGGAGAAGTTACCTAAGGTATTTTTTAATATCTAACTACCTTTTGAACCCTATAAAAAGGCTTCAAGGGTTAGAAGAAAAAACAAGAAGATAAAACACTACTTGCTCTCATTTGGAGTCTCACTTCGGAGCATTTGTTAAAAAAGGCACATGGGTCTCACCTGGGAGCATTTGTAAAAAAGACACTAGGGTCTCACTTGAGAGCATTTGTAAAGAAGAAATTGTGAAAGATTGCTTGTAAGATGACTTGCTAAAGACAACATTTCAGCCTCTTTGTCATAGTCCTATTTATTTTTTATTTTGTTTAAATTGTTTAACTAGTGGTTTAGATAGTATCATTCTTGGCAAGTAATTTTGGAATTTTTAGATTGCTCTTATTATTCTTGTTGCACGATAGAAAATTTATATTAATGTTTTGTCATAGAAGTGCTTGTGTTTGAAAGCCTTAAGAGCATTTTAGTAGTAAATTTTATTATTGTGCAATGTATAAGGACTACTATTAAGATTGTTGTAAGAGAGCCTCTGCTTGTAGTCAAGCCGTTGAATGATTCAATAGTCAAGAGGGTTCAGAAAATATTTGGTATTTTGATAGGACCAGAATAACTTTTTTTATCTTTAAAGTGAATCTCCGTGGTATTTCAATCAGAAATTTTCAAGTCTTTTGAAGGTTCTATTGAATGTAATTGTTGACATCCATTATCTAGCCAAAATGGAGTCTTGTACGTGATAGTTTATGTAGCAATTTTTTGGTAGCATAGTAGAATTGTCTTGAAGAAATTTCTTATTCAAGCCTTGGAAGTTTGAAAAATTCATAGTTATTGAATTTAGGATAACTTTATTGTGAAGTGTTTACTCGGATCATTTTATCTTATTTAAACATTTGAGGTCTTAACACAAATCTGCTTTCTTTTCTATCTATTTCCATTGAATCTTGTTCTATTTCTAGTTTTCTTGTGTAGCTATCTCTTTCTCTGGGGAAAGTTAGAAGTAGATTCGTGGACTTGTGCTCAAATGTTTTTACAGAATTTTATTTGTTACAAGTAGGTATTATAAGGACTGCATAGACTAGGTAATTGAACAAAATAGGAACTCTCAACAACTCACAGTACTTGGCAAAGTTGGCTGAATCTCTTTAAGATAAGTCATTTGTAGTTTACACACAACCCAATCATTTCATTTTTCACAACCACATACCGTAATAGCACACACACACACTCACATTAACTGCTGAGTTTATTTGGAGGTATATGGGCCTTGGTGTTGCTAGAGACCAGCAAGCACCTAAATCCTGTTTGAGGACACTCGTTGGTGGTTGCGTCCCAAACGATCGTCAACACTAACACTACTACTTACCCACGTTAGGGTCCACTTGCTGAAGGCGGCTGATCATGTCGTCGACGATTCCCTGCATGAACGTAAACTTATCAGGGATCTTGACCCATGATTCCATATGAATCGGAGGGGGTCTTGTGGCATCAACAGTGGCACCTGTTACATAATTAAACATATCAACAATGGTAGAAATGAGATACAACAAGGCAAACACATTGCCAAACTCACCAACATTTGATTGTGGTATCCCTTCTTGCTGATGCAAAACGATGGAGACAATCTTGGCAAAAGTCCCTACCAAGTCTGTCTGGGCCTCTTTTTCATGCACTGGTACCTTTCCTTTTGAGAGACCAGTGCCCTTTTTATTCTAGGGAGACTCTTCTTTGTCTCCAAAAATACCCTCCTCATTACCAAAAGGATTCTACTTGATAACGAGAGCCCTTGCCTTAGTGACAGGAGTTCTTTTCTTCTTGACCAGGACCCTTCTCTCTGAGACTAGGACCTTTGAGTCTTTATTTGTCACCCCCATCTTAGGGGCCAACACCTCTTCATCGCCTTCTTCTTCTTCTTTTTTTTCCTCTGCCAGTCAAGAAGCATGTTTGCATTAGTCCAAAACAAGTTAGCTTAAAGCAGGTGCTACACTATGCTATGCCACCTACCGTATCATAGCGTAGTAGAAAATAACAAAGTAGGCATTAAAAAAAAGTGTTTACCAATGGAGGGTTGCGTCCTCTGCAGTTTAAGCTATAGTCTCTGCCCATCCCCTTCCTCCATGTGAAGGGTTTCCTCAGCTGGAGGAGGCCTCTTCCACTACAACTTGCTGGCCACAGTCTTGGCTATGAGACATTCACCTTGTGACATGCTACTGGCTACAGTAGGGGGCATCTCTCCTATGTTGTCTTGGCCACAAATGTTGCGAGCCACCCGATCCTTAGTCGTCACAAAAGATGACTCCCCAATTATCTCTCGGGGATCTTGGGCATGGGTGGTCTTGAGGATTTGGCAAATCCATGGTCTGGAAATCTGGTTGCAATTTTGCATGACCCAGGCTCCATTCTCTTGAACCACCAGAAACTCTACGGAACGCTTTAGACAAGCTATGTAAAAGGCATAATATATATTGGAACAGGACTCCGGTTTCTTATGGAGCCCCAAGATTTCGGTCTGCAAGCCTTTACATAGAAACCTAGCCTAGTTGTACTGGGCCCCCTCTTTCATGACCTCATGCATTATCCAGACTTGCTCAATCACCAGGACCTTTCCTTGAGAAAGTAGCTAGGGGAATGTGCAAGCACAGAAGTGTTGGCACATTTCTCCATTTCATGAAACAGGTTGGCATGATTAAAGGTTTATGCAATTAGAAAAATTTCTATTTGTAACAAAAATTAAGGAAGGAAGGCCTCTATAGTAACAAAGGAAATTTAAGCTCTTAGTAAAGCAATGCAAAGAGATACCAAATGTAGGATGCTGGTAAATGAAAAGCTTATGATGAGTTGGGAACCAAAAGTGTCTTACAAGATCAAATTAGCTTTGAAAAATCCTGATAGGATTTGTAGGACTAATAGTAACAAGGATACCAATATGTTTCATTGGTTTTAAATAAATTTAAAAAGAAAATAAGAAACAAAGATGGAACATCACAAAAATGGTTCAATGAAGGAAAGCAGCGGATCAAAGGCCACCTTTTTGGATTGCGCATGTGTGCCATTAAGGTCAGTCTCTTTAGCTTGCTATACTCGGCACCTCGCCTGGAGTTTTAGACCTGCTTTGCATTTGGACACACCTCTTTATTTGGTGGGTGCCATGGCCATCTTGGGATTTGGATATGTCTATCCATTACTTGTCTCAGAAAAATTAGACCCAAACGGTGTTTTCTTTGATGTTCTTGCCATCTGTAAAGAGTGTCTTTTGACTCGAGTGCATGTGAGAGCCGTTAATGGTGCTAATGGACCTTAGCATTGACCTAATTCGCACTCGGATGTGGTGTTGAAATGGTTTCTGTAGCTGATGCTGTCACTCCACATTGTCGGTGTTCATATTCGGTATGCGGTCGTAGGCAAGGTAATCAAGAGGCAGGGGTAGTAGTCGACAAGACTCGAAAGGGCTTTGAGATCTAGCCGCATGAGGATGCGTTTTCCGTGCCAAAATGCCTTGTTGTTTGAACCTTAAGTTCTTCACCTCCTTTTGGTAGTCAACAAGTGTGTTTGATGCTCTTCTATTTGGGGAGGAGGTGCATTCTCGGGTAAGGTTGCAATAAATGTGGAAAACTATTGTTGGGAGCTTAGGGGAAGCAATTTGTAATTATCTTCAAAATATTTTTAGAAATGGGTTGTATTTGATGTAGTTTCCAGCACGGGAAGAGAATTTGTAGAAAGAAAAGGTTACAACACCCACAGTTTTTACAAAACACACGACAACATTACCGAACACAGTGGCAGAGCCTTCTTTCACGGTGGCAGTTGATATACAGTTCTGGCAGGGCAGGATAATTTGAAACTCTTTACTGACAGTTCCAAGCTTGGTGCCTTCATATTTGGACTTCATATTTTGAGCTAGCACTAGATTTAGGTTTCCTTTTCTAGCAAATTTTACTTGGGTTCAAAGTGCAAATGTAGATAATTTATTCACAAGCTTACAAGAATTGGCTGCCACCACCACCAACATCTACACAAAGGTGAATGTTGCATTATTTTCTTACTATCATATGTTCATAGAAATTACTAGGGCTTCAATGATATTTAACATTTAAAACTTAAAAATTATAAATAAATAAAAATAAAAATAACAATTATATGGAGCTCTTATAATATGGAGATCTTGGATTTATTTTAAAAATTATTATTATATAGGCTATTTCTTACAAAGGCAATATTTGTAATATTTACACATGCCAATCTTAGCATGATTTTCTCCTAACTTCCTAACTTACTAACTTCCTAAGTTATAACTTCCTAACTTGTTGGGCAAGTAATCTACTAACTTGTTAAGCAAGTTATATCTCCTAACTTGTTGGACAAGTTATAACTTCCTTACTTGGGAGAGAAGTTAGAAAAGATATTTTGGAATGTGTAACTACCGTTTGAGCCCTATAAAAAGGCTTCAGAGGTAAGAAGAAAATATATCACACTCAAGATTACACTTGGGAGGACTACAAGCTCTCACTTGGGGGACACTTGGAGGACTACAAGCTCTCACTTGGGGGACACTTGGAGAACTACAAGCTCTCACTTGGAGACACACTTTGGCTCTTGGAAAAGCATTTGTAAAGAAGAAATTGTGAAATATTTCTTGTAAGATGACTTGCTAAAGAAAATATTTCAGCCTCTTTCCCATAGTCCTGTGAGTTATGCTTATTATTTTTTATTTTTTTAAAATTGTTTAGCTAGTAGTTTAGACAGTATCATGCCTGACAAGTAATTTTGGGATTTTTAAATTGCTCTTATTGTTCTTGTTGTATGATAGAAAATTTCTATTAAAATTTTTCCATAGAAGAGCTTGTGTTTGAAAGCCTTAAGAATGTTTTAGTAGTGAATTTTATTATTGTGCAATGTATAAGAACTACTATTGAGATTGTTGTAAGAGACCATCTGCTTGTAGTCATGCCGTTGAACGATTCAATAGTCAAGAGGGTTCAGAAAATCTTTGGTATTTTGGTAGGACTAGAATAGCTTCTTTTATCTTTAAAGTGAATCTCCGTGGTATTTCAATCAGAAATTGTCAAGTCTTTTGAAGGTTCTATTGAATGCAATTGTTGACATCCATTCTCTAACCAAAATGGAGTCTCGTACATGATAGTTTACGTAGCAATTTTTGGTAGCATAGTAGGATTGTCTTGAAAAAATTGCTTATTTGAGCCTTGGAAGTTTGAACAATTCGTAGTTATTGAATTTGGGATAGCTTTATTGCAAAGTGTTTACTCTTATCATTTTACCTTGTTTAAACATTTGAGGTCTTAACAAAAATCTACTTTCTTTTCTATCTATTTCCATTGAATCTTGTTCTATTTCTAGTTTTCTTATGGAACTATCTCTTTCTCTGGGGAAAATTAGAAGTAGATTCACGGAGTTATGCTCAAATGTTTTTGCAAAATTTTATTTGTTACAAGTAGGTATTATAAGGACCATGTAAACTAAGAAATTTAACAAAATAGGAACTCTCAACAAGTCACAGTACTTGGCAAAGTTGGCTGAATCTCTTTAAGATAAATCATTTGTAGTTTACACACAACACAATCATTTCATTTTTCATAACCACACACCGCAATAGCACACACACATACTCACATTAACTATTGAGTCTATTTGGAGGTATCTGGGCCTTGGTTTTGCCAAAGACCAGCAAGCACCTAAATCCTGTTTGAGGACACTCGTTGGCGGTCGCATCCCAAATGGTTACCAATAGTTCTTTTGGCACTAGAAGATGGGCTAAAAATTTAGCGTCTAGGTTCATAAGCCTTATAATTTTAGCACATCAACCATTCTTTGTTACTATAAGGCTTAAGAAATCAAATACTATTTTCAATTCATGACCAAGAAGATTAATAGTTTAGAAAATTTGAAAGTTTCAAAAGATATTCTTGATTCTAAGACTGATTCTTCATCAGAAGAAGAACAAAAGAAATTTTTTGAATTGGGAACAAGTAGTGGAGTGAAAACTAGAAGATCAAGAAGATCACCCATTATATCTAGTTTATCGATTTATAAGAGAAGATTTAGAAAGTCCAAGAGTTCAACTATCCAAAGGAATAGGATGGCAAATCCTTGGCAAAGAGTTACACCATTAGGATTTCAAATTTACAATGATATTTCTAAGGTAGTTTACAAATATTTTCCTGAGCCTTTCATTCCNCAAATATTCAACATCAAGATCAAGCTTGTAGGTTGTTTGTATCAAATTTAAAGGATATGGCTCAAATTTGGTATTCGAACTTACCAAATAATAGTATTACAAGTTGGGATGATATGAAGAATCTTTTCTTGGCCCAGTTTGGTAATCAATTAGATCAAAAACCACTATACTATGGGCTAATACTAGTAAAGCAAGAAGTTAAAGAGTCAATTAGAAATTTTAACATCAAGTTTCAATGAATTTGTGGACTCTTTCAAAGACAATATAGGCCATCAGAAGAAATGCTTTAGGAAACTTATCTTAAGGCTGTCAATCCCAACATTTCAATTTGGTTAAGGAGAACTCTAAACTTAACTGCACTAAATGACTACTCCAGTGAAGCTATACATTTACAAAAATAGTTGAACTTGAATCCTGAAGAAAATATTGCAATTCAAAAAAGAGAAGAAAGAGTTATGATTCCTATGCAAGATTTTGCTCAATTTAAAGCTTTACCAGGTCCATCTCATGTTAAGATAGAGCAAGAAGATGAAAGAGTAGTATCTGAAAAAGGACAATTAATGAGAGATATGTCTAACAAAATAGTGAAGCTTGAAAAAGCATTGGCAAGAGTTAATATGAAGGAAGAAAGGCAAAATAGAAAGCATAAACATCAAGACACTAAGTTAGCAGAAGATGAGGATGAAAGTGATTTTATTATGTCCAACTTTCTTAATATTGAATCTGATAATGAGTTATCTAGTGTTCATTATGTAAGTAAATCTTCTATCAATGGATCTAGTGATACTTCTTCTCTATCAAGTTATGAAGAAGATATGTCTTCAAATGAAGAATGTAATAACAATGACGAAAATGGATATAATCTTCGATCTAAGGAAAGACTAACTACTTCTAGACCCCCAAATGTTATTACAGATCCATCTACTATGAGAAAATCTTTTGAGCCAAATAGAAGAGATAAGAATAAATGTAAAGACAATCAAGTAGAGAAAAGCACTCCAAATCAGTATTTTAATAAATGGATAAAGAAACCAAGATTTATTAATGATGGAGAGTATGATTTGATTGAAGACCTTAAACATATCAAGGCCAATATTAGCTTTTATCAGTTTCTTCAAATAGGAGATCAGCAAAAAAAGGATTTAGAGTTCATTAAAGGTAAAAGGAGGGTTAGAGAATCAGAATTAAGTTATGTGTCTAATAATGATGAGAAATTAAAGACCTCGTATGATAAGGAAGATCCTCCTTTTCTTTTGACAATGAAATTAAAGGATAAATACTTACACAATTGTTTGATTGATTCTGGAGCCACATCTACTATAATGCCATTGTCTATATGTAAGAAACTTAGTTTGATTCCTGAAAAATCAAATAAAAAGATTGTTCAAGTGGACAAAAGTAGAGTGAAGATTGTTGGTCAATTATCAAATGTTCTATTGGAAATTTCTTCTGAACCCTGCGTTAGAAGTAGAGTAACCATTCAAGTGGCAGACATACCACATTCACATAGTCTCTTATTAAATAGAAGTTGGAGCAAGAATTTCTTAGGTTATGTATCAACAGATTATTCTCACATGTGGCTAACTTGGAAAGGAGAACCAAATCAGATATACATCTATAGCAAATCTTTGATGATTGATAACATTACTTCAAATGGAAAAAGTAAAATGGCTGAAAAAGGGGGTGTTGAAAAAAAAATTGTGCACTCCAAGAAAATTATGGTTCTGAAAAAGAAAAATCAAAGAATGAGGATAAATGGGAATTATACTTTGATGGTTCATGTAATTCAAAAGGTGCAGGAGTTGGTATAGTTATATTAAGGAATGATTCGCCTGAAATTCTCAAAGCAATTCATCTATCTTTCCCTTGTACTAACAACAAGGCTGAGTATGAAGCTTTATGTATTGGTATAAGAATAGCTCTAGATAAAAAGATCAGAGTAATCACTATAAAAGGAGACTCAAGATTAGTTTGTGAACAAGTAAAGGGTAACTGTGTAGTAAATAGTTCATTCTTAAGACATTATAAGCAACTTGCTTGTAAGATGTTAGATTAGTTTCAACATTTCCATATAGAACATATAAACAGAGCAGAGAATCTTATAGCAGATGATCTAGCAAAGGCAACTTCAACATTGGATATGAAAATAATAGAAAGTTACAAAGATGTAATGGTTGAAGAAGAACATCAGCCATCAGTACCAGATAATATAAGACATTTACAAGTATTTTAAGATGATGATCAAGTACTAACATTTATGAAAAAAAAACAAGAATTTGAGGGTCAAGTGATACCTAAAACGTCATCAAGATCCAAAGCTAATTTCATTATAAAGAGGATGATTGACTTGGAACATGAGTTCAAGAAAAATTTACTTACTGGAAAAGATATACAAAACCCAAATAGTCAAACTTTCGAGGTAGTAAATTTTGGATTAGACAGGATGCCAAAGATGTTGAATGTTACAAAGGGAAGAGATTTGAGTTTCAAGCAAAATTTGTTAACATGTCTAAGAAATAATTTGAATAATTTTTCTTGGTCTAAGAATCGATGAGATGCTAATTAAAGTCTTAGGTTGTCAAGTATATTCTTTCTTAGATGGTCTCTTAGGTTATAATCAAATCATGGTAGATAAGAATGATAGATATAAAACAACATTTATCACTAAATGGGGAACTTTCACTTACCAAAGAATGCCATTTGGATTGTCAAATGCTAGAGATACTTTCCAAAGAGCAATGGATTTAGCATTTAAGGATTTATTAGGCAAATTCGTGGTGGTTTATTTGGATGATATTACAATATTCTCAAAGAAAAAAGAAGATCATATTAATCATCTCCAGCAAGTTTTCGACAGATATCGTGAGTTTGGTATTTCATTAAATCCTAAGAAGTGTATCTTCAGGGTTAAATCCGGAAGCTTATTAGGCCATGTGATATGTCAAGAAGGAATTGCCATAGACAACTCCCAAACCCAAGTAGTACAGAATATTGAACATCCCACAAGCAAGAAATCTCTTTGATCTTTCTTTGGGAAGATAAAATTTGTGAAAAAGTTCATCCCTGGGTTTACTGAAATTACCAAGCCTTTGATGCATATGTTAAAAAAGGATGTCCAAGTAGAGAAAACATAAGAATCAGAGAGAGCTTTATCAGAAATTAAAATTGCTATACAAGAGGCTCCATATTTGGTGAAGCCTAGGCTTAAAGAGGATTTTTGGTTATACTCTTTTGCTTTAAATGATTCTCTCGCTGTTGTTTTAACACAAAAAGATGATGAAGGTCAAGATGAACCAATTGGATTTTTTGGGTATTAGTTAAAAGGTCCAAAGTTAAATTATTTAGACTTAGAAAAACAAGCTTTTTCAATTATCAAAGTGCTTCAGCATTTTAAATATTATTTGGAAAGTTCATTAGTCCACATTATGCCAATTGAACCTGCAGTCAAGTGATTCCTAGCCCAAAATGAGATTGGATTAAAAAAATGAAAATGGCTTATAAAGTTGCAAAGTTTTAGATTTTCATTGGAAATATGCAAAACAATTAAGGGTATGGGATTAGCCAAGTTAATGGCTAGAGAAAGTGAAGTATGTACACTTGAAACCCATGAAGAGAACTGGTATGATGAAATTCTCAAATTTCTTAATACAAGGAAAATCCAAAATAATTTAACTGCAAGTCAAAAGAGAGATTTCTTCAAAAGAGCATGAAGATTCATTGTTAAAGAGGGTATATTATATAGAAAGGATTTTCAAGCGGTTTTATTGGAATGTGTTCATAATGATCAAATTAGTTTCATTTTGGAACAATTTCATGATCATTGGAATTTATTTTATGAATCCCCTAAGTCAACTATGCAACATATACTTTGATATGGATAATACTGGCCTTCCATATATCAAGACATTACTTTGAAGATTCAAAAACGCTATAAATGTCAAATTCATGGGCCCAACATTAAAAGGGCTAGAGCCCCTTTAAAGCCAGTAGTTGCAGATAGACCATTTCAGCAATGGGATTTGAATTTTATTAGTACAATTACTCCTTCAAGAGTTGGACACAAGTTTATTCTAACAGCTACTGATTATTTCACTAAATGGTCTGAAGCAAAGGCTCTCAGAGGAAGTTTGGCATCATACGTGATCAAGTTCTTAGAAGATCACATTCTAAGTAGATTTGGTCTACCTAAAGTGTTAGTGTCAAACAATGGACCTATCTTCAAATATGAAGAGTTTATCAAATGGACATAAGAAAAATCTATTTTCTTATTTTCCTCTTCAAACTATTATCCTCAAGGAAATGGCTTAGTAGAATCCACCAATAAAAAGCTTATCACTTATATCATGAAATTGATGGATGGAAATCCATGAAATTGGATTGATTATCTACAATCCGCATTATGGTCAGATCGAATTAGATTCAAGAGAGCTATTGGGACATCACCGTATAACTTAGTTTATGGTTTACCAGCAAGAATTACAAATAAGATTGTAAGCTCAGCTTCCAAATTCATACAAAGATATAGTGAAAAAACTGATAAAGATAGAAGTTTCATGACTTTGCTTATTAAAAGAGAAGCTAAAGTAGGTAAAGCAAGGGATAATTTATTACAAAATACCTCTTAATTTAAAAGATGGTTTGATAGGAAAGATCTGAAAAGAACTTTCAAGCTAGGGGACCTTGTCCTATTATGGAATATGAAGAAACTGAATAAGTTTACACTGACATGGATTGGTTCTTTTCAAATTACAAAGTAATTGTCAGAGGATACTTACAAATTATCAACTTTGGATGACATGGAATTGCAATTTCCATATAATATTTTGCATATAAAACATTATTTGGGAAAATTGCATATGGCTTGAAGATATTCTTTCACAAAGTAATATATGTATATACTATTAGATATAATATTACTAGGAATATAGTATTAATTATTATGTTTAATTATGTTATTGATAATATATTATAATAGTAAATATATTTAGCAAAATTTATTTCAATTAGAAAATAAGTTTCCTTTAAGTGAGGCAAGTGGAAGCCTACAAGTGAAACAAGTGGAATCCTACAAGTGTGACAAGTGGAGAAGGTGACTCATCCACCACAGTGAGGATTGTGAAAAATGGTTAGAATGCCTGAAAACAAGGAAAATTGGTTGAAGATTCTTGGGGGGGATTTCAAATTTCTAGCACCTATAAAAAGAGGATTGCGTTGCCTAGGATTTCATCATCTTTCAATTCAATTTGAGTAGTGAAAGTTAGAGAGCTAATTTAGAAGAGGAGATGGAGTTTGGGAGAGCAATGAGAAAGCCTTTTATTCCATTTGTAATGGGATGTTGCCCTGAACATGTGTTGAAGGCTTACCTAAAAGCTAGATCATGTGGAGCTCCGAAAGACTGTCCTTTCATGGC
This sequence comes from Gnetum montanum, assembly GCA_015680685.1. Lineage (NCBI taxonomy): Eukaryota > Viridiplantae > Streptophyta > Gnetopsida > Gnetales > Gnetaceae > Gnetum > Gnetum montanum. The sequence goes on along the minus strand of MNCI01031946.1, from coordinate 230,365 downwards.
TTGGTTGTTCGATGAATTTTCTTTTCTCACTAGAGGTTTGGAGATAGAGTGCAATGTTTGGGGGAAATATCAAGATTTCACCAAAGGAGAGGAGAAAAGTGAGGAGCAACCAACCAATGAAGAGTCATCATGGGCATGGGAAGAAGCATTCGTATCCCAAGAGGAAAATGAAGGACCCAATGAGGAAGAACAGAAGAGTACATCTGAAAAGGAAAATGAGAAGAGTACTAAAGAAAAATTTCCAATAGATCAACTTGAGAGCTTCACCAAGGTAGAGAACAATAGAACAACCTTCATCACATTAGAAATTTCCTATGAAATAGTTAGAGAGATGAGGATTCCTACTAGGGTAACCCTCACAATTTAGTTTCCATCCAAAGAATAGTCCATGAAGGACTTGATAATGTATAGTTTGTTATTTTTCCTAGGAAGGAGGTTTTTATATCATCAAACCTTATGTTTGATGAAATTTTTCCTCCAAAATTTTTTTTTGTTTAGCTGTAAAAATTCAATGAAATTTTCAGTATGTTTCAGTTTTAAAATGAGGCTACATAAGTTTCTTTAACCTTTTAAGGGGGTAGAAATGTTGGCACATTTGGCCATTTCATGGAACAGGTTGGCATGATTAAAGATTTATGCAATTAGAAAAATTTCTATTTGTAACACAAATTAAGGAAGGAAGGCCTCTGCAATAACAAAGTAAATTTCATCTCTTAATAAAGAAATGCAAAGAGATACCAAATCTAGGATGCTGATAAATACAAATATTATGATGAGTTGGGAACCAGAAGTGTCTTACAAGATCAAATTAGCTTTGAAAAATCTTGATAGGATTTGTAGGACTAATAGTAACAAGGATACCCATTCTGCTCTTTTCATAGTATAGGGTACGTTCGTGCTTTTTCAACGTTCGTGCTTTTTCAACTTCTACTTGGCCTGGCCAACGGTCTCTTTGATGACCCATTCTGCTCTTTTCACAGTATAGGGTACGTCGTCTGGCTCCAATCCCAAACTATCATGTGTGTGGATTGAGGTACCAGATGACCCCCCTGTCGTGATAGACATGGATTCATCAATTCCCTCGGGCGCATCCTGGGACTTGGCTATTTCAAATAAGTGGTTGATCCACGGGTGGGATAGTTGACCCCGATCTCATAGAACATACTTGTTGTCTGCACGAACTACCAGAAACTCGGCTAAGCGGCGAAGATAACCGGTAAAGAAGGCAAAGGTGAAGTGGGACTGCGCCTCGACATTGGAGCGCAATTGCACTATCTCCTTATGCAGGCCCGACAACAAAAATTGGGCCCAATTATAGCGCATTCCAGTTTCTAGGATAGTTCGCATGATACGTACAACTTTGACCCAAAGACTCCGCTCCTGGGAAAGGGATTTGGGGAATACCCGTTCCCTAAATAGGGGATATAGTTCATTCACCTCCTCAACCTTTGATTTCCCCTACATAGGGAATCCCTTGGCACCCTTGGCACCCTTGGCAATGCCCAACTAGTCCTCTAATTCACAAACTGTTTGGAGCTCTTTATGAGCCTTGTCTAAAACTACATTAATACCATCCACCGGTACCCCAAATAAGTTTGAAAAGAATTCAGGTGACAGATGGAAAACTATCTTAACACCCTTAATCTGGGTGCTGTAGTAGGAGACAAAATTATTGGAGTCAACGATCCCAATCATTTCCACGATTGACACATCAGGACTTGGGGTCGTAAAGAGCTCCATGAGGCCGGAATTGTCTAAACAACGAATGATGGATGGAGGGGCATGGGTACGCAACCATTTTTGAGCCTTATTGACCTCCCTGAACTTCATTGATAGGGTAGTCTCAGTTCGCCCCATTGTGACAGGGTCCCCGCCTGGAGGTACATTAATTGTAGATACAATTCGAAATCATCATGTCAATATAATGCCCAGCAGTTGAACAAATACGTTATCACATCTAGAAAATATTGTCATTTACCTTCAGTTGTGGACTTGGATGTGCTGCCTAAGCTAGAGTCACGGGGGAAGACTGGTTCTTTATCTGACCAATCTTCATGCAACCATCCACGAGCTTGGCACATTACAAATGCTCTAGAGAACCGTTTGTCAAAGTGAATGATAGCACCCTTCGTTTGAGCTAATACGGCTCCATGAAGGGTGGGACATGCCATAAATGTCTCTAGAGCGGTGCAAGCTAGAGCAAGCCCATCATCCTCAACGCACATTCCATCTGGGTTAACTTTAAGCCTACAAATGAATGGATGTCAAAACAGAAGCAAATGCCACACGGCGAAAAGAAACAACAAATTTAAACGGTCCTACCTATCCACCCGGTATACTGTGCCAGGGGGATTCTAGAACAGCATGTGCACACACGCGGCTAAAAATAGGGTGTTGTTGAGGTAGTCCTACCCTCATGGAAATTGGGCTCACACGCACGCTAATGGATGTGTAGACCTAGGCCCTCTGGAATAACCGTCCTCATTTACAAGTGGCCCCTCATCGATGTCTTCTATGAAGACCGTAACACCCTCTGCGGATCCCGACAACATGGCCTCAAGCACGCTCCATGCCACCAGTTTACTTAGGTACGACCAGATAACTACCTCAAAATTGTCCATCATGAAGGCCAGGAATTCACACGCACCTTCTCTGAACTAGACCCCATTGTTGTCAACAGTTAGATCCGGGGTAGGTTCATTAGCCTCAATAGGGCCAAACCATGTTAGTACCCCAACAAGCTCAACAACCAGGAGAAAAGGCTTAGTGTCCCTGCAAGCAGCCAAAATGCCACCATAAGTCAACCATGCATCAAAACGACATGAAAAATAAAAGTTCACATTGTAGACCGACACTTAGAAAAAAAATTGCCAACTATTTATGCTTGGCGTATACGCTGCATAACCCAGCGTATACACTATCAAAAACTATTTACGCTTGGCATATACACTGCCAAGCCTGGCATATACACTGACAAAAAAAAACTGTTTATGCTGTTGACCAAACCATTCACGCTCAACTTATAAATTGTAAAGATGATCAGCGTATACGCTGTGTAAACAGTCTACCCTGAACAGTGTAAAAAGTCTACGCTATACGTCGTATAAACAGTTTACGCTGAGTCCTATGCAAATAAGTTTATGTCGAAAATAGTTTACATGAAAGAAGTTCTATGCTGTACCTTACGTGAAAAGAATTAACTGTTCACGCTCAGTGTATACGCTGTAGAAACCCTCAGCGTATACGCCGTAATAGCCTTTAGCGTATACGCTATGTAAACAGTCTACGCTAGACATTGTAAACGATCTACGAATAGGTAACGTATACGCTGATAAAATCATCTACGCTTCAAGCCAGAAAAAATGTTTACACTGTCCATTGATAAAACAAATTATGCTATGACATTCTACGCTATCGAGACTCTCTACGCTGTGAACTTACGCTCGGCGTATACGCCGAAACCCTTTACGCTAACTCTCTATGCTCGGCGTATACGCCAAAGCCCTCTATGAGACTGTCTACACTACGAAACATGCACAAATGAAAATAACTAACAGAGGCAGGATCAGAGCCAACCTGTGTGACGATCCAGGCCATGATGGAATTCTCAGCCTAGGCAGGCACTGCAGCATGGCCTTGCTCTCCTCTGTGAAGGTCAAGTTAGGACCCTTCCTCCCCTGGCCTTCCACTTCTTTGCCTTTGCCCATCTCAGCGTCCTCTATGCTGGGATCAACAATTTACGCTAAAGGTTTAAACTGTTTACGCCTACGCTAAAAATCTACACCAGAGTCTAAGTCTCTATGCCAACGCTTAAACCTCTACGCTCTGCGTTTATGTTGAGGTTTAGTCGTATACATCTATGCTCAGGGTTTGGGTTTTACACTCACGCTTACGCTTACGCTAGGGTTTAGTGGTTTACGCTTATGCTGGGTCATCTACACTCAGGATTCACACTCAAGATTATGCTACAAATTCATGTAATGACAAATGATGCCCCCCCCCTTTATATAGCGCTCCGCTGCTGTTGCCGCCGCCGCCGCCGCCGCCTTCCGGTTTGCATCTTTTTGCATTTTCCTACTCATTTTACCCAAAATTTGTTTAAAAATAAATAAAAAGTATATATATATTTAAAATAAAATAAATTACTACATCCTAGTTCCCCTATGAACCAAATTTTAGATGTTCACATCGAACATTCCAGCGCAACCTCTCCTGCGTACATTTTACAGCTCGATATGGCCTGAAATTGCCATAACAGCCTGGTATGGTCTTAAACTTCCACCTGTGGCTTGGTATGGTCTTAAACTACCATAATGGCCCGATATGACCTTAAAATTCCACCTGCGGCCCGGTATGGCCTTAAACTACCATGATGGCCCGGTACACCTTAAATTGCCACGCATCCCGGTGTGGCGATAAACCACCATCATGCATGTACATACAATTTAAGTTGCCAAAGAACAAGGAACAATAACCATTAGCTCATTCTGCTCTCTGTTTATTGGCAGGAGCAAGCCTGATGGATTGCCAGCATTTAGCTGCACCGTTAATCATTGATTGACCATATGGCAAAATTGCAAGGGACATCGACATAAATCTCATTCACTTAAGTTTATTAACGGACGATGCAGTCATAGCCTCAACATAACAAACGATAGATAATTACAAAGGTATGACAAAGCCCCTTGACATAGAAGCTGAAAATATCACCGAAGACCCGTTGGCCGAAACCACCATCACCATGCCCGATGGGGAAATTAAAATGTTAAAATTAAGCACATTACTACAACCGCAACTGGCCAAAGACATTGAGGACGTGCTTAGGGACAACATTAAAGTGTTTTCTTATTCATACATGGACATGCCTAGATTAGATCCTCGAATTGTCCAGCATAACATCATCCTTGATCCGAAATTGAGGCCGGTAAAACAAAAGGCCCAAAAGGTTAAACCCGAGGTGGCATTGGCAGTTTGCAATGAGATCACCAAGCTTTATTAGGCTGGTTTCATTCAGGCTGTTGATTAGGCTGAGTGGGTATCCAACATGGTCATTGTCCCGAAAAAGAATGGAAGCATTTGCTTATGCATTGACTTCCAGGATTTAAATGTTGCAACCATAAAAGATGATTTTCTCTTACCCAGCATCGATCAACTTGTTGACTTGACTGCTGGGCACGCCCTATTATCTTTTATGGATGGCTTCTCGAGATACAACCAGATACGCATTAACTCGGAGCATCAGCTTCGAACAACCTTTATGACACCATGGGGAACCTTTTGTTACACAATGATGCCCTTCGGTCTCAAGAACGTTGGGGCCACGTATCAACGGGCGATGACATTTATTTTTAGCGATTACATGTTACACTCACTCAATGATTACGTGGACGACATTGTGGTTAAATCAGAAACATCGGAACAACATGTACAAGATCTTGACCTAGTATTAAAGCGTAGTTTAAAGTATGAACTGAGACTTAACCCAAAGAAATGTATCTTCGGTGTCAAAACAAGAAAAATGCTTAGATTTATAACCTCAGAAGCAGGGATACGAGTAGACCTCGATAAAGTTAAGGCCATAAAAAATCTGAAACCACTTGGAAACCTTACCGAACTTCGAGGTCTACAACATAGATTATAGTTTATCAGGCGCTTCATGGAAAAACTAATAGACAAACTAAAACCTATGAACCACTTGCTACATAAAAATGTCCATTTTGAATGGACTCCACAGTGCCAAGAAGTATTCGATAATATTAAAATGGCACTTGTTCGACTACCCACGGTTTATCCACCTCAAAATGATAAACTGTTTTACATCTACGTTGCCACTTCGGATTCGTCAATCGCGTTTATGCTTTGCCAGAAACAAGATGACGGAATCGAAATCCCTGTATATTACTTAAGCCATGCATTAGTTGCCCATGAGAAGAAGTATAACGACGTAGAGAGGTCATGTTTAGCCTTGGTCTTTTCTTTAAGAAAATGGGGACATTACCTCTTCCGTAACCAAGTTAACATAATCTGCAAGGATAATGTGCTCAGAGCCATCACAGGAAACAATTACGAAACAAGTCAGATAGCCTGTTGGGAAGCCATGATAGCTGAGTTTGACCTACAATACATAGTGCAATCATCAGTTAAAGGTCAAGCCATAGCGAATCTAATGGCCACGTCACCTACGCACGATCAAGTAACAATAGAGCCAGAATTCCTAGATGAAAACATAAGTGCAATAGACATAGTTCCCAATGACTATGACGCTATTCTAAACTTTGATGGAGCATCCACCTCTCCAGGGGGAAGTGCTGCTGCTGTCATCACCTATCCCTCCAGGGAGATTAGACCCTTTTGTTATCGTTTCAATTTTCATTGCACCAACAACATAGTAGAGTACAAAGGTCTTCTTCGAGGTCTCGCGGTAGCACTGGCATCAAACATCACACAGCTCATGGTCAGAGGAGACTCACAACTAGTCCTAAACCAAGTCATCGATGTTTATACATGTAAAGCCCAACATTTACAACCATACTGTGACTTGGAAAAACACCTAATGAGATGATTTGAAAACATCGATGTGCAACACGTCTCTAGAAATGATAATACCATTGCAGATGCGTTAGCCACATTAGCATTAAATATATTTCTAGACATGTTCTATACATTACCAAGCTCCATAATCAATTGTGCTGAACCAATAACAAATACTCTTGATACGTTGCCGATTGCATCTGTTAGTACAACACACGCGATAGAATGGTATGACGACATAAAAGAGAACCTTCTACGCGGCGAAACACCATGACATCTAACAAATGCACAAAAGGATGCAGTATAAAAATATTCTAAGCAATATACCCTGGTAGGGGACACATTGTGTCATAGATCCTAAGAAGGCATATTGCTAACATGCGTTGGTAGTACTGATGCCCAAACCATTATTGAGCAGGTACATGAGGGACTATGCGGAGGACACATAGCACAAAAAACCATGGCAACAAAGATAAGATGCCTAGGCTATTATTAGCCACACATGGAGTATGACTGTCTCTCCAAGGTTAAAACATGTAGTACCTGTCAACGACACGGTAATCTAATCCATGTCCTACCAAATGAGTTGCATATGGCACAAATCACATGGCCCTTTCAAAAGTGGGGGTTGCACCTTACCAGCTCAATAAAACCCTCATCTTCTGTAGGGCATAGTTTCATCATACCCACAATAGAATATTTCATGAAGTGAGTAGAAGCTGCTCCCCTTCGAAAAACTACATCTAAACACGTGTGCAATTTCATTCTCGAAAACATTGTAACCCGCTTTGGCATTCCCATGACAATCATCACTGACAACGGGCCAAAATTTAGCAGTGCCGAAACCAAAACATTTTGTGAAAGTCTAGGGATCAAACACTCGTTTTCATCCCCTTACTACCCTCAGAGCATTAGGCAAGCAAAGGCAACAAACAAAACCATTACTACAATACTTAAAAAGATGCTTACCCAAAGCAAGAGAAGATGGCACGAACAATTGGTATACGCATTGTGGGCATATCATACTACACATCGGACTTCAACAAGTAAAACACCATATAGTTTTGTTTATGGTTCAGAAGCTATTTTACCTTTGGAACTACAGGTACCCTCTTTAAGGATCACACTTTCCGGACTCCTCGATGAAGGACAAAACAATGATCTATGCATCATTGACCTGGACTCGGTGGAGGAGGAACGCATACGTGCACTTGATCAGATCGAATGGTACCAAAAATAGCAACGACAATGCCATTGGAATGACATTCATAAGCACCCCATCAAAGAAGGTGACCTTATACTTAAGGCTGTTTAGGAACACCTGAACAAATGCTCAGCCAACTGGGAAGGGCCTTACTTGGTTACTAAAGCATTTGACAACGGAGCATTTCAGTTAGCTAATATGGAAGGGAATGAGCTTGCAAACCCAACCAATCATGTGTTCCTGAAATCATTCTATATTTGAGTACAAGCTCAGGTATGTGTGAGTCCTGGAGTCATGACTATAAACTGATACCACAGCTCATCCTCGATCACGACTATAAACTGATACCATAGCTCGTCCTGGATCATGACTTAAAACTGATACCACAGCTAGTCATGGCATCATGATGATAAACTGATACCACATAGTGTCTACAATGATGATAAACTAGCACCCATCTGGCATGACAGTAAACTGCCACATTCGCACTCGCCAGAGTCTGCTAAGACTATAAACTGGTTTGCCTCTTCACAGTCTGCTAAGACTAGAAACTGGCAATGTACCATCTGCCACGACGCTAAACGGGCAATGTCCAATGGGTCATGACATAAAACTAACCCATGATAGTCTACTAAGACTATAAACTGGCAACTCCATCTCTGGTTCCTCAATCCACGGCCACACTCAAACTTCATCAGGATCACTGCATCACCTGCCATCAGACGATCCTACCAAAACAGCTGCCATTCATATACAGTGCCAGAAATCTCCTCCAGTGTCTTTGTTCCATCTGTACTATTTAAGTTTAAGCTCATTACCTCACTCATGGTTTTCTTGTCTCCTTAGAGTTGTGTTTGCAGGATGATGCTCAGAGGTGTTTGCATAAGAATACACTTTGCCATAAGCAGCAAGATGAGACATTGTTCACAACACACATGGCAAGACTAAATCAAATCCTTCACTAGTACATCCCCATTTCCCGGTACATTTCCTACCTACTCACCAACACACTCTATTCGGCCATATCACTGATACACCCAGTACACTCAAAACTTTGAGCATGTTGTTGCGCACTATAACACTTTGAAGCAGTTCCAACACACAACATAACACTTGAGCATGTGTACAAGATAAAAACAAAGCTTCTTAAAAAAAACAAAGAAAAGAGACCCTTGGCACTTCCCACACAAGCCCCAGGTTGGAAGGTAGTTGTCTTGGAACCAAGTACTCATGTTAAAAATAATCAAGAAACATCCAGTTGCATGGCTTTGGTTCTCTGCCAACAGGCTTCCCTTTAACGCTAAACACGGGCCCTGTTCCTCCAAAGAATGCAACGCATCATCATGTGGCTTTGCTCTTGCCAATAGGTCCTCTTAGACACTAACCAAGAGTCTTGTTTCGCCAAAGGATGCACATCGCATGTCTAGATTCCGAGTCTGCTAAATAATGGCTATTGACAAGGATTAGCATGACGCACACCATAGCATCCCCTTTACCAAGCACAATCCCTTGGGCAGTTCCCAGTTCCCACAATCTCCATTTTCCTACTAGCTACGAATCTCACTTTCCCAATAGTATGTACTACAGAACACAGTGCGATGACGTCTAGTCAAGTGGCAATAGACAAAGTCTCTATCAAGTTGCTTGTGGTGTTTTGCACTTCTTTGTCGACGCTTCTCGAGTCCATTCCTCCAAGCGTCAACAAAGAGGGGCCAATGAAACACCACAAAATTTTGAGCTTAGTACTTGTCCAACAAGCAGCCGATCCCTGGGACCCACACATGACCACGACTACATCTAATGTCAAAAATGGAAACTTCGGAGATCAAGATATTCAATTTTCTCTAAGTATGCAGTCTCAGTGTATACGCCCAAGTTTACATTCTTACCGTATACGCCCAGCATATACGCCCAAGTGTCCACAACGTATACGCCTGACATTCTCAGCGTATATGCCCACCGTATACGCCTAGCGTAGACTTCCAGCGTACATGCCTAGCATACATGCCTCACATGTACACTTAGCAGGTACAACTGATGTATACGCTCGACATGCAATCCCCAAAGATGGCATGAAAACAACACTACAGAGCAAGATTTGGTACAAGGAAGCAACCATCAGCGTATATGCCCTAGCATATACGCCCAGCAACCATCAGCATATACGCCCAGCATCCACAACATCTACGATCAAGTTTGCATATGCCCAGCACATCCAGCGTATACGCCCAGTGTATACGCCTAGAGCCCATGCCCACCAGACACAACGTATATGCCCAATAGATGTAACATGTTGTACACTTGTAAGTTTTATGCTTTTGCATCTGGTTAACACACCACGTGTCACCCAACCCGAGTCTAACGTCAAAACCTATATAAAAGCCCCAATTCTTCACTAGATCCGAGGTCGGTTGGAAAATTCTGGAGAAAACCAGAGAGAGCAGAGATGCTGAGAACGAGAGCAAAGAACCTTGTACGCTGGACAACCCTGTACGCTGAGCATACAACTTCTACGTTGTGCCTACAGTATGAACCAGCCCACAGTCATCCCTGCATCCACTGGGGCTTTTCGTCTGCCTTGTGTCAAATCCACAACTGCCTTAGACCGGTGCATTGTACTTTCATTTTGAAATGCCATTGTTACATTTTCTTCCTAAAACCTATTACATTTTTCATTAATCGTTGCATGTATTCTATTTACGCTCTTGCACGTTTACGCTCTGTTCACATCAGTTACGCTGTTTATGCTCTATTTTACGCCTGTTACGCCATTCACGTATAACCCAGCATATAGCACCTCGGTGTACGTTTAGGGAAATCCTTGCTTGATTCGCGTGTGGACCATCCAAGGTACTCTACCATCATTCATTCTAGCTCACCCTCAGGTGGAGGTAGGGTCTTCTATGCATGTCCAGTGATCCCACGATCTCTGTTTCCTTCCAGCCGAAGATCGACGATTTCGGACGGTACATCATCCGACGCGAAATTCTCTCACCCACGGCCACTCATACCCTTCCAGATCCAAATGTAGCGCTCAAAAACCTCATAAAACCCCCAATTTTTCACTAGATCGGGGTTGGAAATTTTTACAAACAGAGAGAAAAATCAGGAGAACACTTAGCAAATCTGAACACCAATCCTGCACGCTGGACTTCAACCCTGCACACTGACCATACATCCTTCACACTGTGCTTTCAGTTCAAACCAGCAAACCATCATCTTCCAGCATCCACCGGGGCCCTTCGTCCGCCTCGTGTCAAATCTACGACTGCATCTAGACCGGTGCATTGTAATTCTCATCTAGCAATAAAATTACTTTGTTTCTGCTCGAAATTTATCACAGTTTTTGTTTATTCTATTTCATTCCTTTTGTTTAAGTTAATGCAAATTTATGCTTTGGGTTTACATTAATCACATTGTTTACACATAACCCAGCGTATTGCATATTGGCATATGTTGGGGAAATCTTTGTCTGATCCACGTGTGGACCAGCCAAGGTACTCTACCTTCGCCCATTCCAACTCACCCTCAAGCGAAGGTAGGGTCTTCCATGTCTATGTGTAGATCTCGGGGGGCTTGGTTCATTCCAACCTCGCACCGACGATTTCAGATAGTACAGAAACTGGTGCTAGAAGGAGGGCCTGAAACTGTTTAAATCTACTCTAATCTCATACACATGCCCCCTGTGCTTCTGCTCAACCGCCTTGTTTTCTTAGATTTACATTGCGTCAACATTAAAGCTGATTTCGTAACTCTCTGAATCTACGTCCTGTTCTACAGCAATCTTAGCATCTACACGCTCCCATAGTCAACCCGCATGCTGTAGACCCTGTCTACATGCTACCATAGTCATCCTGCACATTGTAGACTTTTTCTACACGCTGCCCAGTTTCTGCACATTGTAGACTCTGTCTACACACTGCCTGACAACCTCCACGCTGTAGAACTTGTCTACACGCTACCTGACAACCTGCACACTATAGACCTTCTCTACACGCTGCCCAGTTTCTGAACGTTGTAGACTCTGTCTACACACTGCCTAACAACCTGCACATTGTAGACCTTGTCTACACACTACCCAGTTTCTGCATACTTATCACTCTATTTGTACGTTGATTGTCGCAACCTACATGTTGTGACCTCAGTTTACATACTGTGACTAGTTTCTGTATGCTAGGACCCAGTCGATACGCTGAAGTCTATATGCTGGGACCCAGTCGATCTAGTCGATACGCTGTTCAAATAGGTTCCACGCTGCCAACTTAGGTGTACGCTGATAAGCACACCCATTTCATACTTGGCCAAATCCTCACATGTACGCCCTGACACTGTATCCCCACCACCATGTTACATTTACGACCTTTTCACCATGAATACCACCAACACCAACATTTCAACCAAGTCCATTCTAGATATTGTGGGCCCCACGACGATGCCGATACCCATTATGCAACCCATAGGGGCCCATGATGAGGTTAATCCCCAGGGAGGACCTCACTGGTCTCTTAGACTACAAGGGAGAAATCCATCATTTAATGTTATAACACAAGAACAATATAATTTTATATGCGTAAAAATCCAAGCTGGCCTAGCAGTGGATCAAACTGAAATGGAGGCTAAGAGACAGTATGAACTGTTTCATAGGGGCGGACATGAGTTCATCCCCTCTCCATATGACATCATCCCTCTCGTCGAGCACTACTCTGAGCTCATCTCACAGCTCCTCTTATTAAAGAATCAGTCCCTGGACTAGTCTATGGAAAATCCTCAATTGGAAGAGGAGGATGAATTTACAGCTCAATCCGAACATGAAGATTCATACCATACCCTCAGCCCACAAACTTATGTGAACCCGTTGTTCCACCCCTTTACAAGGGAGACTATGTTCCTCCATTCATTTAAAACCACTCAAGCACTTGTGCCTTAATAGGAAGCATCCACCCTTGTTCCCACACTCCCCGTGACCGATACCCAATTCAACATACCCATTGCCACTATTCCTCCAGTCACTATGTTACCTCCTCTCTTGCAAATACAACCCCAACAACACTCGCCTCAAGCTAATGTAGGAGCAACCTTCCCACCCCGAGTGATCGGGATGCCATATGTGATACCTACTTCTACATAGGTGAACTATATACCATAGATCCAAACCCAAAGAACACCCTTAATCACATCAATTCAACAAGCTCAGGGTGTTCCCTCATAAATCATGGCTGGACAGTGGGCTAGGATCGGTACACAAGTGCATCAACCCCCTAACTACAACGTAACACCTCCTACAATTCCACCCATGAACATCCCTCAAGTACAACAACAACAACAACAACAACCCTTTCCTTACAGTACACTACCCTTAGCAGCACCTACCATGAATATTCCACAAGCGCAACCTCCAACCACTCAACTCTCCTCTTTCTAGCCCACCATGCAATAATCTAACTTGTATGTGACACAACATAATCAACCTACTATCTTTCTTGATGCCCAAGATTGGGCTGAAGCCAAAAAATTGATGCAAGAACTAACTGATGAGGTCAAGAGCCTCAAAACATCTACCAACGAAGAGCTTAAGATAGTGGATTTCTATCAAGATGACCCTATCAGCTCTTCGGTTCCACCTCTAACGTTACCTAAAGGTGTTTCCCTACCCACGTTAACTAAATAAAATGGGGAACGCCCATCTTATAATGTTTAGATTAGAATGCATGTTACTTCAGGCATGGCCACATGCCATCTTGCGAGTGTTCCCCATGTCCCTCACAAGGAGAGCACTTGACTGGTATCAGGCATTGCCTAAAAAATCCATATCCTCTTTGGAAGATTTATTATACATGTTCATTACCATGTTCAAGTATAACTTGAAACTTAAAGCAACACTTGACAGCCTCATACAGGTCAAGCAAGCACTGCTTGAACCTGTTCAAAAATTTATTCAACGGTGGAGTGGTACCCTCAATGAGCTCCATGAGCCAATCCCGGAGACTTATCTCCTCACTATTCTAAAGGGGGCTGTTAATGATTTTGTGAAGTCCAAATTATACAATCTTAACGCATGCACTCTTAGCCAAGCATTTGTGCAAATAAAGAACATAGAAGAGGCAGCACAAAATAGCCATGACGCCGCCTACTCAGCCTTTAAAAACCAACATAATAAGAAAGACAAAGAAAAGGCTAAGGAAACTATAGCAGTAGTAGTAGAAACACAACAAACGAGTACAGGACAACAAGACAAACCACCTACTACCCCTACTCACTATGCTAGACCTGCTCCCACTACTGCACCTGAACCATCCACATCACAAAATCCTACGCCAGGTCATGCGAGAAACTTCAAGAGGAGAGACCCCTCTCAATACACACCATTGCCCATGAAACCCTCATAATTATTTGACCAACTCTTGAAGGCCGGGCTAATGAAACATAAACAATTATCCCCTGCAGCAATCCAAATACATGATCGATTTTGTCAGTTGGTCAAGAACCGAAGCTTGGCAACGCCAGATGAGCCCCTAGTTCCAAGAGGCTTTAGAGTAGATCGCTTTTGTGATTATCATCAACGCAATGGGCATGGCACTGACTATTGTTTCACCCTTAAACAAGATATTCAACAGATGATTGACGGAGGTGAGATCACTTTTGATGAGGCCAACCCAGTCAAACCGCAAAACCAGGCCATGGGAATATATAAGGATCCTCTAAATACTAAGGAAGCTCCATACATAATTAAGACTATCTACTTAGAAAATGAACAAGAAGCATTTAGGATTAACACCATTTATTCAGATAATGAACAACAATACCTAAGAGACCATTTGTAGTTTGTATTCCTCCTACTGTACAAACACCTGCGCCTCAATCATCATACTCTCCATGTAACCTGCCTACCCCACAAAGACCTTATGTCATCCGGATACCCCCCATGGTGGTAACCTCTACCATACCACCAAAACCATACGTGGTGCATGTACCTCCCACCGCTACTACCACAAACATGCAACCTCCTACCTGGCCCGCTCCCTATGTAGTCTAGCTCCACCCATGGTCGCAACTACAAAGGTACAACCCCCAACTAGACCAACTCCATATGTTGTCAGGATACCTGAACACCCTGATAACTGCCAACCTTCCATCCCACAAACACAAAATAAAACAACCCCGTATGTTGTTAGGGTGCCTTGGAAGCCTGACACTCAACCACCTTCAATTGTCCAATCACAACCCCATCCTACTCCGTACGTAATACAGGTTCCAAAGAAACTAGATGTTCATAAACCAAATGTTCCCCTACGCCACATGTGGGAACGCCTGGCAAACAAGCTCATATGGGAATGATTGAAGAAGGAACGTCAACAGCTTTCCTTAGGAACCCCCAAGCCTACTCCATTAAGTGCAGTATCCATGGCATCACCTACTAACAAACCAAACACAAGCTATAAGGAAGAATCATCGGGAATACATGATGCATCCAAATCCACAGTTACGGAAGAAAACATCAAGCCAGCTACACATGAGATAAAACTACTAGGCCCGATGGACCAAGTAACCGCTAACAAGCCTGCACCTAACAGTAAATATTTAGCAACAGCCCTAACATAGGTCACCAAGGCACTTAAATAGAAAAATACTTCATTAAGTCTATATGACCTGATGTTAACTT
This sequence comes from Gnetum montanum, assembly GCA_015680685.1. NCBI lineage: Eukaryota > Viridiplantae > Streptophyta > Gnetopsida > Gnetales > Gnetaceae > Gnetum > Gnetum montanum. The sequence goes on along the minus strand of MNCI01031946.1, from coordinate 214,970 downwards.
CTCAAACTCATCGTGAAGCCCTAGTACGTATGTTCACATCACTCCTAGTAAATGAAGACTTACCTCCGAATGAACTTTCAATTCATGTGGTAATGCATTCGCCTCAAGGATCGACTTCTCAATCACTAGACTTCCATACTAACAACATCAAAATTGATGAGAAAATAGGAGAAGTGATAACTGCACCTATGTTCATAATGATACAAGTAAATCAATTCAAAATACATAGAGTGCATGTAGATGACGGAGCCACCACGAACGTAGTATCCTATCCAGTAATTGAACAATTAGGGCTTACGGAACTAATCAAACCGACCTTCACCACATGTTTAAAATAATTTAGTGGATTGCGCATAGTAGTAAAAGGCACCATAACTATGGACTTTATAGTAGGGGATCGATTCCCCACATCAGCTAACTTCATTGTCATCGACAAAATGCTAGGGTTCAATTTAATATTAGAAAGACCCTGGCTGGCCCAACTTAAAGTAGTCTCTTCCCCCATACACCAAGAGATTCATCTACCTTATGAAGGTGGTCAAATCATTATACATGGAGATTCTGCTACATCTACCATCTCATCACATACGGATACAGACCAAGGTTCAGAGGTTAATTTTGAAGAGCCTAAATAGCATGACACAAACGAAAAACAAAGGTTCACGCAACCAGTAAACAATGATCCATTAGACATAAATGAAACTTTACCCATCATAGAGACACCCGGACTTGAAACTGTGCATATACCGCCTAACCTAGAGACTACAACAAACATCGAAACTATTGAACATACGAAAACACTAAAATACGCCAACATAGAGTGTGTTCCATTCGACATCCCTTGGGATGAATTATCGTTCAACGTAATTAGCAAAAGGGATGTTGAGTACAGAATCACACCTATCAGCATCACTCCTAACGTTAAATTACAAAAAATCAAAAAATTTCTAAACCACTAAACTACGTTCCTAGTCCAAAATGACATTAAACTACCATATGTCCGCAATGACATAAAACTAGCCATGGCCTGAAATGGCTAGTTTACCAAGGAACCCACCAGTATCACTTGAAACTTCTCTTGTTTACATATGGCCTGAAATGGCCCTAAACTAGAACATCAAGACTAGAGTCCATCATGACTTTAAACTGACACACACGTGCACATGGCCCAAAATGGCCTTAAACTATAGCATTTTCTTACATTTGTTTTCTCTCAATTCAAGTTCACTGTTCGAAGTTACGCCTACATTGTTGCATTATCAGTTACAGTTTTTCTTCACATCCCTCTTTTTACATGATTATGTTTCAATCATGATTACAATCCTGATTGCATTCCTACTTTGCACATTACACTTAAACTACAAAATCAACAAAAACATTTTACATTGCTGCATCATGTTTACATTGAAGCCTAAAAGATCTTCACTTTAAATCTACGCTTATCAATGTTCAAACAAACTTAGAATTCAAACAAAAAAATGAATAATAGAAAACTCAATCAAAAAAATATTATAAATGTATCAACATCAAATTAAAACTTAGTGTAATGTCCTCACACAATACATAGATCGCATACATAATCATTTTAACAATGAAAAACAAAAATAAATATATTCATATACAAATAGACAATTACAACAGTTAACCAATTCCTTCCATTAGTTCATATACAATCCAAAGCAAAACATTTTGTTTTTGACACATGTAAAAAAATGAGCGATGATAATACCAAATTTAAAACTAAGCATCAGGGTCGGGAGGGGTATCCTCCTCTGACTCCCTGGCACCATGGGTCCTTGCTCCACTGGGGCCACCCTCTTGACCATCGTCATCACCCTGACCCTATGAAAAGGTAAAAGAAAAAAATTAAGACATTAACACAAAGAAAGAAAGGAGAAGAATTCCAAAAGTTATTTAATAAAAAAAATTCACAAGTTTAAACAACTTACTGAAGAATATCCCCATAGATCGAATTCCAACTGACAAAGGATTTCTTCTTCAGAGACACTTGCCCAGTCAGTCCCATCAAGGCCCAGATCAATGTTGGCCAAAGCCTTCCCTTTGTCCACCATGGACCAAGTGGGACGTTTCAGAGGAAACTCACCCACAGAAACCTCCCCATAAGCTATGGTGATTACCCTCTTCGGCAATTCCATCTCCACCACAGTATGCTTAGCAAATGCATCAAATGAGGAGCGTAGGCCTAAACCCTCAACAAACATCTACAGCTAACGCTTCTCTATAGATACCTCCTTTAACGATTTTTTATAATGATACTTATGGGTCTTTTCATCTTGACCCCATTTCCACACCTTAGAAGCAAAAGCCTTCCAATCCTGACATTTGAGGTTCAGTAAATCTATTTGTGCCTTATGCTCTGCTAGCTCCCAAGTCATTGATACTTGGCAATTCAATAAATTTGAATATCTGTTATAAGTAATCTCAGAAGTTTGCCAAGAATGATCACCTGTTAACCTGGCCGAGGTGAACTCATAGTATGATTTGAGATCATCCCGTTCTACTAATAGCTTGGAAATCTCTTTTTCTCCCGCTTGAATATGCAACCATAGCCTCTTGATGGAGCACCTACAGGTCCAAAGAGACTTGGCATTCTACACAACACATTCTGCCACTTCATCATAGATTTGTTGGGGTACTTGCTCAATCTCTAGAGGTAGTGCAAGAAAATTATCAATACCAGTGGCCTCAGATGAATCCCATTTCAATTTAGCCCCTGCTCATGTGAGGAGAACATACATTAGACATTGGATAGTAACAACAGATGCAAAAAACTGAAGGATTTGAAACACTTAAGATATATGTACCTATTTCAGGATGAGCTAGCTGCATGCAATCAACTACCTCATCAACGATACCAGTTATAAAATCCATTTTACATGGCATTTCGATCCAAGTAAATGGTTCATGCGTAGGAGATGGGTTAACTTCGATAGTCATGTCTGTGGGAGCCTTCATCATAGGGACTTCTAAACGAACATTAGAAACCATCCTAGTCTCAACATTTTTGCCTAGTAGCAATAAAGAACATAAAATTAAGACTTCGAATAAGCAGAAGCACAATTCAAAAGGCAAATAAACATAATACGGTAAATATACTGAAATCTCTGTCCTCCTCCCGATTCAGAGGATCACCAAGGTCTAGCCTCCCTCCGAGGAAATCATCAAACATCTCATCGACTCCATCCTGATCATCGATGTTACCCTCTTCTGTGGTATTTCCCTCCCAATATTTCATTCCTCCCATCTCATCCCTTCCCATTTTATCCTCATTTAAGTTCGTTGAGACCTCTTCCTCCTTGATGATTAGTGCTAATCTCTCTCTTCTTACTTTAGAAGTCAACTGTAATGACATTCATAGGTTCAACATCATATCAGTTTTGTATAAATAGCCGAAAAATAAAGTAAAAGCAACGATGATAACAATAAAACAAGGACAAATCAGCGATCAAGCTTACCTCATACAGGCATCTTAAACTGTATACATTTCAACCTTGGTTCATCTGCAGTTAGAGCAACCTCTCTAGGATGTTCACGCTTCTGAACTTTCGATTTTGCTTCCCCAATCGTTTCCTTGATCACCCGATTGGCTCTCCTAGTAGTATAGGATACACTGTCTGGTTCCAACCCTACACTGTCATGCATATGAATTGAATGACCAGATGACCCCTCTGTTGTGACAGAAACTGATTCATCAATCCCCTTGGGAGCATCTTGAGATTTGGCCACCTCAAATAATTGGTGAATCCACGAGCGAGATAGTTGGTCGCAATCCCTTAACATGTACTTGTTATCTATGCGAACAACTAAAAATTAAGCCAGCCAACGTAAGTAACCAGCAAAGAATGCAAAGGTGAAATGAGATTAGACCTTAATTTTTGAATGTAACCTTACTATCTCCCCATGGAAACCTGTAAGTAAAAACTCAGCCCAATTATAACGTACCCCAGTCTCCAAGATCGTGCGCATGATACACATAGGTTTCACCCCAAAAGTCTTTACTTGAGACAGGGATTTGGGAAACGCCCACACTTTGAACAAGGGATACAACTCATTAACTTCAGCTACTTTTGATTTTCCCTGCATGGGGAATCCCTTATCACCTTTAAGAATGCCGAACGAGTCCTCCAACTCACGCACAACATGGAGCTCTTTCTGTGCTCTATCCAAAATCACTTTAGTCCCAGTTGCTGGTACGCCAAAGAAGTCTAAGAAGAACCCCACGAATAGATGAAAAATCACTTTGACATCGTTGATGCGAGTGCTATAGTAGGTGACATATTCGTCGAAAGAATCAATGATTCCAATCATCTCCATCACAGAAACATCAGGTCTCAGAGTAGTAAACAAATCCATGAGGCCTGCATCACTCAAACAACTGATGATATGTGGTGATGCCCTAGTATGTAACCATCATTGTGCGTCACTGATTTCCCTGAATTTCATAGATAAAGTGCTCTCAGTTCGCCCGGTTGTGATAGTGGCTCCACCAGGGGGGTGTCCACTGTACACATAGGATAACACCATGGAGTCAATATAGCCAATGAGTTAGCAGAACAAACAAACTGAGGTGTCAAAAATACCATTACTTACTATCAGTCGATAGATTCATATCACTAGAAGCCAAATCAGCATCGCGTGGAAAAATCGGCCCATTATGAGACCAATCCCCATGCAACCACCCCCTAGCCTTGCATTGTGGAAGTGTCCTCGAGTACCATTTGTGAAAATGAACGATGTCACCCTTAGTCTAGGCTAACACGGCACCACATAGAGTGGGGCCCACCATGAAAGTCTCTAAGGCAGTACAAGCCAAAGCGAGTCCATCATCACCTACGCACATCCCTTCTTTATCAAATTGAGGCCTACAAAGAGACGACGATCAAAATATAAACCACTACTAAGCAGTAAGGTAAAAATGGTAAATTGAACAACCTTACCTTCCTACCCGGTACACCGTTCCAGGGGGTTTCTGGAACAAAGTATGAGCATGGGTAGCTAGGAAAAGGGTGTTATTGTTGTGGTGAAGGCCATTTGACAATAAGTCCCATATGCATGACAATGGACGGGTAGATCTAGGTCCTCCAGAAGGACCATCCTCAATCGTGAGCGGTCCCTCATCAATGTCCTCCATAAAAGCTACTACCCCATTCAAAAATCCTAGTAACATGGTCTCAAGCACGCTCCGTGCTAACTGATCACTTAAGTGGGACCATATTACCACGCTGAATCTCTCTAGCATGAAGGGAAGAAACTCACTAACACCTGTTCTAAACCATACCCCATTTTGATCAATGATCATATCAGAAGCAGGTTCGTCAGAATCAATGGGCCCAAACCATGCCAAAATCCCGAAAAGCTCCACCACTAGGAGGAAAGGCTTGGAATTCCTATAAGTTTTCGGAAACCATGGCAAATCAGCTATATAGGAAAACAAAATAATAAAATAAAGCTTCACCCTTCAGAAAACCCCAGCATACAAACCTTGCACATTGCAAACCCGAGTGTACAAACCCTGCACACTGCAATGTGGATGCACAAACCCCACACGCTAAGCATATCCTACATGCTATGAAAACATCTATGCTACGACAACCATTACGCTACAAAAACTGTTATGCTACACAATGGGGAAAATCGACAGGAATAGTAGGCGAAAACACAAATTTCGATGAAGGATCAGGGACTACCTACATGTCGACCTAGACCATGATGGAATCCTAGGTCTAGGCAGACACTGGAGCATCGCTTCACTCTCTTTGGCGAAGGTCAAGCTAGGCTCCTTCCTCCCCTAGCCTTATACCTACTTACTCTTGCCCATAGCTACTTGCACACTGCACGCTGTGTTCATGCTGCATCTCACACGCTGCAAGCTATGTTCACGCTGCGTCTCACACGCTGCACGCTGTGTTCATGCTGCGTCTCGCATGCTGGGGTTTTGACCCTACATGCTACATTCACACTATGTTAACAGGATAGAAAATAATGAAAAAAAATAGGGGTGCAACAAAAACCAAAGGAAATGTCTCAGTAATGGACATCATAAAGAAAGAATATAGTGAGCTAGGCTCATGCTCGGGCTTCGACCGTGCACGCTGGGGATTGAATCCTTAGCCTCACCTTCGCAATGAATGTCTGCGTCACACGTCCACATTGAAGGTCTTGTCGAATCCTTCCACCCTAATCGCCACAACCCGATCTATATCACCCTTGTCACCACCGCTGTGCGGTACCTGCACCTACCCTTACCTTTCCTGCCTGATATTTGCCCTGGTGTACGCTGCAAAATAGCTTCACGCTTGAGCTTTGGGGGTTCACACTAGGATGTTCACACTCAAACTTGGTCATGGCTACCCTGTGGTTCATGCTAACTCCTAGTTATACACTCCGGGTTAAACATGCTGAGGGTGCCTTGAAATAATTTATTCAATTAATTTGAAAATTAACCAAAATGCAAAGAATGTGTAAATACATAAGAAAAATGCAGAAGCAAGGATAATGAACAAAACAAAAGCAAAATAAATAATGATATACTGGGATGAACACTACTCACATGCAATATTCTCTTGCGAGGAAACTCCTATTGCCCACACTAAACATTTTAGCGCAAACTCCTTATCTGGCAGTCTCACACTCAATAATGATTACAAATCGTATAATCAACCAGAGATCATGAATGAACAGTCATCGGCCTGGTAAGGCCTTAAACTGCTGCAATTGGCCTAGTAAGGCCTTAAACTGCTGCAATCAGCTTGGTAAGGGCTTAAACTGCCACAATCGGCCCTGTAAGGCCTTAAACTGCCGCAATCAGCCTAGTAAGGCCTTAAACTACCGCAACTGGCCCAGTAAGGCCTTAAACTAACCCAACTAGCCCAGTAAGGCCTTAAACTGCAGCAATCAGCCTAGTAAGGCCCTAAACTACCATGCGTCTAGGTATGATGATAATTTACCATCGCATACCTTAGTCCAGTATAGATGCATAAACGCATAAATTACTTACATTCGAAAATAATCAACCACATGATTGACACTGCTAACTGTTTATTGGCAGGAGTAAACATCATGGACAACAAGCAATTATTCTTACCACTGTCTATCAATGGACCGCACGGAATGAGCACATGAGAAATCAACATGGAGTCTATTGACTTAGGCTCAACAACAAACGACACTTTTGTGGCATCAACTCAACAAATGCTAGACTATTTTCAAATGATGACCAAGACTCTGGACCTAGAAACTGATAGCATCACCAAAGACCCCTTGGATGATGTCCCCATTATTGTGCCAGATGATGTAGTTAAAATCTTGAAACTAAGTACATTGTTAAGCCCACAACTAGCCAATGACATATCACAAGTGATTAAAGATAACATAAAAGAATTCGCTTGGTCTTACACTGACATGCCTGGGTTAGACCCCTGAATAGTCTAGCACAACATTATACTTGAGCTAAGATTAAGACTAGTGAAAGAAAAAGCACGTAAGATTAAGCCTAAGGTAGTGTTGGCAGTCCACAATGAAATCACCAAACTTTATCAGGCTGGTTTCATTTGGGCTGTTGACTATGCTAGCTGGGTATCCAACATGGTTATTATCCCAAAGAAGAATGGAAGCATTTGCCTTTGCATAGACTTCAGGGACCTTAACATTGCAACCATAAAGGATGAATTCCCGCTACCAAGCATTGATCAACTTGTTGACTCAACCATTGGGCATGCCTTGTTATCTTTTATGGATGGTTTTTCAAAATATAACCAGATTCAGATTAACCCTAAACATCAACTTAGGATGACCTTTATGACACCATGGGGGAATTTTTGCTACACGATGATGCCATTCGGTCTTAAGAATGCTGGTGCTATATACCAAAGAGCGATGACATTTATCTTTAGTGATTATACCTTCATCTCGCTCAATGACTATGTGGATGATATCATGGTTAAATCAAAGACATCAGAACAACATGTACAAGATCTTGACTTGGTACTAAAGCGTTGTTTAAAATATGAGTTGAGACTTAACCCAAAGAAATGTGTCTTTGGAGTTAAAATAGGAAAAATACTTAGATTCATAGCCTCAGAAGTAGGGATATGAGTAGACCCTGATAAGGTTAAGGCCATAACAGACTTAAAACCACCTATAAACCTTATTGAACTTCGTGGTCTACAAGGTAGACTACAATTCATTAGACGATTCATAGAGAAACTGATGGACAAGTTGAGTCCTATGCAACATTTGTTGCGTAAGAACGTCCATTTTTAATGGACTCAACAGTGCCAAGAAGCCTTTGGCAATATTAAGACAACACTGGCTCAGCTACCAATAGTTTATCCTCCACAGAACAATAAACCATTTTACATCTACCTTGCCACTTCAGACTCATCAATCACATCTATGCTTTGCCAGAAACGAGATGACAGAATTGAAATCCCTATTTATTACTTAATCCATGCATTAGTAGTGCATGAGAAGAGGTACAACGAGATGGAAAGGTCATGCTTAGCCCTTGTCTTTTCTTTAAAGAAATGGTGACATTACCTCTTCTGTAACCAAGTCAATATAATCTACAATGATAATGTACTTAGAGCCATCACAGGAAACATTTATGAGTCAAGTAGAATAGCTCATTGGAAAGCCATGACAGCTGAGTTTGACCTACACTACATAGCGCAATTACTAGTTAAGAGTCAAGCCATAGCAAATCAAATGACTGCATCACCAACGCATGATCAGATAATGCTAGAGCTAGAGTTCCCTGATGAAAATGTGAGTGCAATAGACATAGTACCTGACAACTACGATGCCATTTTGAACTTTGATGGAGCATCCACCTCTTGAGGAGGAAGTTTTTCCACCGTCATCACCTATCCCTCTGGGGAGATCTGACCCTTTGCTTATCATTTTGACTTTCACTATACCAACAACGTAGTAGAGTACGAAGGTCTCCTTAGAGGTCTCATGGCAGCACTAGCTTTAGACATCACACGACTGGTAGTCAGAGGTGACTCACAATTGGTTCTAAATCAAGTCACAGACTTTTATGTGTGCAAAGCGCAATACTTAAAACCATACTATGATTTGACTAAGAACTTACTAAAGCGATTCAAAAATATAGAAGTGTAACATGTTTCTAGAAATGATAACACCATTGCAGATGCACTTGCCACGTTAGCTCTAAACATATAACCAAACATGTTCCACACGTTCCCTAGTTTTCACTCCACTACTTGTTCCCAATTCAGAAAATTTCTTTTGTTCTTCTTCTGATGAAGAATCAGTCTTAGAATCTAGAATATCCTTTGAAACTTTGAAACTTTCCAAACTATCAATCTTCTTGGTCATGAACTGAAAATAGTATCTAATTCTTAAGCCTTACAAATAATTGTTGATGTACTAAAAGTATAAGGCTTATGAACCTAGAGGCTTAATTTTCAGCCCTCCTTCTAGCGCCAAAAGAACTATTGAAATTTTCAGCCCTTCTTCTAGCGCCAAAAGAACTGTTGGTGACCGTTTGGGACGTGACCACCAACGAGTGTCCTCGAACAGGGTTTAGGTGCCTGCTGCTCTCTGGCAACACCAAGGCCCAGATACCTCCAAATAAACTCAGTAGTTAATGTGAGTATGTGTGTGTGCTGTTGCAGCGTGTGGTTGTGAAAAATGTAACGATTGCGTTATGTGTAAACTACAAAATGACTTACTTTAAAGAGATTCAGGCAACTTTGTCTAATACTGTGAGTTGTTAAAAATTTCCTATTTTGTTCAACTACCTAGTCTATGCGGTCCCTATAATACCTGCTTGTAACAAGTAAAATTTTGCATAAACATTTGAGCACAA
>MNCI01031946.1:130730-195415 GCA_015680685.1 Gnetum montanum | reverse complement strand
AAGCCATCTTGCAAGCAATCGTTCACACTTTCTTCTTTACAAAATGCTCCTCTCCCAAGACTCCAAGTGTCTCCAATAAAGAGCTCAAGTGATGATGATATGAGACTCTCAGTATCCTTCCCTTTCAATTCCCCCCCCCCCTTTTTTCCTCCTTGACCCCTGAAGCCTTTTTATAGGGTTCCAAGGTAGGTAGGGAAGTTACATATTGAAAATATCTCACCTAACTTCTCTCCAAAGTAACTTGGCCAACCAATCGGAAGATTACTTGCCCAACAAGTTAGGTAAGTTACAACAGTTTTGGGTGGTTGCAACCACTAAAGAGAAAAAGAGGTTGACAAGTGGCCTTGGTAGTTACAATATACAATCTTTAAGATACTTAGGAATACAATCTATAGTTGCAACTTACTCCATACATATATATCCCTTGTATTTTGCTTCTCCAAAATGAGATGTCAAGTCTTCTAAGTGATGTATAGGGAAGTTACAATTTCCAAATATCTCAAAAATATCTCTCCTAACTTCTCTCTCAAGGAATTTGACTAACCAATCAGAAGATTACTTGTCCAACAAGCTAGGAGAAGGTTATGTGGTTAGGGAGTTAGGAAGTCATGCATGAAATGAGGAGCATTTTATGCTAACTTTAATGTAATGTGACATTGAATAGGATAACCAATATTGCAAATTTTTAATGGGTAGTAAATAATATATTTCATAACTTGGGATAAATGATGGCAGGTCTCTAAGACTTCATACGATGAGTACTTCATATTGTGAATATATATGTATCTACATGTATATATTACTGGTTAATTTATACTCCAATTGACCATATGCTTGAGCGGTAGAAATAATTGAATAATTTTTGGAAAAGAAACGGCGAAACAATTTTCCTTCTCTTCCCTGTAAATCGCGTGGAGGTTTCCTCACAGTTCTAGGGCAACGGTCTTTCTCTTATTTCTGCCCAAAACCTGCAAGAACCAACACATGTTTGCATCAAGATCCAATATGCAGCATCATCAAAACGGTAGATTCAAACTGCTTCCGCATGAGAAGGCTCTGCAACCGCGATCTAATTTTGCCGTCGCGCGTTGGAGGAGAACAACGTGCCCTAAACAGAGGGTGTCAATTTCTATTTTGCCTCCTAAATTAATTTAGGGTTTCCTGCATTTTTTGTTCTCTCTTTTTTCTGTTTTCCTTCCTGCGTTTTTCTGTTTGCCGAATTACGGGCCAATATTTCGTAGATCTTTGTCCGGCGGATCCGCAACATGCATCACGAAAAGAAAGAAAGAAAAAAAATGCCACGGCCTACAATACAAATCGGGGTTTTAACAGGGCATAACCCCTTTCCTCAGGTGTTTTGTAAATGAGGGTTTCAAAATTTATCTTTGAGTCTGCGCCAGGGTGAACATCGCGGTGAGTGGTGTTGCGCATTTTCTTGCAATGTGGTCTCCTTTACCTTCGCTATTTTGGTTATCTCCATTGTTTTCCTCCTCAGCAGGTGTAGTATACGATGGAGGTTGATTTGCCTTTTTTCTTCATAATCTTAAAACAATGAAGGCATTGCTAGTTTTGTTACATTTTTGATTTTGTCTTGCAAGGATATATCCAGGTTTTGACAACCGGGATCTGCAACTTAATGATTTCACATGAATCACATACTTCCTTCCTTGCCATAGTACTAATTTCTGATTTTAATAAAGAGATAATTTGGCACCTTTATCTCAAATTCTTCACCAGTGAATTACTTCCCTAAGAACACCCAACCTTCAACACTAAAGCTGAAATTTACTTGTGCATTTACACCCATAGATTCTTCCAATAAAATATTTCAATTGTTCCATGGAATGGCCAAATGTGCCAATAGTACTAAACCTAGAACTGATACTCCCGATGAATTACCAATTGCATTCGTTAGTACAATGTATGCCATAGAATCGTATGATGACATAAAGGAGTAACTTTTACACGGTGAACCTCCTCAACATCTGACGAATGCACAAAAGGATGCAATATGAACATATTCTTGATATTATGCATTGGCAGGTGTCATGTTGTGTTGTTGATCCTACAAAGACATCTTGTTAACATGCGTTAGTAGCACTGATGGCCAAACCATCGTCAAGCAAGTACATGACGGACTATGCAAAGGGCACATAGCGCCCAAAGAAATGGCAACAAAAATAAGACGTTTGGGCTATTATTGGCCACACATGAGTACGATTGTTTCTCCAAGGTCAAATGTGCAGTATCTGTCAAAAATATAGCAATTTGATACATGTTCCACCAAATGAGCTACATACAGCACAAATCACCTGGCCTTTCCAGAAGTGCGTGTTGGACATTATCGGACCGATAACTCCCCCATCTTCTGCAGGACATAGCTTTATCATAACCACGATAGAATATTTCACAAAATGGGTAGAAGCTATTCCCCTTAGAAAGACCACATCCAAACACATATGCAACTTCATTCTAGAAAACATCGTGACCCATTTTGGCATTCCGATGACCATCATCACTGATAATGGGCCACAATTCAGCAGTGCCAAAACTAGAACTTTTAGTGAAAGCCTAGGGATCAAACATTCATTTTCATCCCCCTACTACCCTTAGAGCAATGGACAAGCAGAATCTATAAATAAGATCATCATCACAGTGCTCAAAAAGATGCTTACTGAGAGCAAGAAAAGATGGCACGAATAGTTAATATACGCACTATGGGCTTATCTCACTATGCATCGGACTTCCATAGGTAAAACGTCATATAGTCTTGTTTATGGTTCAGAAGTTGTTTTACCTTTGGAGTTGCAGGTACCATCTTTAAGGATCACACTCTCTGAACTCCTTGACAAAGGTCAAAATAATGACTTGTGCATTATTGACTTGGACTCGGTGGAGGAGGAACGCAGATGTGCGCTCGATCAAATCGAATGGTACCAAAAGCAACAACGATGGCGCCATCGGCATGATGTTCATAAGCTCCCAATCAAGGAAGGAGACCTTGTACTCAAAGCCATTTAGGAACACCTGGACAAATTCTTAGCCAACTAGGAATGGCCCTACTTGGTCACCAAATCATACGACAATGGAGCATTTAGACTAGCTGACATGGAAGGGAATGAATTTTCACATCCGATGAACCACTTGTACTTGAAACTGTTCTACATTTGAGCATGAACTCAAGTATGCACTCATCCTGGAATCATGATGATAAACTGATCCCAAAAAATGTCTTGGAATCATGATGGTAAACTGATACCATACTACGTCCGTAATGACAATAAACTAGCACCCATCTAGTACGAAATTAAAATGCCACAGTTTTATTTGCCAAAGTTTGCTATGACTATAAAATGGTTTGCCTCTCCACAGTCCGCCAAGACTATAAAGTAGCAATGTAGCATCCGCTACGATGCTAAAATGACACCATCCAATGGGTTATGATGTAAAACTAACCCACGATAGTCCATCATGACTATAAACTGGTAGCTTCATCTCTCACCTCTCGGTCTATGGCTGCATTCAAGCCTCATCAGAGCCACTGCCTCACTCGTTATTAATCAAAATTGACTACATGGCTGCCATGCATATTTAATGCTTGAAATCTCATCTAGTTCCTTTGTTTCATCAGTTTCTATCCAAGTCCAAGCCTTCTCACTCACTCATGGTTTTCTTGTCTTCTTGGAGTTGTGTTTGCAGGATGACACTCAGAGGTTTTCGTACGAGAATGCACTTCATCACAGCGACAAGGTACCATATTGTTCCTAAAGCATGCAACTAGATTATTTGATCTATTCAAATGTACTGTCCCAGTCCCTGAGACATCCCCAGTTCTCTAAAACTCCTGCTTCCCCCTTCTATTTGGCTATAGTTTCCAGTACACCCAAAAACTTTGAGCACACTATTGCACGCCATGATACTCTCAAGTAGTCACAACACACAACATGACACTTGAGTATGATTACAAGGCCAAAAGAAAGCTCTGTTGAAAAAGACAAAAAGAAACAAAAAATAAAGAAAAAAGAAAAAAGAAAACAATAAAAGAACAAAGAGCAAAGTGCAAACGTTTTCTAGTATTTTGTTTGGTATTTTCCAGTTGCTGATGTTTTTTGTCATTCTAGTTTTCTGGCGCTAGAAGGAGGGCCTAAACCTCCGATCTGAATATTTCGGGTAGCCCTGTTAGCGATCCATACCCTAAATCGTAGGCGTAATACCTCTAGAGAAGTTTACGGCAAATCGTGTGGTGTAGATCGGTCGCAAGGACGATTTCTTTGGAATCCTACAACGTAGAAAGCCTATTTGTGCATTTGTTGCCAGCCATTTCTTAGATCCAATTACCAGTTATCGTTAATCTCATTGCTCAATGGATTCCTTGTACATGACCACAATCGCCATGGTCCCTGCCAATTTAGGTGGCACATCTGTGAACCCTATCGCGGTCACCAGACTAGCTCCTGGCACAACAGGATCTCAGGGGCCATTGCACCGATCATTGAGACTTCAGAGAAAAGAGCCTATCTTCATGGTCATAACCCCTAAAGAATACAACTTTATATGTGTTAAGATCCAGCCGAAGCTGGCTCTTAGCCGATCTGAGGTCGAAGAGAAACGAAACTTTGAGGTGGTCCACCGAGGGGGCCATGATTTCAAGCCAACAGCTTACGACATTATTCCTTTGACCGAACATCAACATGAACTTATCACACAGTTGGTCATGGCTAAGATCTAGGTTGCACAGGCTATGGTGGAACCCCAGAATGGGGAGGATGAAGAGGACGAATTGGCAGCCTAGTCGAAACATTCGTTCCATACTCTGAGCCCCCACACGTACGTAAATCCCCTATTTCCCTTCAACGGAGAGGCCGCTCCTCTTGACTCAGCCATAACCACGTAGATGCATGTCCCCATCATTCCACAAGCCATTGTGCAGCCATCTGGGCTGCAAGTGCAAGTGCCCCACAATAATATGGGAGCAGTTGCATCGTCACAAGTTCTCAGCATTCCAGCGGTGGTCCTGGTGACCACCGCGCCCCATTTCATCCCTCAGATACAACCTCACACCATATCAACAACTCGCCCAGTGCATATTTTACTGCCCCCGCGCCCTCCAACTCAACAGATCACCATAGCTGTTTAACCACAAACATACATCCAACAGCCTGCCGCAAGTCAGTGGGCGAACCATGCAGCGCAACACAACCAGTCTGCGCTGTATGGTATGCAACCCTCCGTTGCACCCACAACGCAAGTTCCATAGGTGGTCCTGCAGTATATCTATCCTTATCTTATGCAATAGACGGTGGCTAACCCCTCTTCGCAAACTAGCGGGTGGTGGTCTTCATAGGCCCCTCCGCCTACAGGGATCCCCACCCCACAAGCAGCCAGCCAACCTCTCTCAGCATTTCCATTCCCTAGCACCGCCCTCCCAGTCCAACCTCCTATTCCTTCTACACAGACACCTCCATCAATAGGTCTAGACCAGGCCTTTTAGCTTATACAGACTCTCACCGAGGAGGTTCGACGCCTCAAAGCCGCTGGTTCTGATACCATTCAGATCATGGACTTTTACCAGGATGATCTGATTAGTCCAGCGGTCCCTATGCTATTGTTACCGCCAGGGATGTCCCTACCTCATTTTACCAAGTACAATGGGGAGGGAGATCCCAATGCTCACTTGGTTACGTTTAGGTCTGAGTCCTTGTTGTTGCAACAGTGGCCACACACCATCATCCGAGTCTTTGCAATGTCTCTAACAGGGAAGGCTTTGGATTGGTACCGAGCCCTCCCACGCTCTTCCATCTCAATCCTGGAAGAGTTGCTGACCCAATTTGTGACCTGCTTCAAATACAACTTGAAACTGAAAGTCACATTGGATCAGCTCATGGGGGTGAAACAAGACCCGCTCGATCCCATCCAAAAGTTCATACAGCGCTGGAATGCTACCTTGAATAAGATCGGCGAGCCGATCATAGACTCACATCTGCTGGCTATATTCAAGGGAGCAATCAACAAATTTATTAAGTCAAAGCTGTATTATCTTTCCCCCAACTCTCTACACTAGGCCTTCGCTCAAACTAGAAGCATCCAAGATGCTGCGGAGGCCAGCAAGGACCCAGCGTATGTCGCCTACAGGAACGCACACAACAAGAGCAAAGACAAAGGTAAAGCAGCAACAACGACAATAGCTGCGATGACTGAGGGTACAAAGACTAAGAACAAAAAGGCACTCACGGCGCCTGCTGAAACCATGGCTGGTGCCGGCACCAGCCAAGACATAACTACCCCTGAAGGGCCCCCCCAGCCTAAACCAAACTTTGAGTGTAAAGATCGCTCAAAGTACACGGCCTTGCCTGTAAAAAATTCCGAACTGTTGAAACAACTATTAGGGGCAGGGCACATTCAACCTAAAAAGGTCTCTGAGGAAGCTCTGAAGCATCATAGACGTCATTGTGAACTACTGAAGAACACTTCTTTAGCCTTACCTAACGAACCACCAGTTCTGAGATCTTTCAGGCTAGACCATTTCTATGACTACCACCAGCTATGTGGTCACGATACGGATTATTGTTGGGCATTGAAAGACGACATTCAACGTATGCTAGACAATGGTTCACTCAAGTTAGACAGCAGCAACCCGACGCGTGTAGAAAACCAAACATTGCACGTATATAAGGACCTGTTGAATGCAAACAATGATCCTTATACAATCACTGTGGTGAGTACGGACAGTGAGAGGAGGGAACCACCAAAACAGCCTTTTGTTTTACGTGTGCCTGCCATCTCACAAAGGGGACCAACCATTTCATCGGTAGCCAGTGGGGTCTCGAGGCCTCCCTTCACTATATGGGCACCTTCTTGGATACACTCTCAGTCACGCAGTGATAGTCAAGCCACGGCCTTGTCCATGCCCACGCCTAAGGCACCCTTCATTATTAGGGTGCCAAAACCATAGGCTGCTCCTCTCACATAGGGGCAGACCTCCAACCAAAAGCGTAAACTGTCACCTCCCAAGCAAAAGGGAAAGGACACATCAGTTAATGCAACGAAAGACCATTCTACGCTTGACTTCCCTAAGCCTAGGCCCTTGGCCTCTGTGCCTTCACCTATACCTCAGGGGAAAGATAAAGGTGTAGAAACGTAACCTCCTTCTCTTTGCAAGAAAAAGAACAACCCCTCGACTGACACCGCTCTACCTCGGGAGATCCATCTCTTGGGCCGAATGGAAGAGGACAAGGGGGATAAACAACCTAGCCTAGAGAAGGACTTCCTCGACGCATTTACGCAAGTTAAATAGGCTCTCAAATAGAAAAACACAACCCTGAGCCTTTATGACCTACTTATGACGTCTCGAGAGCACCGTGAGGCTATGGTTTGCATGCTGACATCCATATTAGTGGATGAAAGCTTGCGAGCGGAGGAGGAAGCGATACATGTTGTCATGCTTCCTTCCGAAGCTGAGCAACCTACGCCTACCTCACTGACCTTCCACAATGAGTCTATCAAAGAAGATCCTGAGAAAGGTCAGGTCAAAACTAAACCTATGTTCATCACCATCTAGGTCGGTCAATACCAGATCCGGAGAGTGCACGTAGACGATGGTGCAGCTACCAACGTCATTCCCTATTCCATCGTGGATAGGTTGGGTCTGGTTGACCAGATCACGCCCATGATGACAGCTTGCGTAAAATCGTTCAACGGGGCACGGGTTCAAGTTAAGGGGACAGTGCGTATTGAGTTTGTGGCGGGGGATCAATTCCCAACAGAGGCCACTTTCTTAGTCATCGAGGAGATGCCAGGGTTCAACGTGATCTTGGAGAGGTCGTGGTTAGCCCAGCTGAGGGCGGTTTTGTCACCAATACACCAAGAGATACACCTTCCCTATGCCGGAGGGGAGGTTGTGATACGTGGTGACGAAATCACCCCCACGACTGTCAATAACATTGAAGAAGAATGGGGTTCAGAGATAGAAATGACTGATGATCAAACTTGTCTCCAAATCCCTCAACAAACTGACAGCAATGATGACGGTCTAGCTTGGGCTGACCTGCTATTTTCGGATGGCAGCGTAGAGGAGTCAAACCATAAGTCTCCTCGCCCTTACGTAACGCTCAACGTAAAGGCCATCAAGAGACAATTCTGTATCAATGGTTGAACGATGGCCCTTCTGTCCGTTATCATCTCTTAGCAAGTTATCATGGTTCATACTTAGCATTTTTGTGTCATACATTTTCACGCTACATTCGCGTCCAGAGTTTATGCTTGTCATTTCTTATGTAATTCAATTTACTGTACTCATACTATTTACGCTTTCTATATCACGCAGTTACCCCATGGCCCACAACGGCCTTAAACTAGTTACACAAAATTGTATACCATTGTCATTTATGCGTATTACGCTTTGGCCCGCAACGGCCTTAAACTAGTTACGCAGGATTGCATACTATGACTATTCATGCTTCATTACGCAGGCACGGCCCGCAAAGGCCTTAAACTAGTCTCTAGTTTACGCAGAATCATATGACGGCCCGCGATGGCCTTAAACTAGCCATTACATTCTATCATCATAACTTAGGCGAAATCCTTAATAATTACATTACGCTGTGCAGATAAAAGCATAAAAGCCAAAAAAGATAAAATAATTGACATTTAAACCATCCACCAGGTCTTATAACGCGTCTTTTCAGTCTTTCATAAAACAATACTTGACTTCACCATCAATAAAACTATGCGTAAACTACAATTACGCATTTCCTCTACTGCCACTGTCGCCCGTGTCTCTTAGGTCCGGATCCAGCCCTAATGGATCATCCTCCAGTGGGCCGTCGTTTCTGGGAATTATTCTGTCACAAAGAATTTCCTCTTCATGAGGTCCTCATTCCGGCACCGGCTCCACAGGAGGACGCTCTTCATCGCTGCATTCTTTCTCTTCCTCTGCTTCTTCTTCTGCTTCTGCTACTTCCTCTACTAACTCCTCAGTTGGCTCGTCTTCTCTATCCTCTTCTGGTACCTAGATAAAAAATAAGAAAATGTATTAGCAAGGCAAGCCTTGACAAAATAATCAAAGAATTTAGAGTTAGTCATGCAGAAGCTTACTCGCGATGGCCCTGCTCCCGCAACGAAGCAAAGTTTCTCCAGGCCAGCCCACAGGCGCTTCATAATCTCTTCCTCTGTTAGATCTGGCCACACATCCTCTCCCAAGGCAGCTCTAGCCTTCACTTTCCCTTTCTCCATGCTAGTCCAGCGAGGCGGATCAGGGAAGAACGTAGGGACTGTCCTCTGGCCCCCAGGGAGAGTCATCTCCCTTTCCGGAGATGCACTTATAGTCACCTGCTCTTCAAACTTCTTGAAGGCTTCTAATGCTCCGATGACATCCAGGAAGACTTCCAGGGATTGGGCTTTGATAGCAGAATCATGATAAAGTTTATGATAAGCGATGCTTTCTTGCTTATACAAGTGCTTGTGGTCCTTCTCCTTCTGCCCCCACTCTTGCACACACGCACAATAATCCCTCTAATCTTGGCCTTTCTAAGCTAGGAGTTCTATCTGCATCCGCTGCCTACCAACGCCCGACTGGTTTGTACGCTGTTTTTGATGGTGGTCCAATAATGGGAGTAATCGACAACAGCGGTATGCCAGTCTTCATCCCCTATCGCTCGCGCCTGTAGGAAGTCGCACCGTGATCTTAAGTCTCCGACCTCTTTGGTCAGAGACTCAACCCTCTGCTCCGACCTCTGCAGCCTTTTCCATAGATTTTAATTTATGCCCCTACTTTCCCATAAAGAGTGTGTCGAGCATAATGCACATTTACACATTTCCTCATAAATGTGACATGGCACAACTGCTTCATCGGATGGTGGCTTCACTGTGTCCAAATGAATGGGCTCCGTGGGATCCCATTGGAGGCGAGCTCCTAACAGAAATAACCATCAATGTTGGTGACACATTACCACTATGTAATATTACAAACTTACTACAACCATAACGTACCAGATCCAGGTTCGATGCGCTCTAGGCGCTCGATCATGTCACTGAAAATGCCTTCCATGAAGGTAAATTTGTCAAGGAAGTCTCTCCACGCTCTGTTCATAGCGACAAACATGGATACATCCTCTTCTCCTATAGCGTAATCCAGTTAGAAACTTCATCTATTTACAGAATCTTGCAAACGTGCTAACACACACATTACCTCTACTGGTGACAGTGGCAACTTTGCCAACATCTTCCGCCTCCTTTTCCTCTTCACGCACTTCAGTCTGTGCGTCGCTGGTTCCAGTAGCTAGGGCCTCCCCACGCACATGAGTCTGTGCGGTACTTGTCTCAACAGCTAGGACCTCTTTTTCTAAAACTGAGGCCCCTTCCCCATGACTTAGTACTACTACCCCTGTCTCAGGGGTCAGCCCCTCTGTAATTTTCACTGGTCATATCACAACACCTTAGTATATCATTCCAAATATTCTAAACAAACATTGCGTAATACAGTTCCTTCATGCTTACCAGGCGGAGGCTTACTCCGCTAAACTTTGATCACCACAGTTCGGCCTACGCCGCTCCCAGGCTCCACAGAGGCCTCGGTTATACGAAGCCTTTTGCTCTGAGCTGCAGGTTCCACGATTTCCTCCTCCAGATGTTTCCCCCATGAGGCATCACCAGTGTAAGTAGGCATTATCCCCACCTATACTGTCGGGGCCTCGCAGCCGAGATGACGCCAACCCCTTGGTCGTTATGGACAATGACTCCGCGATCCCTTCCGGTGGATCCTGCCCACGGGTAGTGCTGAGGATATGGGTAATCCAAGGTCTAGATAGCTAGTCTCGATCTTGCTGTACCCAGACCCCATTCCTTTGGACGACCAGAAACTCAGCAAAATGCCGAAGGCAAGCTATGAAGAAGGCGTAATGCACGTTGAAACGAGACTCAAGCTTCTGGCGAAGCTTGATCATCTCGTTGCGCAGCCCCTTAGCGAAATAGCTTGTCCAATTGAACTGGGTCCCCTCTTCCAGAACCTCCAGCATAATAGAGCTCTGTTCTATAGAAAATAACTTCCACTGCGAGAGAGTTTTGGGGAAGGTCCGGGCCCGAAAAAGGGGATAAAGTGTCTTGGCAACGCCCATCTGAAATCTTTCGCAAGGAAATCCTTTAGGCTCCTTCGGGACCCTTACCCACTCCTGCAGCCACTCCTGGAAGTCGAGGCTCCTCTTCGCCTTCCCGATTATGGGAAGGCCGCCTGAGGGAATGCCAAATAGGTCTGCGAAGAGCTGAGCGTCAATGTTAAAGCTTACGCATACGTTATGTACGCGCGTGCAAAAATGCTCTGCCTTTTCATTGAAGGAGTTGACCAGGGTTAGCATTTCACTGGCGGGGACATTAGGAGTTGCAGCTAAAAATAGATGCATTAGCCCCACTGCTCGGATCTTGGTGGTCACCATGACTAGGGCCACTGAGTGGCCGAGCCAGCGCTGTGCGTCCTTGATGTCGCCGTAGCGGAAAAGGACGGTGCTCGCCTCGTGGCCGGAAATTGTAAGGGTAATCTCCCGCGATTCCCTGACTGAACAGCGTAAAACACAAGTCAAACTAAAATACTATTACTCAATGCTCACAATTTACAACTATACTACCCAATAATTGACTATACAACAGCCTTACCAGGTCCAAATGGCAAGGGAAATGGTGGAAGGTTCCTCTGCATGTCCTCAACGGTAAGGGGTGGATCTAATGTCCAGTCATCGTGCAGCCACCCAAGTTTCTGGCAATTCTCAAAAGCCCCAGCATAGCGGGTGGGGTACTCATGCATGTTAAAGCCAATCTACCCTATAACACCAGCGTGCACGTTGCTAGTTGAGGTAAATGCCATTATTGCCATTTCGGCCCATGATAACGCATCTTCGTTTCCAACTAACCTGTTGTCATGAATAAAAAACCTGTACCATACAACATAGGCTTATCTTACATTTTGCACATAGGCTTATCTTCTACTTCACATCGATGATAGACATATAACAAAAAAAAATATACAGTTAATAAACTTCGCTTGCCCGCCTGCGTAGTACACCATGCCTTATGGGTTCTGGAAATAGGTCGAGACATGGCGAGCCATGAACAACATATTATATGCATGATAACAACTGAACTGAGCCATTTCCCAAATCCAATTTAAGCACCTTAAGCCTCGGGCGCTAAGTTCTCGGTCCTCGGGACAACCCATATCGATGGCCCCGTCTGTCAAGAAGGCCAGAATCCCTTGCGCAGAACCCGCCAGTAGGTGCTCTAAAATGGCACCGGCGATATTGCCGGACAAATCAAACCACACAATGATGCTGTAGTTGCGCAATAGGAACTGCAGAAACTCTAGCACACCCCGTCGAAACCATATGGCCTTCCCTTGCAACCGTGTTTGTGGGGGAGGGACATTGGGGATGATGCGGTTTATACAACACAAAATCCCGACAATATCCAAGACAATCAGAATAGGCTTTAGCGTAACGCTGTACAGAAAACCCAATACATACATTAACGCCTACATTTACATTTGCATGATTAATATAGAAAACTTATAAACTACACCTAGTTATCCAGGCCGAAATCGCCCAAACCCTTGCAATAACGCAAGGTTCGTCCTTGACAACGACGGTAGACGCAACCCCATCAAACCCTCGCATTAACCCAAGGTCCATAATTTGAAATCCACATTCACGCAAAAGATACCACAAAAAGTAGATATTAAAACAAACATAAGCATGTAAGGAAGGACCTACCGGTTCAAAGGCGTAGGGTCACGAACATCGACCACCGCCTGCGAAACGCGCTCTAGATTTTCCTGCACCTCATCGATTTTGGCCAGTTTTGCATTCTTCCTTTTGATTTTTGGTGCCATTGTAATAGCTTCAAAATTTTTCACAGTTTAACACTTGAAAATCTTCGCAAAATCACACGCTTGAATCCTCTGCTCTTCCTTCTCTCACTCAGCAACAGTTACGAATTCGAATTCACAACAGCCAACAGCCTGTCCTCATCAAAAACTACTTACTTATATGCGTGGATCACCGACTTGATATCCGATTTCAGTGGGACTTTCCTAAAATAGAACCCAAAAATCAAGATATTAACGCGGCTGATATCACATGCGCCACTGTCTGAAATGACGTTAAACTACCACATCTTATCACCTTGTAATCGAGTTGCATTAATTAGAGCTTGTTTACAATATTAAAAATTCAGTTAGCCTTCCACGTTCGATGACATCACGTCACCTTTCTCCTAATCATTTATGCACTTGGAAGTTTTGCAGGGCAGATGGCAAATGGACGTAACATTTTCAGCACCTCTAACTTTGACAGGCCCATACGGGAAGGTAGTTAGGCAATTCGACTCCACGCTAGTAGACGTTAACCCCCCTTTAGAAGACGTAACCATAGCCGCATTGGAGACGTACCCAGAATGGCCAGAACAGTCGACGCGTATGCTAGACCTGGAGGCTAGAGACATAACCGAAGACCCCCTCAGTGAGGTTTCTATCGTTACGCATAAGGGTGAAGCCAAAACGCTTAAAGTTAACTCTTTACTAGACCAAAGAACACACAATGCTATAAAACAGGTCCTGCAAGACAACATTACCATCTTTGCATGGTCATACGAGGATATGCCTGGACTAGATCCCAGGTTAATCCAGCATAACATCATCTTAGATCCGCAGATTAAAGCAGTTAGACAAAAGGCACGCAAAATCAAGACAGAAATCGCGCTAGCCGTGCGTGATGAAATCACCAAACTGTATCAGGCTGGTTTCATCCGTGCGGTCGATTACTCAGATTGGGTATCTAACATTGTAGTCGTCCCAAAGAAGATCGGAAGCATACGCATCTGCATAGACTTCTGGGATTTGAATAAGGCCATGATCAAGGATAACTTCCCAATACCGAGTATCGACCAGCTAGTCGATACGATACCTGGGCATGCGCTTCTATCCTTTATGGATGGTTTTTCAGGCTATAATCAGATTCGAATCAACCTAGAACATCAATTGACCACGACATTCATGACGCCCTGGGGTACCTTTTGCTACACTATGATGCCTTTTGGTCTAAAGAACGCCGGAGCAACGTACCAACGAGCCATGACATACATCTTCAGCGATTACCTCCTAGGAAGGCTGAATGATTACGTAGATGATATAGCTGTCAAGTCTTTAAAGTCTGAGGATTATTCAGGAGGCCTAGAGTTAGTCCTTAAAAGATGCTCCAAATATGAGCTCTGGCTTAACCCAAAGAAGTGCGTATTCGGAGTCAAAACCGGACGCATGCTGGGGTTTGTGGTGTCAGAAACCGGCATACGGGTTGACCCTGATAAGGTCAAAGCCATTGTCAAATTAACGCCTCCTACAGACCTCAAGAAATTACGTGGGTTACAGGGACACTTACAATTTATACGCCTGTTCATCTCGAGGTTAACCAACAAGCTATACCCTATGCAACACTTGCTGAAAAAGGGGGTTAATTTTGAATGGACCGACGATTGCCAACGTGCGTTTGATAGCTTAAAACAAGAACTGCAACATTTACCGACGGTTTTCCCACTACAAAGGGACTTACCATTTTACATTTACCTCACAACTTCAGACGTAGCGTTAGCTGCATTACTTTGTCAAAGGAGGGATGATGGGTCAGAAGTGCCCATCTACTACTTGAGTCATGCTCTATGTGCATACGAAACGAGGTACAACGACGTAGAGCGTAATTGCCTAGCATTAGTTTTTACGCTTAAAAATTGTAGGCATTATCTTTTCCGTAGCAAGGTCAACATCATCTGTAAAAACAACATTCTTAGGGCCATTACGCATATTCTATACGAGAGTAGTAAAATAGCTCGCTGGAAGGCTATCACGGCAGAATTCGACCTACACTATATTCGTCAATCATCTACGAAAGGCCAGGCAATAGCTGACCAGTTAATAACATCACCAATTAACAATCAGGCAACTATAGAACCAGAGTTCCCTGATGAACATGTACATAGTTTAAGCCTTATCTTGATAGGCCCCGAAGCAATGTTGCATTTCGATGGAGCTTCAACCGCTAGAGGTGGCAGTGATACCATTGTTATTACGCTATCACCTGAGGATGTGCGTCTACACGCCTATCGCTTGATCTTCTCCTGTACGAACAATGTGGCAGAGTATGAGGGGCTCCTTAGGGGATTACTGATTTCTAGTGAACTTGATGTTCGACACCTGGCGATTAGGGGTGATTCGATGCTCATCATAAATCAAATCATAGGAGTCTATGCCTGCAAAGCTATACATTTGCAGCCCTACTGCGATAAGGCTAAAGATCTTCTGAGACGATTTGCGACCATCGATGCCCAACACGTGTCACGCACTGAGAACACACTGGCCGACACACTGGCCACCCTGGCTCTGAATGTGCCTTCACATATGTTTGACACCTGCCCTGCATTGTTAACAGACTGTGCTGATCCTATCATTCAGATGGCATAAATCTCTTCTCTTCTCAAGGGAAGCACACCCGAATGGTATGACGACATTAAAACTTACCTTTTATAGGGCGAGCTACCGTCTGAATAGACACACGCGCAGAAAGATGCGATCCGCAAGCAGGCTAGGAAATATGTCATCATCGGAGACAGTACTCTTTGTAGACGCTCCTTTGATAGCGTTCTGCTTACTTGCGTTGACAAAGACCAAGCGCAGCATATAGTCGGTGAAGTTCACGAGGGACTGTGCGGTAGCCACGTAGCACCACGGGCTATGGCCCTAAAAATCCATCGCTTAGGATACTACTGGCCGCACATGGAAAAGGATTTCCTGACAAAGGTTAAAACTTGTGACACATGCCAGCGTCACGCAAATCTCATACACGTGTCACCTACAGAATTACACACAACGTAGATAACATGGCCATTTCAATGATGGGGACTAGACATTATAGGCCCCATCACGCCAAAATCTTCTACAGGTCATAGCTTCATCATTACCACCACTGAGTATTTCACGAAGTGGGTAGAAGCTATTCCCCTGCAGATTTGCCATTTTATCCTGGACAATATAGTAACCAGATTTGGTCTCCCAATGACTATCTTGACCGACAATGGGCCACAGTTTAGTAGCACGGAAACCAAATCTTTCTGTGATAACCTGGGCATTAGACAATCTTTTTCCTCCCCCTATTACCTGCAAGCGAATGGTCAAGCTGAAGCAATGAACAAAGCGATCATCAATCTGCTCAAGAAAATGCTCGACGGCAACAAAAGGCGGTGGCATGAACAGATCTTCTATGTGCTATGGGCGTATCGTACTACGTGTAGGATAGCTACAGGTAGTATGCCCTATAGTCTGGTTTATAGGTCTCAAGTAGTACTTCCTCTCAAGTTGCAAATTCCTTCTCTGAGAATGGTCCTCTCCACGGTTATAAATAAGGCTCAACACACCAAGTCTCGAATCGCGGATCTAGATTTAGTAGAAGAGAAGTGGATACAGGCTCTTGACACGATTGAAAGGTATCAAGATAAATAGAGACAAAAGCATCGTCACAACCTTCAGCAACGCCTGATCAAGAAAGGAGATCTAGTTCTCAAGGCCGTGTGCGAACAAGTAGGCAAGTTCTCTACAAACTGGGAGGGCCCTTTCTTGGTGGTTGACGCGTATAACAACGAAGCATTCAAATTAGCAAACATCAATGGCAATGAATTACTGAACACTATAAATCATATATATCTGAAGCGGTATTACATTTAGCAGCATCTCCAATGTGAACAACCAGGTATGGAAACCATCATCTGCTACGATGCTAAACTGGCAAGTTGTAACCATCCGCTACGACGTAAAACTAGCAATGTTGTACAGGTCTGCCAAGACGAAAAACTGGCATCTTTTGCACGCGTCTCCCATGATGCTAAACTGGCACAGGTAAGTAGCCGTCTGCTGAGATGTGAAACTAGCACAGATCTGTCCCTGGGTCATGACACGAAACTGACATCCACAGCATGGTCTGCTGAGACCATAAATCAGACACACCACCGTCTGCTACGACGTAAAACTAGCATTTCTTGGTCCGCCCGGACTTTAAACCGAGACCATGGTCTACTGAGACTTAAAACCAGCAATGATAGTCTACCAGGACTTAAAACTGGGACTCACAGATGGCTGCCATGTAACTCAAGCGAGCGTGATCATCTCTGTACAGCTGCACGACAAACGAGATGGGATACTGGGACAGTCCCAGCATCGCCACCCCACCGGCATCCTACTGATTCCTCGGATGAGCTGAGAGGCATCTTACTGATCCCTCGGAGATGCCTCTGCTGCGCCCACTACAGCGGTGGTACCTTTGAGAGTTTAGTCTCACCAGCCGGAGCCCCGACGAAATCCTCGACGACAGCGACCTCAGCAACCTCTGCCGATCATCGTTATCGGACGCCAGCTTCGCAAATTCATCTAGCTGGTTCTTTGCCTAACCAGTTAGGTGCACTGTGTCTGATGTCTTTTGGAAAAGATATGTTGGGCCAATCGTCAGGATTGACGGCTCCGGCCTCATGCTATAGCTCCTTCCTCACAGCCCAATCGCTCTATCTCGCATCAAACGGTGCTCGTTTCAACAACCTCACCTCTTATTCGCACGAGCAATGGCATTTTTTGTTTTCTTCTGTGGTTGCAGGTTACTTGCTTCAAGGGTGTGGTTCAAAGTTACGTCCATCTGAGCAGTGAAGAACAACAGTGTTTTGAGATGGCTGCTCAAGTTTGCCCGACCACTTAGAACTACATGCCTATACCTCTCATAATCCTACCCTTAGCTCTTATTTCGTTTCATCCCTACCACCCGCTTCCCGTACGCAAAAGCTACATACGCAAGCATCCATTTTTCACACTCACACTAGCAGAGATATTGCAGAAGTGATGCACCATGCTCCTTTTGTAAGCATTCCTGCTATAATCTATCATAGAGAAATCTCAGGCTGATGCACTACGCTTGTCTGAAAGCATTCCTGTTGACATAAGTGTGCATACATTTCTGTGCGTTCAGTAAGCGTATTCCACACTCCTACCATCCTGACTCATTTTATGTCTTCCCCAAACCTATTTCCTACTATGTCATTCTATCTCCCATTCTCTCCAGCTTTGCTATTCCATGTTAACAGGGCAATGCTTGAGGTGCCATGGATGGACACTGTTCTTGCTTCTACCAATCTGGTGTTTCGTATTCTTTGTCGATGTCTTTCGGGCAAGCCCTCTAACCGTCAACAAAGAGGGGCCATTGAAACACCCTGAAAATTGCGAGTCAGCCTCAGGCAAAGATTCATAATTCAGGCAAGGGCACATGTCAGAATTCCAGAAGGGAGTGCAGATTCCTAATCTTTCTATGCTTTCTCTGTTTACGCTATATCACGCGACATAGTGTAATAGCGCTTAGCGTGATTCTATTCAAACATAATCCGGTATCAGAAGGCTAGTTACTTCGGCGTGGGGAGAGGCTTGAGCAGCGTAATATGTGACTTCTCGTATATTTTGCTAAGTCTTTTTTTCAAGGCCAGGTTTACGCTCTGTTACGCACGACAGCGTAATGAGCTCCAAAACAGTCACAGGAAAAGTCTAAGAAAGTGAGATTGCTCATCATACGCTCATCATGCAACGTAGCGTATCACAGTGTATTGCGTCGCCAAGCTAGACATCGTTTACGCTTCATTACGCGCGGCTGCGTAAGCGAGCGTAAAACAGCTTCAATCCATTGTTTCCATGTTATGTTACGCTCGTGCACGCAATGCAGCGTTAATGAGCGTAATATAACCCAAAGGCAGTTGAAACATGCTCGACGTGCATCTGTTCTTTACACGCACAATACGCAAATAAGTGTATTATGTGTAGTCATGAAGTTTGACACAAAAATGGTTAGGCCAACAATACCCAAAACATTCAGGACACACGTCATTCAGGTTGCGCCTTTTCCACAGGACGTCGCAGCCTATAAATACCCTAGTTGACAAAGACACAAGGGCGGGGAAAAATCAAGAAGGCAACGACATTTTTTTTGAGCACAGGAGCACTTATCACTTTGAGCAGAGATAGAGAGGGAGCACTTTGGCAATTGTCGACAGCATCACCTTCTGGCAGAAACAGAGGACAGTTCGCTTTGAGCATCGGTAACAAGAGTAATCGTTCTTGGGGAAGACACAGCTTTCTCCATCAGCGATCATTGGCGGTCCTAAACAGAAACTACCTAAGGCGAAAGAAGCAGATCCAAGATCGTGGGATCATCTTGCACGGTTCGGAGGCTCTATTGTTCAGAAACAGTTGATCGATAGACGTCAGAGCTTAACCTTCCTTGCATCCCAGCTTTGGCCCACGAGATAGATCGGACTTTCGTTTGGACAGTTTTCTTATTGTTTTGTACTTGCTTTACATCAAGTAATTGGGGTCTTCCCAGTGTAACGTGATATACAAAATATACATCTTTCAAGTCAAAGCGTAGATCTTGAGACTACGTGTTTCTCTTGTATTAGCCTCCTCTTATCGTGTTTAGCGTTATCATCATTACAATTCATCTACGTCATTTTTTTCCTCATTTTACGATTCCTCGAATCAGATCGTTCCACGAGATATTCATTATCTCCATCAGTTTACTGACTAGTAAGTCCCTGTCTGATTGACAAGACCATTCAGGGCACTGCGGATTCATTTTTCCAGCATTGCCCTCGCACGGATCCGTGGTTAAAACTGTGTACATGGGATTTTGTTTGGTATTTTACAGCTGCCGACGTTTTCTGTCATTCCACCAACCTACTCCATAAAATGGCCAAAATGTGCCAACAGTCTTCAAGCAGCATTGACTTCAGGAATCTCGCATCTTATAGTTCAAGGTGATTCATAGCTAGTCATTAACCAAGTCACTAAGGTTTACGCATGTAAGGCTCTCCATTTGCAATCGTATTATGATTTGACCAAACATCTGCTAAGGCAACTAGTAGAAACAAATATACATCATATCCCTAGATGTGAAAACACCATCACCGATGCACTTGCTACACTAGCCTTAAACATGATACTTGAACTATTCCATGCATTGCCTAGCTCTATAAAAAGTTGTGCCAAACCTATAATTAACACTCTTGATGAAGTTCCTATAGCATCTGTTAGCACAACACACATAATAGAATGGTACGATGACATAAAAGAGTACCTTCTAAGAGGCGAACCTCCAAAACACTTGACAAATTCTTAAAAGGACATCGTGCGAAAACATTCCTTGCAATATGCATTAATAGGAGATACCTTGTGTCGCAAATCCTATAAAGGCATTTTGGTGATGTGTGTTGGTAGCATCGATGGTAAAACAATTGTAGAACAAGTCCACGAAGGACATTGTGGAGGGCACATTTCACCTAAAGCAATGACAACAAAGATTAGGCGCTTAGGCTACTACTGGCCACACATGGAATATGACTACATATCCAAGGTCAAGCATGTGATGTTTGCCAAAAGCATGGTAATCTAATACACATGCCACCTAATGAATTGCACATGACACAAATCATATGGTCGTTCCAAAAATGGGGATTAGACCTAATTGGGCTGATAATGCCATCATCCTCTGTGGGACATAGCTTCATTATCACTACAACTAAATATTTCACAAAATGGGTAGAAGCTATTCCCCTTAGGAAGATCACATCTAAACACATTTACAATTTCATAATGGAAAACATTGTGACCAATTTTGGTATTCCAATGACAATCATTACTAACAATTGGCCAAAGTTCAGTAGTGTAGATACTAAGAGCTTCTGTGAGAGCCTGGGCATTAAACATGCATTTTCATCACCTTACTATCCATAGAGCAATGGTCAAACAGAGGTTACAAATAATACTATCATCATGGTGCTCAAATAGATGCTAAATTAGAGCAAGAAATGATGGCATGAATAATTGGTCTATGCATTGTGGGCATACAGAACGACACATCAAACATCTACAAGTAAAACTCCATACTGAAACACCACAAAATTTTGAGCTTAGTGCTTCCCCAGCAAGAAGCAGGTCCCTGGGACCCACAAACGGCCATGGCTACATTTGGCATCGCACATTGCAACTTCTGGAATCAGAGGGCTTACTTTTCGCTAAGTGTGCAGTACCAGCGTATACGCCCAGCATCAACAGCATATATGCCCAGCGTATACGACCGACATCCCCAGCGTATACGCCCAGCAGACATCCGACTTACACGCCCAATGTACACGCCTCGTCTGTATGCTCAGCATTACAGATGCACACGCCCGACGATGAAGTCTCAATGATAGAATGAAGACAACACCAAAGAGCAAGAATTGAAGCAAGTCGGCAGCCGTCAGCGTATACACCCGGTGTATACGCCCAGCGTCCATGGCATCTCCACCCACGTTCACACGCCCAGCACATCCAACGTATACACCCAGCGTCTACGCCGGCCTGATGTAGCGTATACACCCCGCGTATATGCCTAGAAGATGTAATATGTTGTATATTTGTAAATTGTATGCACCCGGTCAATGTGCCACGTGTCTCCTAACCCGAGTCTAGCGTAACAACCGGTATAAAAACCCCACTTTTCCACTTCACCCAGATGGTTGGCAAAAATCCCAGAGCATACCAGAGACATTTACGCTCCGCACCAGAGCTAAAACCCTCTTATGCTGGAAAACCTGTACACTGTGCATAGTATCTACGCCATGCCTACAGCGTATACCAGCCCAGCCGTCCCTACATTCACCGGGGCTTTTCGTCCGCCTTGTGTTCATCACAACTTTGTTAGACCGGTGCACTATACTTTGACTCTGTAATACCATTATTTACAGTTTACGCTAATTTCTTGCATGTTTTCTATTTATGCTCATTTACGTTTACGCCTTGGTCATATCTGCTACGCCGTTTACGCTCCCATTTACGCCTGTTTACGCTATTTACGCATAACCCAGTGTATAGCACTTCGACATACGTGCGGGTAAATCCTTGTCTGATCCGCGTGCGGACCACCCAAGGTACTCCGCCTTTGTGCACTCCAGCTCGCCCTCAAGTGAAGGCCGGGCCTTCTGTGCGCATCCTGCGATCCCACGGTCTTTGTTTCCTTCCAGTTGGTGACCGACGATTTCAGGCGGTATAGAAATTGACGCTAGAAGGAGGGCCTCCTAAAAAACTTGCTCGCAAACTTCTCAGCATCTACGCTGTTGAGTGTATACGCCGCCAACCACGTCGTTTTCTACTAAAACCTCAGCCTCTTCTGAAAACCTTGCCTGCACACTTACCAGCATCTATGCTCATTAGCATTTTCGCTGCCCAGTGTCAAACTCTGCAAGTCTTTCAGTGTATATGCTACCAACTTCACATGGACTGTCCACAAACCCTAGCGTCTACCCAGCTGAGCCTGAAAACTCATCCTGCAAACTGTCCATCATCTACACTGTTCAATATTTACGCCGACCCTTGTCTTACGCTGAGCATTATTTACAGTGTATTCTGTTTACGTTGTGCCTGTTTTACGCTGAGCCTTGTCGACGCTATCTTGTTTTACGCTGTACTTTGTTTATGCCCTACTCTGTTTTACGCTCTATCCTGTTTACGCTGTGCTCCGTTTACGCTGTACTGTGTTTTACGCCGAAGTTGTATATGCTGCCTAGCGTATACGCTCCACCCCTTACGCTGTATATGCTGTCTACGCCGATGCCATACGCTGAAGGTTGAAGCATATACGCTGCACTTTGTCCCTTAGTTTACACTGTACCAAGTACACTAATTTCGCTCCTCTACCCTGTGTCACCCTTAACAATTCATCATGAACCCTGTGAACACCATAGCTGCAACAGCTCAAATAACCGACGTCGCGGACACCATGGCTATCCAACAGCCTGCCACGCAACACCCGGGAGTACAACCCACCGCGGGGCCCCGCCGGTCCCTAAGGTTGCAAGGGAGAGACCCGACCTCCGACATCATAACTCAGGATCAGTATAACTTTATATGCATCAAGATACAAGCTCGCCTGGCTATAGACTGAGCCGAACTAGAGGTAAAGAGGCAGTTCGAACTCTTTTACAGAGAGGGACGCGAGTTCATCCCCTCACCATATGACGTCATCCCTGTTCCGGAGTAGTATTTGGAGCTTGTCACACGGCTCCTCTTGCAAAGGAGACACTCCTTGAATCAGCCCGCACTAGAGTCCCAACTAGAGGAAGAGGACGACTTTGCCACTCAATCTGAACAAGAGGATACTTACCACACTCTGAGCCCGCAAGCACCGGTTAACTGCATTTTTCATCCTGGTACAGGGGAGATCCTGCCCATCCAACCCCTCAGATTAACTCACACACAAATGCCTCCATCGCACACATCCTCATTTGCTCATGTGCCACCTCCAACTGATCCGCAATTCAGCATGCTCCCTCTTGCCATCGTCCCTGATGCAGTAGCTGGCCCATCGTCACAAGCACCAATCCCTCGCGATAACGTGGGAGCAACACTCCCACCCCGAGTGATAGGGATGCCATACGTAATACCGGCATCCACATCCACTCACTACATCCTGCACATTCAAATGCATACAGCCCCTTCTACTATCGTAACCCAACAGGGGGTCCCTCCACAA
Organism: Gnetum montanum; assembly: GCA_015680685.1. Classification (NCBI taxonomy): domain Eukaryota; kingdom Viridiplantae; phylum Streptophyta; class Gnetopsida; order Gnetales; family Gnetaceae; genus Gnetum; species Gnetum montanum. The sequence goes on along the minus strand of MNCI01031946.1, from coordinate 171,797 downwards.
AACATAGCTGCACAATGGGTAACGATGGGCACTCAACCACAGCAACATCAACCTCCTCACTACAATATCCCACCCCATATGGTGCAACCAACCAACATTCCACTAGTACAACCGCCGCCACAGCAACCACAACCTCTCCCCTATCACGTGCCACAAGTGCAACCCCCGGTCGCACAACTTTCAGCTTTTCAACCCACCATCCAACAGTCTAACCCGTATAATATAGCCCAACCTCCAGCTACCATGTTATCGAGTGCCCAAGATTGGACGGATGCCAAGAAACTGATGCAAGAATTAGCTGACGAGGTAAAATGCCTCAAAATAGCTGCCGATGGGGAACTGAAGGTAGTGGATTTCTACCAAGTTGACCCCATCATCTCATTAGTCCCACCATTAACCTTGCCCAAAGGTGTTCCCTTACCAATACTAACCAAATACAACGGGGAGACAGATCCCAATGCACACTTGATAACATTTAGGCTAGAATGTGCACTGCTCTAGGCATGGCCCCACTCCATTCTCCAAGTGTTCCCTATGTCCCTCGCAGGGAGGGCACTTGATTGGTATTGGGCCCTGCCAAGGAATTCCATCTTCTCCTTGGAAGACTTATTACACCAGTTCGTGACTCGGTTCAAGTACAACTTGAAACCCGAAGCCACCCTGGACAGCCTCATACAGGTTAAGCAAGCACTGCTTGAACCTGTACAGAAATTTATTTAGAGCTGGAGCGCTGCTCTCAATGAACTGCATGAGCCAATCTCCCAGACCTACCTGCTTACTATTCTAAAAGGAGCTATTAACGATTTCTTTAAATCCAAGCTGTATTACCTTAACGCGCATGATCTTAATCAAGCATTTGTACAAATTAAAAACATGGAAGAAGCGGTCCAAAATAGTCATGATCCTGCATACCTAGCCTTTAAGAATCAACACACCAAAAAAGATAAATAGAAGGCTAAGGCAACTATAGTGGCAATAGCAGGGGCACAACAACAAAAAAAACCACCCACATCCCCTACTAACTACAATAAACCAACTCCCACAGCCGTGCCAGAATCATCATCATCGCAAAACCCAATGAACCGTACCCGAAACTTCGAGAGGAAAGAACCCTCGCAATACATGCCTCTGCCAATGAAGCCTTCCCAGCTCTTCGATCAACTCCTGAAGGCTGGGCTGATGAAGCATAAATAGTTGTCCCTCGCGGCCATCCAGAGACATGACCGGTTCTGCCAACTCGTTCAGAACCCAAGTTTAGCAACTCCGGATGAGCCTCCTGTACCCAAAGGCTTCAGAATGGATGGCTTTTGCGACTACCATCAACAAAATGGACACGGTACGGACTATTGTTTCCCCTTGAAACAGGATATTCAGTGGATGATCGATGAAGGCCAAATCACTTTTGACGAAGCCAACCCAATCCAACCGCAGAATCAAGCTATGGAGGAGTACAAAGATCCCCTGAACACCAAAGATGCGCCATACGTCATTAATACAATCTACCTTGATGATGGTTCTGAAGCATCCAACATTAACACTGTCTATCCCCAGTATAAATAGGAAACACCCAATAGTCCACTCGTAGTTCAGATTCCCCCCGCTGTGTCCACGCCCACGCCTAACACCATGACATGGGACAAACTGTATGTAGTGTGTGTCCCTCCCGTCGTCCCCTTGAATGCATCAACCCCTCATACTTGGCCTACCTCTTTCATAGTCCGGGTACCACCCGCAGTCGCAATAGCGGAGGTCCAACCTCCACCAAAATCAACTTTGTATGTCATTAGGATACCCAAAACTCCTAATGATTACCAAACCTCCACCTCACAAACGCCAGCCCAGCCCAGCCCCTACGTCATTAGGGTCCATGGCCAGCCTTCTAACTAGTCACATCCAATGGCACAATCACAACCCCGCCTAGCTCCATATGTGGTGAGAATCCCAGGGCAGCCTGAAGCTCCAAAACCAGCCCCACCTCCACACCACACACGAGAACGACTAGCAGATAGGCTTACACGTGAACGCATGGAGAAGGAACGCCAACGGTTAGCTCTAGGGCCACCTAAGCCCATTCCACTTAACTCTGTGCCTATGTCGTCTCCTAACAACAAATCGGACATGAGAAATGAAGGCGAATCATCTGAAAAACATGAACCGCTTAAAATGACAGCTTCGAACAAAAATGATAAACCTAAAAAACATGAAATAAAAATGTTGGGCCCAATGGACCCAGTTATCATTGATAAAAACGCTCCAAATAGCAAAGATTTAGCAATGGCCTTGACACAAGTCACCCAAGCATTGAAGCAAAAGAACACTTTGTTGAGCTTGTACGATTTGGTGCTAACATCCCAAACACATCGAGAAGCTCTAGTACGCATGTTAACGTCGATCCCAGTAAGCGAGGACTTGCCCCCGAATGAACCTGCCATCCATGTAGTAATGTACTCGTCTCACGAGACCACTCCTAAACCCTTGAGCTTCCATGACAACAACATTAGGATGGACGAAAAAACAGGGGAAATAACAACAGCCCCTATGTTCATAACGATACGTATCAACCAATTCAAGATACATACAGTCCACATAGACGACAGAGCTGCAACAAACATTGTACCATATCCCATCGTTGAACAATTGGGGCTTACTGAATTAATTAAACCAACCACAACTACATGTTTAAAATCATTCAGTGGGTCACGCGTAATGGTAAAAGGCACAATAACTTTAGATTTCATAGCGGGAGATCAGTTCCCTACATCTACCAAAGGGTTATGACATGAAACTAATCCACAATAGTCTGCTAAGACTATAAACTAGCAACATCATCAATGACCAGGAAAAATTTTGACAGATGTATTATTGCAATTGGCTGTTCATGTTCCACAAAAACTTACTGCATAATTTGTCTCATGGGCCTTGACGAGGCTAATGTTGTGCATGATCCTATCTGCTCTGAAAATTGCATGCAGTGGCTCCATCTCCCTGATCAAAGTGCTTGGTTAACCTTTTCATTTGTGTTTTTCTTGTCTTCTTGGATTTGTGTTTGTACGATGACATGCCTAAGGCGTTCGTGCATAAGTGCACTTCATCATGACGACAAGGTATCACATTCTTCCCAATGCATGTAATTGGGTTAGTCAATTCATTCATGAGTACATTCTCAACTCTTGATACATTCCTTATTCCCCATCATGTTCCCCTCAGCCTATTCAATTACACCCCCTGGATACATTCTACTCACCCCAAAGCTCTTGATACATTGTTGCACACTATGACTCTCTAAGCAATTGCAACGTAAAACATATTATACGATGCATGACATAAAATGCAAGTGCTCGAACATAAGCATAGCACTAAAAGCAAGCTCTTTCAAAAAGACCAAAGAGAAAAAGAAAAATAAAAGAAAAAAAAAGAAAAATATCAAAAAGCTCAAAGAAAAAAATGCACGGAAAAGGTCTTCATGACCTTGTTGACATCATAGACCAAAGACTATTGGCTATTCTCATACAAGCCTTAGGTGAGAAGGTAATTGTCTTGGAAAATAGTAACACTCATGTCTCAAAGAGACCATGTTACACATCATTTCATGGCTTTGGCTATTTACAATGGATCCCATAAACACTCTACAAGAGCCCTATTTCTCCAAAGAATGGACCTTCGATGTCTTGGTTCTAAGTTTGCTAAACACTAGCTATTGAAAAGGACCAACGATATAACTTGTTCACATGAAAGCATTCCTCTCCTACAATTCCAATGGAAATTATAACCCCTAATCAACTCCTGGATTCCCCTAGTTACAACCAATTCCCGTACATCTTGAACCACATTTCCTGAATCCCATGTACTTCTGAAAATGGTGTGATGACATTCGGCCAAGGGTCGATAGTTAATGCTTCATACTTGATTGTTCATGGTGTTTTGCACTTCTTTGTCAATGCCTCTCAGGTGGATTCCTCTATATGTCAACAAAGAGGGGCCAATGAAACACCACTAATTTCAGCCTAGCACTTTGAAATGAGAACGACTCAAGCCCTTTCAAACGGGAGGCAAACTTCGACTAGGGTAAACCAAATTGCTCACGCTGTCAAGCTAGCTTGCCCTTAGTAGGACCAACTCCAAATGGCATCAAAGTCAGGTCAAAGATGGCTCAATGTCAACTCCAAACTTCAACATCTAGGGATTCAAATTTCAATGTCAAAAGGTGAAAATTTCCTCACTCACATTATCACTCATGCTAAGGTCACGCTGGTAGCATCAGTGTAGCATGAGTAACTTTCCAAGCCAAAAAATAACCTAATTTCCAAGGTGCAAGTCCACCATTGACAACTATGGGTCCCAACCTTTAGAATTTTAGAGCTCAAATCCAAAAATTGTAGGTTTCTTTAGCTCACACTATGGTTAGGCTACAACTCACGCTGGCAGCATGAGTCCAGCGTGAGCTACCAAAAGTGGCTCAAAACGAGGTGCTTTCAAGCTTAATTTGTCAATCACAGTCAGTCAATCATTGCACTTCAAGGATCAGGCCTCAAAAAAGCAAAATTTGATGTAAAAATTTGTTGTTCTACCTCACTCATGCTGAGGTAACATTGGAGTCACGTTGGCAGCATGAGTGCACCATCAGTGTGGTGTAAGTGTAGCATGCACATGATGAGGACACGCTGGGAAAAAATCAACTCATGCTGGAAGTTCTTGTCAGGCAAAGACACTTCAAACAACCACAGAACCACGCAAATCGACACCTTGCAGCAGTCAAGTCATAGATCCAGAAGTTTCAAGTGAGCCAAAGCTGATTTCTCTTGTCATACATTATCATTTCATTGTAAATTTTCATTCGTGAGCTAATCAAGCCCCTACACTTTGAATTTCATGTGCCATGAGTGTAAGCTAGCTTGATCAAGTTGTCACACGTTGTAAGATACAATGCACCTGGTCTAGAACGTAGCCTGCCCACACACGTCCAACTCATACACAGTTTTCCATTAGACATGTGTCACTAGATCCATTTTCCTCTCATCTCTCAACCGTTGATTCTATTCATGAATTTCATGCCCGAACCTGGCCAAACCCTATAAAAACCCTATCAATTCACATAAACTGGGTTGGAAATTTTGAAGGTGGAAGGCTTAGGAAACTTAGACCAGCAATCCTTGGGCACTTGGGCACACTTGACTCCTAGCATCCAAGCACTCCTGAAACACATCACATCACCTTGGGGCTTGGCACTTGACCTGCCATCTACACGTGTAGCTATGCTTTGACCAGTGCGCATCTTTTCTGAGCAATACAATACAGTTCATTTTATCAGCCATTATTTTATTTACTCTATTTTACATTCAGTTTATGTTTTGTTTAAAATACCAGTTTTGTATATTTTTCTATTTACATTTCGTGCACACTGTTTACGTTTTAAAACATTCGTTAGAATAACCCCAACACAAGCCATAGTTTATGCTCGAGGATGTCCTTGGTTGATTTATGTGCAGACCATCCAATGCACTCTACCATCATTTTTTCTTTTCCAGCTTGCCCTTGAGCAAAGGTAGGGTTAGCTATGTCTACTCGATGATCTTTCAATGTTTGTTTCCCTTGTACCCTTACACCGATGATTTATGTCAATACAACTAGGCTTATGGAATTGTTCTTGGCCATGAACCCAAGAGTCCTTGCTACTGAGATGCTTACCCTTGCTAACTCCTTCTCTAAAAAGTCATACCACTTCTACACACATGTGCACAATGTGCTAGTGATCCTTGAGATCAATGACCAACTATTCGCAAACCTCTTCAGTGTCCTTCCTGATGGTCTTCCTATTGGTGAAAAGACCAAAAAGGAGGTGAACCATCAGGGGGACATTGAGGAGTGGCTAGGGGCAGCGAAAGGGTGAAAGGAGATTCCTATTGAAGTGGCTACACTATGAACAACCAAAATGGTTTACCCCATCTTTCATGGCCATGCTTTCCCCAAGCTACTCTCCTAAGGTAAGATCATTGGGATTGAGCAAGCTTGGGTAATGAGGGAGGTTATGGAAGAGGAGACCTGTTACAACTGGGCCAAGGATCTCTACAAAGATTTGCAAAATGAAATCGTCAAGCTTCATAAGAAGCTTGAATCCTATTTCAATGTGCATTATGCCTTCTTTGTAGCTTGCTTGCGAAGATTTGTGGAATTCTTGGTAGTCTATGAGAATGGATTCTGGGTGATGCAAAATCATTACCAGATTTCTAGACCATGGATATGCCAAGTCTTCTGGACCACCTAAGCCTAGGATCCCCAAGAAGCTATTTGGGAGTCATTTTCAATGATGACTAGGGATCGGGTGGCCTGTAACTTCCATGGCCAGGATAGTGTAGGAGAGGTGCCCCTTGCTACTATGGGTAGCATATCATAGGGGAAATGCCTGATCACAGAGACGGTGGCCACTAAGTTGTAGTGAAAAAGGTCTCGTCTGGTTGAGAAGCTTCCTCGTATGGATGAAGAAGGGGGGCAGACACTATATTTTAAGTTACACAGAATATAGCCTCCCATTGGTAAATGATTTTCTCTTTTTACTTGTTTCTACACTTGTTTGGTTAATGCTTGCTACGCTTGGCTATGTTGGTAGCACAACGTAGTATTTATCTGAGGTTAATCTACTTTTTTCTAATGTGAACATGCTTTGTTACCAGAGGAAAAAGAGGAAGAAGAAGAAGGAGAAGAGGTGACATCCCCCAAAATAGGGGTGGCTAATAAAGATGCGGGGGCACCAGCCACAGAAGAAAGGGCCCTGGTCAAGAAAGAAGGAGCTCTTATCGCAAAGGAAGGGGCTCTCATCGATGAGGAAAATGCTCCTACTAATGAGGAGTATGTTTCTATCGACTAGGAGGACTCCCCTGCTGATGAGTAGGATGCTCCTATGGATGAGGAGGATGCTGGTGCCATAAAGAGAAGGGCCCCATTGAATAAAGAAGAGCCTTTGCCAACCAGGAAGGGACCTCTACTGATGATGCCTTTGCTAAATGTAGTTCAGCATCAAAGGAGTAGATGGACATAGAGGATGTTTCCATAATGTTAAGATAGTGAGGAGGGGAACTACAACTAGATGTTGGTGAGTTTGACTACATATTTGATAGTATGTCGATGGGCAACGCCCCTGCTATCACCCATGAAGGTTTGCTAGGTAGGAGTTTTTACACTGTCATTTTCATTAATCATCAGCTTTATTGTAGCCCTATCGATTATACCTAATATGTTTTTGTTACGTAGCAGACACTGCAACTGACACATCAGGTCCTTCTTCGATCTACCTATGACCATGGGCCGAGACCCTTAATAAGTTTGCTTTCATGCAGGAGGTGGTCGACAACATGATCGACCATCTTGAGCGAGTTGATCCAGAAGTGGGTAAGTGAAGTAGCTATGCTAGAATCTTTAAGTTGCTATGCTAGACCTCTTGAGTTGCTGAATTTTGCTACACTATTGTGACTAATGCATCTTTATGTATGGTTGACAACCTCTCATCTCAAGTGGGACTGAAAACAAGTAGTCAAGGTCAACTTTGTTCCTGCATTCCTACCGAAAGTGATAAAGGAGCCTTGTTGCATATACAACGAGGCTAGTGAATGTACATTGTACTCAGCATGCTCCCTATGGGAGTGTAGGCATGTGAATGAAGACCTATGGAAATGGCTCCAAAAGCTTGAGAAGGAGAAAACTAATCTGACTGCTGAGGTGGGAGACCTCTATTCCAGAAATGAGTTTCTTTTGGCCCATGATACCAACAATGGAAGTTTGTAGATGGCTATCATTGATTATGCAAGATATTGGACGGCCATGCAGTGCAAAAATGAGGTGATCCATAAAATAATTGAGTAGGGAATGTAGATGGACTTATTGGCCCAGAAGAACCAAGATTGGAAAGATTATAGTGCAAGAGTTTATGAGTGGGGGTAGTCCCAGAAAAAGCACAAGCATAAGTATAAAATAGAATGTGTGACCTACCATAAATAATACCAAGATGCTTTTGTGAAGTTTTATACTCATGAAGTGTTCCTGGATGCCATTGGCACTTATGGGAAATATGGCAAGTTCATGCAACAAGTGATGGTTAGTGAATCCCATGAATGCGAATTGAGTTTCTCCTTGGGTGGGACCACCACTACCTCCTTTTCTCCAGGACCATCGAGGTGGATGGCTATTGAAAAGGAGAAATTTGTAGCATATGCTAACTTGGGCGATAAGCATTGGGTGGATATTATAGAGGAGGAGGTCTGGCAATTCATCGGAATTGGTTTGGATCACATAGCCCCTGGGACAGATGCAGGGCCATCTCGGGTTAGTCACTTTCTTTTGCGTTGTAACAATGTAGTTTATTCTAACCTTCATTGTGACTCTAGCTTACTACTTCATTTTCTATGATACAGATTTTGGATGAAGAAGGAAGGCCCTCTGAGGGTAGGAACAATGATACAGAGGAAGATAATGTGGAGGAAGATGATGCATGAAAGCAAGGGATCTTATTGTGTATTTTTTGCAAGAATATTGCAAACATTATTTAATTGAAAATTTGAATGGAAAATGAATTATGAAAATAATTTTTTTATTTTAGCTTGTGTATTGCCTATGTGATTGGTCTTTATCGTTTTTTGGTCTTAGTTTTAGGCCATTTCGGGCCGTGTGTAACGTGAATAAAAACTTTTGTCATTTTTAGGCCTTAGCGGGCCGCGATGTAATGTAAATGGAGAATTTTACCATTATTAGGCCTTAGCAGGCCATAACGTGATGCAAACAGACAATTGTGCTAGTTTTAGGCCTTAGTGGGCTGCAACATAATATAATTGGTAAATTTTTCCAGTTTTAGGTCATAGCGGGCCATAACATGACGTGAACGGTAAATTTTGCCAGTTTTAGGTTGTAGCGGGCTGTAACATGATGTGAATGTTGAGTATGGGAACAGTTTAAATGAATTAGTTGGGTGCTTAGTGTAGAAGAATGGATGCAAAGTAAGCAAGAGATAAATGTACAATGGATGTAAACTAGGTAGGAAGCAGCGGGGTTGCTATGCTATATGCAACTGCTTTCTAACCCATCGTGGATTTGGTGAGGCATAAGGTTGAGAAACTTTCTTGTAGCATTCGTCTACATCATTGTCTTCCACTTGAAAAGGCAACTCAGTCCATGCATTTTCATTTTTTGAACCATCATGTTGGGCCGGTTCTTTTGCTAAATAGTTAGTGTCAACAAAGACAGGTGCCTCATTCTCAGAGGTTATGACCTTCAAACCTTGCTCCATATCTACATTATTTATTACTTGTGTTGCTACCTCATCACCGTTAATCACCACCTCCCTACCTGCATAGGGTAGATGGATTTCCTGGTGTATGGGTGAAGAGATGGCCCTAAGTTGGGCTAACCAGGACCTCCCCAGGATCAAGTTAAACTTGGGCATCTCTTTTACCATGATAAATGTTGCATTTGTAAGGAATTGGTCTCCTACCAAAAAGTCAATGTGGATAGTGCCTTTCACCACAACCCATGCCCCATTGAATGACTTCAAGCATGATGTTGTTGTGGGCTTGATCTATTCTACCAAACCCAGTTTATCCACAATGGAGAATGGGATGACATTCATAGCAACCCCTTCATCAATGTGTACCCTTCGGATCTTATGTTGATTGAACCAAATTATGATGAATAGAGGTGCTGTAGTTACCTGACCCATTTCAAGGTCTTCCCAAATGGAATCTTCATAGAATGTCAATTGACATGGCTGCAGTTCTATAAGCATAGAAGGAAGCATAATTGAGTGAATTTCTTTCTCTTTTGCTGGCATGTTCTCATCAACTGGTATTGCCATTAACATGTGATCCAGAGCCTCATGGTGTGCAACAGAAGTCATTATCAGGTCATATAGGCTCAACATTGTGTTCTTTGATTTTAGAGCACTTAATAGGTCTTGTCCACCTTCATATTGCTTGCTATCGTTCTCCTCTTCCATTCGTCCTCGGAGAAGAATTTCCCAAGGAGGAACAACTTCAGGTTTGGGATCAAACCCTTTCGGGTGAGGTGGCAATGACCATGAGTGTGTAGCAACATTAACTTTTGATGATAAGGATGTAGATGCAGAAGACAAGGGAGTAGGCTTGGAAGGACCTAGGGTGGTACCTTCCATTGTTACCTCACCTACCAAATCCTCTTCTCATTTCCTTGGATGAGAAGGCTATGGTGCCATCTTATGCGGAGCGGGGACGATTGAATGGCTTCGCTCCCTTATGATGAATGGTGCTCTCAATGTTAGTGCATGTGGTGATGTCATTTTGTTTACAGAGGGTGAAGTGGTAGATGTCCGAGGAGGGACCTTTAGGACAAAGGGTTACTTTGGGATCCTTTTAGCTGCTGCCAGTGTTGGTGCACTACACTGAGACACACGAATCACAAATGGCTACTGAGGTAGTTTGGGATTACTATGTAAGTTGATAGTGTTGATAATGTAGCTAGCGTTGTTGGCGTTAAGTGGATCTGTGTAGACATGCAAAGATTGATTCTAGGGATGCACAAGGTTGCTTTCATCTAGAACCAATTTCTGTTGGTCAATCATTCTTTGAATGTCATCCTTTAACACCAAACAGTAATCTATGTCGTGACTACATAGTTGATGGTAGTCATAGAACTGCTCGAGCCTAAAATTCCTAGGGACTAGTGGCTCATTGGGCAAAGCCAAGGAGGGGTTCCTAAGGAGCTCACAGTACCATTGATGCCTTTTAGATGCCTCCTCTGACATACGCTTGTGTTGAATGTACCCCGTCCCTAGTAGTTACTTTAAAAGTTCTGAAGGCTTGATGGGTAGTGGGGTATATTTAGAGTGATCTTTACGCTCGAAATTAGGCTTGGGAGGGGAGGATGCTTTGGGTGTCGAGGTGAAGGGTTGAGAGGCATTTCTTGGGCCAGGTGCAGGGTTAGTTGGTGCAATGGCCACTTTCTTGTTGTTCTTGTTGTTGGGCTTGGCTTCATTTACCATAGTGGCCACTGTGGCTGTTACAGCCTTGCCCTTATCCTTATCCTTTTTTGTAAACATGTTCTTGTATGCCACATAGGCTAGATCTTTACTTGCCTTAGCTATGTTTTGTACGCTCTTGGTCTGGGAAAAATCCTAACTAAGAGGTTGTGGAGGGAGATAGTATAGTTTGGACTCAATAAAGTCATTCACTACATCCTTAAAGATGGCCAATAGATGGGCCTCCACGATAGGCTCGCAGATCTCATTAAGGGTAATGCTCCACTGTTGTATGAATTTCTGGACTAGTTCTAGTGGATCTTACTTCACGCTCATTAACTGATCCAGCAGGACCTCTAGTCTGAAGTTATACTTGAAACGAGTTATGTATTGGGTTAGTAGCTCCTCTAGAGTTGAGATAGAGAAGCATGGGAGCACACAAAACCATTCCAAGGCTTTGCCCATCAAAGACATAGCAAAGACACAAATGATTATGTGCAACCATTGTTGCAAAGGAAGGGACTCATATATGAATGTTACAAGATTTGCATTGGGATCACCCTCCCCATTATATTTTGTGAAGTTGGGGAGTGGCATCCTGGGGAGTAACGTTAGCATGGGGACTACCTAGTTGATGGGATCATCATGGTAGAAATCCATGATTTGTATCGTGTCAGAATAGGTAGTTTTGAGGCATCGAACCTCTTCAATCAGGGTCTAGATAAGTTAAAATGCTTGATCCAGACCCAGGGGCAATGTAGATGGTTGGGGAGTTGCAGGGGCAACTACAATTAGTGGTGTGGTAGGGGCAGTGGCCTAGCTCATAGGCGGTGCTGTTGGGGCAGCCCCTATGAAGGGCGTTGCTTGTGGTGTCCACCACCTAGTGGGTGGTGCTGGAGTAGCAGCCACTAGTGGTGCTACAGGGTTGGTAGTTAGCGTGACCGGTGGGGTAGACCATGGTCCTCTACTTGGCTGTATCACTTGTGAGATCTGGTACATTTGATGGTTAGTGTAGTGGGATTTTTGCAAAGGTTGTGAAACAAGGGGGGAAGTGAATGGGGTCCACCACGTGGTTGGGGGTGGACTTGCCGTTGATGACGGAATAGGTGTAGATGATGGGATCGATGCAGAAACTGTATGCAACTACGATGTAGGTACTGTATGGACGTAAGGCAATGTAGGCATGATTGGTGCATGGTATGATGCAAGCATGGATTGGGGCAAAGATTGTGGTGTGGGGGGTAGTGCCTGGAAATGAGATGGAGGAATAGACATGTTGATACGCCAAGTGCATGGCATGGCTACTCATTGCTGATGAAACTACAATTTGTGACGGTGTAGACATAATAATAAAGGGAGCAGTTGTGAAGATTGAGTTTGAATAGAAAGATAGGGTGGGAGGGATGGTGGTAGGGTTAGTTTGACCCCCATCCTCAGATTGGGAATCCAGCTCCTCTTGCTAGTCTTGAAACGCCTCATCATAGTGAGATGCCATGTCTCACTACTCCCTAGGCCTACTTGTCTATATCAACTAATTTAAGATCCACTAATACATTTGTGTTAGAGCAATGGAAATGCCAGGAGTGGAAATAAATTCCCTTCCATTGTGGTAAATGAACTCGAAGTTACGCTTTTCTTTGAGTTCTTGGATATCTAAGCATAGATTTTCCTAGACCTTAGTGCAGAGAAAATTGTAAAGCTCGATATGTTATGCCAAGCTCTCAGGTTATCGATTTTGGATCTTGAGAGATTGGTGTGGTCCTAGCACTGGGCTATGCAGTTGCTTGGCATTTGTGATGCCTTGAACCAAAAAGGGGACCTCAACGTTAGAGGTAGCAATAGTGGTGGTTCAAGAAATCATTTTCATGAGGATGAAAACAGTTTGCAAACAAGGAAAACAAATAGATTAAGTGGCGATCGGAGGCTTTCTGTCCTGCAAGGTTCTAAAGGAATCGTCGTTGCAACCAAACTATACCACACGGTGAGTAAACAACCACAAGGGTGTCACGTTTATGCTAATAGGTAACAGGGTACAGAGAGCATGCAGGACTACCTGTGAGACACAAAAAGGTGCACCAAAAGGCCCTCCTTCTAGCACCAGAAACTATAGTGACCGAAAACATCGGTGGCTGGAAACACTGAAAGGTTTTCGAGAAAACAGTTTAACCTTGGATCCATGTGAGGGCCATGCTGGATAAAATGGAAATGGGGTGCCCTGAATGGTTTGGTCAATCAGACATGGACATAATTATTGTAACTTAACCTTACATGAATGTTGTTTCAATTACCAAATACATGAGGTAAAATCGATGATCAATAAATTCTAGAATAAAGAAAATAGTGCCAAATAGTGGTAATAATAAATAGATAATTATAATGAACTCAGTTAAGAAAATGCACCGCCTCAAGGTTGAGGGTTCAATTCTTTGCCTTGTTTGAGAAATGTGCAACAAGTTATACAATGCCAGAGGTGCACAGAGAATTCAAGGGGAACTAGAATGCTTAGAATGCTCCAACAACTATGCTCTTGAATGCAAACTTAAAAAAATGCCAACTATGCCAACAATTGCTAACAATTGCTCTTGTTAATGCAACAATGCCACTTCTTTGAGTCAAAAAGCCAACCGCAAAGAAAATCCAACGTGCAAAAATGGCAATGCAAAAAGCCAACTTGAATTGCCAAGCCTTTGAGCATTTCTGATCGAGGCATTTATAGGGCTAGGAGTAGGCAAGAAATGCCATTTAGATGCCACGTGTCCTAGACCCATGAGATGCTGATGCGTTCATACTGCAAAGATGTGCAACGCCAATCATGAACTTGCTATGCTGCAACCATGTTGTCGAAACCGGGGATGCTAGAATCAAGTGTGACAATAATGCAAATGAGAAATGAAGCATATTGAAGTAGTGTAGCTGCTTGCTATGCTATGCTATGCTATGTAGCATAGCACAACGTAGCCACCAGTGTAAATAGAAAACTTGCGTTGGAGTCGCTAGCTTTTGCTGAAAGCCTTGGTGCATGCAAGGTTAACCTTCAAAGCATTTTACAAATTTTCATCTTTGCTATGCTATGTTATGCTACGTAGCATAGTAGCCAATGTAACTTGCACTTCTGTCAAAACTACATTGAGAAAAATTTGCTGGTTTTTCCTTTGCTATGCTATGCTATGCTATATAGCATAGCATAGCATAGCACCTTGTGTTGGCTGAATTTCTGACCTTGCCTCATGTGAACATCTTGCTAGAACTTGTATTTGGACACTTGATTTATTTTTTGAGGGCTTGCTACGTTCTGCAGCATAGCGTAGCGTAGCAGACTTCTTTTCAGGCCTATTAGCTCTAGAGGTAGAAAATTTTTTGAATTGAACAATCTAAACTCAGTGCCTTCATTTCCTACCAAACTACCATGATGCTACACTTGTGGAAAGGCTTACCTCAGTTCCAAAACCCTGGTGAAGCAAGAGTGCCTCAAAATTTTATGGTGTTTCATAATAGACTAGCTATGATAGTTTATAGTCATAGAAGACTATCTATGCTAGTTTATAGTCATCCAACTATGCTTTCACCCAACTACAGTTTCACCAAAATTTGAAAATTTTAGCTAAGTGTGGAGTGTAGTCCTAGGTTGGCGAGTCATTAAATCATCCTAGGAGGGTATAAAGGCATGTTTTACCATGGGTAAGTTGTTATTTTAAAACTTGTAAAATGTAAAATCTAGAGTTTAGTCTTGCCATAATTGTTCTTTTGCACTACTAGAGCTTAGTTTGAGCCATGATGCATCAAAGTGAACACCTGCACCCAGGTTTGGCAAACATGGATGAGGTGAAATGAGCATTGGGCCACTTGCTATAGGCATGGATGGAAGAAAGCAGGTCATCGATGTCTACTACATACCTCAATTATGATCTCCACTTTGCCATTTTTTTATGATTTTTATTTTCTACAGTTTGAGGGTTTATGGCATAGATATTGTTAGTGCCTACCATGGTAGGAGTTGCCATTGCCATTGGCCTTTTTAGCCATCACAGCCAAGGGAAAAGGGGGGACATACATGTTTGAAAGGGTTTTTTGTAATGAAGGTTTTCATGGGGGCCATGGAGGAAAACTATAGGTTGCATTGTGTGTCATGGTGATGGTAGGGAATGGTTGTTGCATGGTGCAGCATGGCCTTAGGGGCTACACACAAGGTCATAGGTCTATAGGGTATGCTTGTTGTTGGGGTTTTATTTTGCAATTTTTTTGAGAAAAAATTATCTTTAAGCATGGTAGGGCATGGTAGGAGTTGGGGTCTCCAGCTACAGTCAGGGTTGCTCAAGCTATGGGGTAGTGGGCATGATAGGGATTTACCCTATGAATTTTTTGCTTCTTGGTAAAATTTTTTTTTGTGGGATTAGGGTAGGAAGTTAGGCAAATTATGCACTATGAGGCTATGGGCGTTGTTGTGCCCTATGGCATGCCACAAAGGCTACCAAGGTGATTGTGCCTTGTAATGCAATGGCAAGGGTTATAGTAGGTAATTAATGCTAGGGTGCATTTTTGCATTTTTTTATTTTTGAAAAAATTTTTATATGTGGCATAGGTAAGGGTTAGGCACATTGGGTGTTGCAAGGGGCCATGGGGTGATTGCACTACACAGTGCATCGAGGGCTATGGGGGTGATTACATCTCACAGAGTAGCCATGGGGGGCATAGGGGTAATCAACCCTAGGGATTGATTTTTTCATGTTTTTTTTATGTTTTTGAATTTGTTTGACATTGGGGTTTAGGGTAGTGATGGTGGAGGAGAAAGAGAGAGTAGAGCTTGGTGGGTATGGTAGGTGCAATAGCGTAGTAGCATGTGAGGACTATGCATGGTAGGGTGTGGGCATGGCATGTAGGGTATAGTGGAAAATATCATGGCAAGGCATGGTGGGCATGTAGGGCACGGTGGGAGCAATGGCGTGGAGAGGGCAGTAGGGTAGCACATGGTGCTATGGTAGGAAATGTTGTGCATAGTGTTGGGTTGGTAGCCAAAACTACGTTCCATATAGGTCGCAGCCAAGACTATGCTCCCCATGCCTTGGAGGCGTAGTTGACACCAAGTTTTTACCAAAATGGCATCTACCCAAAAGTTAGTTTTTTGGGACTACACTCTATAGAGAGAATAGTCATGATGGCTACAGTTAGAAAAATTTTTCCTCCTTTCTACACTATGTTCTCTACAGAGGTAGCGTAGAGTTAGAAATGTTTTTTCAAAAATTTTGGACTACGCTCTCCAATACGATAGTCTAGAGTTAGAAAAAACTTTGCAACTTTTCGGACTATGGTATTTGGAGTTAGAAAAATTTTGTAAATCATGCATAATGTCAAACTTGTGAAATGTCACAATGTGAAACCTACAATGATGCTAAAATTTAAAAACTAAAAACTATCATGATGCTAAATGTGTGAAAACATGTAAAATGAGATGCTAATTCTATATAAACATGCTATATCCTAGTGAGTACCAGGTGCGTAAAATGTATTGGTTGACTTCCTACCCCTATGGGCCCCAAAGGGAATTTCCAAAATTAAGGATTTATGTTAGTCTATGTTATACTGTGCTAAGTTTTCTAACTTAATTTAATAATTTTATGTTAAAATTTGCATCTACATATGTATACTAACACTTCATTCATTGCTTGGTGGTTGTAGGGTGCTATCAAAGCCCATATTGATCATTGTGAAGCTTGTTGGCATCTTGTGTTGCATGAGTGAGCCTATTCCCAACACACCTATGTTAGATATGTAGGTGGGTTTTTAGGTGGTGTGGTTTTAGCTAGGGGCTCATTAGTTCTTAAAGTACTTACTATAATAGTTTAGTATGATCATGTGGTCACACTTAGTAATGGAGGTTGCTAGTGCCATCATTAAGACGTTGCTACCTGGGGATCACTGAGACATCTTGAGGTTCATCTTAGATGAGCCTATTGTTGGTGGTGATGGAGTAGGTGGTTTTGGAAGAGGCCCTAGGGGCACTCGGTACCTATCTAGGATACGGAGTATGATAGGGTTTAGTTGCTACAATAAGAGCAACACCTTCTTCATCACTTGGTGAGTCCACATCCTATTCCAAAACCCACCTAGAATTGTCTACTATGCTAGAGGGTAAGTTTTCTTATGGATTTCATAATTTATCTTTTTCTACTTGCTCATGCTATCTTACTAATGGCTCATGATTAATGCTAGATTCAAAGTTGATGAGAAGGGCCTACATGATGAGGTAGATGCTCTAGCTTTGACTTGCACCACCTTGGAGGTTTTCTCTTTAGCTTGAATATTTGAGAAGTTGTGCTTGAGTAGATAGGATTTGATTTGGAGGTCTACCTAACTTTGTACCCAAGGGCATATGAGTGGTGACAACTAGTTGGATGAGGAGTGGGCTACTAGTGTGATTAACATTGAGGAGATGGATACACCACCACCTCCATCTCACACTCCATTTTTGCCATGTATGCATCTAATTTTCAACTCATGTGCTTG
This sequence comes from Gnetum montanum, assembly GCA_015680685.1. Classification (NCBI taxonomy): domain Eukaryota; kingdom Viridiplantae; phylum Streptophyta; class Gnetopsida; order Gnetales; family Gnetaceae; genus Gnetum; species Gnetum montanum. Next base: position 154,324 of record MNCI01031946.1, on the reverse strand, counting down.
CTCATGTGTTGCCTATTAGTTTTCCTTTTGCATGATGCTAATGTTGTTTTACCTTTATTGTAGTGGTGGTTTCTTTGGGCAAGGTTACAGTGGTCATCACAAGCCACAGAGAGGCCACCCTCATCATGAAATATGGTGATGTAGAGGATGCACAACATTGGTTGTGCCACAAGGCCTTAGAGGCATTGATTACTAGGCTCACACATGTAGGGTTGATGGACCTAGTTTTGGCCCTTAGCTCAATTATTTTGGTGGCTAAAATGATTACCATCATTGACTCCTTTAGGAACGATGTCAAGTAGTTTATCACCTAAATGCTCGATGTGAGGGTAGTGCTTGAGCTCAGCAAGGCCTTCTTTGCTGACCTCTTTATACTTTCAACTAATGGCCTACTAATTGTTGATAAGGCCAACATGGAGTTGGACCATAGAGGAGAGATCGAGGACTAGTTGGAGGCCATCCGATCTCATAAGGACATACCAATTAAGGATGTGCTTGTGCTAGAGGTATGGGAGCTCTACCCTCTTTTCTATGCTTATGTCTTTTTGAAGTTTCTCTTGTAGGGAGAGATCCTTAGGGTAGAGTAGGCATGAATGATGAAAGAGTTACTCTTGGAAGGAACAAGGTTCAACTAGGCTACCTATATTGTGATTGAAAAATCGTGAAATTTCGAGGCCTCGATGGTTCAGCAAAAATATTGAGGCTCAGGCAAAGATTTGCAACAAGTTGCACATCTCAGCAAGTTTTCTTTTTCGGCTAAGGGCCTATTACGCTACATTACGTAGCACAACATAATGGACTCCAAAGAGGCTAAAAAGAAACAAAGGATGCATAGCAACAACACTTTATTTTTTGCAAGGTAGCTACATTATGCCACATTACGCTATGCAGCGTAATGTAGCATAACGCAACGTAATGAAAGTAGACAATCGATTTAATTGCAACAACGTAGATAGCAAAATTTAGGCATTCGCAGTTCTTACACCATGATACGCTCTCTAGAGTATTACAGCATAACCAAAGGAATAGTTTTTTACTAAAGCCCCAACAAGGGAAGATTACACACATTACGCTTTAGAGCGTAACATAATGTAGCGCCACAAGCTTCAGCTACAAAAAACTAGGTCAATGGCATTCTACGGGCTTAGGAAATGTGTCATCTAAACTACATTTTTCTCCTAACCCTAATCTTATAAATACCCTTGCAAACAATGCTCAAAGGGTGGGCAAAAAGTTGACAAGGTTGGCAATTTTTTCTGGCGGCTATTGGAAATTGTTGACAATTTTTGGCGAAGATTGACAAGAGAATAAAAGAGAATCAGCAATTGAGAGAACATCGAAGGTGACGGACAAGAGCTTTTGATCAGAAACTTCTAGTTAGTAGACATTCTACTTCTGGTCTGACTCCCATGCACCCAGATTAGCTAGAACAAGGTAGATTGGCCTTTGCTTATTTCATCTCTGAATAGCTTTCCTATTCTTGGCATGTGCTTCGTCTAAACCAAAGTCTATCTGCAATCATTGTATTCAACATATCTGTTTAGAAGCTAAAACCTAGATCTTAGGATTGCACATTCTCTAAATCCAATTTATTGCATCCTATCTACATAGATTTTGCAATTACTTTGAATTGTTTACATCATTCTCGTTGCCTTCGAGATTACCGATATCATATCTCCACATCGAAATCATCATCTTGTAATCCTCTTATTACAAAATTTACTAATTAAGTAAGTTCCTGTTTGATTGAAAAGACCGTTCAGGGCACCTTGGATTTGTTTTCTCTAGCATGGCACTCGTACGGATCTGGGGTTGGAACTGTTTACACGGAACTTTGCTCAGTGTTTCCAGTGATTGATGTTTTCCATCGTTACAAGTTTCCTAGTGCTAGAAGGAGGGCTTAAACCTCTGATCTGCATTTTATAGGTAGTCCTATAAGCTGTCTGTACCCATTATCAATCAACATAAATGTACTACCTCTATGGTTGTTTACAAGATTGTGTGGTGCAGATTGGTCACTTCGACGATTCCTTTGGAATCCTGCAGGGTAGAAAGCCCATTTTCACCTTAGTTTGCCTTTTCCCTTGCGATCTTTATCCTTGTCATTATTACTCTCAAACTACGTAGAGAATGACAACATCAACCACCGCTGTTGACACTACTAACCTCAAGAATCCTTGGACTCTGCAAGCTATGCCTCCTGTGGTCGAGCCGCCAACCAGTCCGGTGCAAGGAGCCTAAGGGACAAACTCAACATAGGGAACATGAAAATTTCCTCTATGCTAAACTTGCAGCAAATCTACCCATGTATTCACAAGAACTCAAAGAGAAACGAGAATATGAGTTCATATACTGCAATGGGAAGGAATTTATTCCTTCACCTAACACCATTGTACCCCTGAAACACCAACAATAGTGGATCTTAGATCAAATTCTGATGGCTAGGGCATCGACAGAACAAAAAGAGGAGTTGTTCCATGATGAAGCACTTCATGAAGGGTAGGATGATCTTGAGTCCCACTCTGAGGGAGGCAGTCAAGCTGATTTGGCTGTGGCCCCTCCCTCCACGATGTCACATGTAAATCTGCCGTTCATGATTACCACGCCCTTGACATTATCTAATACTAACCAAGTTTCACACTCACCCCAACTGCATTTTTTCTCTCTCAATACCCTCCTGGGTGGTGCCCCTTCACAAATTATTCCTCAGAAGTCGCAACTAGCTAATTCATCTCATTGTATACCTGCACCTATGTCACCATATGTACATGCAATACCTACTTTGCAATTACATACAGCACCTACATTCATCCCAACTCACACGACAGGACCCGCGACTATAGCATGGTGGGTTCCGAACACATTGTCCCTTGTTGCACATCCTACGTAGATGTCCCCTCTCACTCATCATCAACAACAAGTCTTGCAGGCACTAAACCCCACTACAGGGTCATTGTCTATGCTCTCCTCCACACAAACAACATATCCCATGGTGCAATCGATGATGGTTCCCCCATCCGCGCCACCTACTGGGTGGTGGATGCCATAAGTGACACTGCCTATGAAACAGTTCTGATAGCATCACACACTAGCCAAGCTTCCGCCCCTATTCTGCCACCCCACGTGGCTCCTCCTGCTATTCCACAAATAACCTCTTCATCTACTGGTCTAGATCAAGCCTTCTATCTTATTCACACCCTTATAGAGGAAGTTAAATGCCTTAAGGCAGCTAGTTCCGACATGATACAGGTCTTGTATTTTTATCATGATGATCCTATTAGTCTAGGAGTGCCTGTTTTGTCATTGCCTCCTGGGATGCCATTCCCCCATTTTACAAAATACAATGGGGAAGGCAATTCCAACACCAATCTAGTCACTTTCAGATTAGAGTCATTGTTATTACAACAATGGCCACATACCATCATCTGTGTCTTTGCTATGTCCCTAACCGGTAGAGCTTTAGACTGGTATCAAGCACTCCCATGCTCTTCCATCTCAATCTTGGAAGAGATGTTAACTCAGTTTGTGACTTGTTTCAAATACAAATTGAAACCAAAATTCACACTAGATTAGCTCATGGGAGTCAAGCAATATTCGCTCAAGCGCGTCCAAAAGTTTATATAGCGGTGGAGCGCCACCTTGAACGAAATTTGCGAACCCATCATGAAGGCTCATCTGTTAGCTATCTTCAAGGGGGAATTCAATGACTTCATTAAGTCCAAACTGTATTACCTCGCTCCCCACTCTCTCAGCCAAGCCTTCGCTCAGACTAAGAGCATCCAAGATGCGGTGGAGGCTAGTAAAGGCCCACCATATGTGGTCTACAAAATTGCCCACAGCAAGGGTAAAGACAAAGGCAAAGCTATGATCATGACCGTAGCAGTGGTTGCCGAGGGGGCCAAGAAGAAAAATAATAACAAGAAAGTATCTACAGTGCATGCTGAGCCCACAACTAGCTCAAACAACACCGATCAAGAAACTCCATCTACCCCTAAAGCACCTCCACAACTGAAGCCTAATTTTGAGTGTAAAGACTATTCAAAATACATAGCTCTACCTGTAAAGCCTTCAAAAATTTTGAAGAAATTTCTGGGAACTAGCCATATTCAACATAAGAAGGTGTCTGAGGAAGGTCTAAAATGCCACAAATGGCATTGCGAGCTACTTAAGAATCCCTCCTTGGCCCTACCAAATGAACTGCCAGTCCCTAGAAACTTTAGGTTGGACCATTTCTGTGACTATCATCAACTGTGTGTTCATGACACGGATTACTGCTGGGCGTTGAAAGATGATATTCAATGCATGACTGATCAAGGTAAACTGATCCTAGATAGCAGTAGTCTGGTCCATCCAGAAAATCAATCCATGCATGTGTACCGAGACCTGTTAAACACAAATAACGCAGGGTACACTATCAATGAAGTGGGTACCAAAGGCAGTGACCAGGCACAACCAAAATAACCCTCCAAGCTACATGTACCTCCTCACCTGCCTCAGAGGATGAGCTCATCAACATCGATGGACGTGGCTCAGAAACAACCCTTTGTTCTCTGAGTCCAGCTTCCTACTATCGTCCCGTAGCCCACCATTGGTAAAGCCATGGCCCAGACCGTGCCCACACCTAGGGCACCCTTTGTCATCAGTGTGCCAAAGCCATCAATTTCCCTTGCTAAGTAGGGTCAACCCTCTAAGCCAACACCCCAATTACAACCTAATAAAAAAGGAGAAGGGCATATGACACTTAATATAGCTAAGTACCACCTTATGTTGGGGTTTCCCAAGCCTATGCTCCTTGCCTTGGCCCCACCCTCAACAAAAAAATACGATGCTACACAAATGCAACCATCTCCTCCCAACCCAAGAAAACATAGCCCTCAACCATAAACTATTCCTCCCTGAGAGATTTGTCTCCTGGGATGAATGGAAGAAGAGAAGGGTGATAAACAACCAAATCATGGATGTGATCTCCTTGATGCCTTTGCGCAAGTTAAGTAGGCTCTTAAATAAAAAAATACAACATTGAGCCCTACAACTTGCTGATGACATCACAAAAGCATCATGAGGCCATGGTTCGCTTGTTAACATCCATACCCATGGACGAGAGACTGCCAGTGGAAGAAGAAGCAATTCACTCCATCATGCTTCCCCTTGTTGCTGAACAACCCCGACCTTCCCTGCTGACTTTTCATGACAAATCCATTAAGGATGACCTAGAAAAGGGTCAAGTGACAACAGCACCTATGTTCATCACTATCCAGGTTGTCCAATATCGAATCCAGAGAGTACACGCAGATGACGGGGTAGCTACCAATCTCATTCCATACCCCATAGTGGATAAACTGGGTTTGATCGACCAGATCAGCCCCACGACAACATCATGTTTAAATTCAATCAATGGGGCATGGGTGCAAGTCAAAGGAATAGTACGTATTAACTTCATAGCAGGGGATCAATTTCCCATAGATGTAGTGTTTATCATCATCGAGGAGCTATTACATTTGCCAATGGTTTTCTCACCACAAAGGGATCAGCCTTTCTACATATACCTAGCAAGCTCAAAGGTGTCTATAGTTATGTTGTTGTGTCAAAGATGGGATGAAGGGTCAAAAATTCCTATCTATTATCTAAGTCATGCTCTATTTGCATACGAAACATGGTACAATGAAGTAGAGCGTAACTATTTGGCATTGGTGTTTGCACTAAAAAAATGTAGGCACTATCTTTTCCGTAGCTAGGTCAATATAATCTTCAAGAACAACATTCTGTTGTCCATTAGAAATAACTTATATGAGAGAAGTAGGATAGCTCGCTAGAAGGCCATCACAGTAGATTTTGACTTACACTACATTGGTCAATCCTCCACGAAGGGCCAAATGATAGCTGACCAGCTTGTAACATCACCTGTTAACTATCAAGCCACGATAGAGCCCTCATTTCTTGATGAACATGTACATAGCTTAAGCCCTATATCGATAGGCCTCAAAGCAATGTTATACATTGATGGAGCTTTGACTACCAGAGCTGAAAGTGCTGCCACTGTCATTACACTCTCCCCTGAAGATGTGCACCCATTGGCTTACTGCTTGGCATTTCCTTGTATGAACAATGTGGCAGAGTACGAGGGGCTCCTCAGGGGATTATTGACAGCTAGGGAACTTAATGTTAGACATCTGGCAATCCGTGATGATTCAATGCTCCTCATCAATCAAATCACAGGGGTCTATGCTTGCAAAGTTGTGCATCTGCAGTCCTACTACGATATGGCTAAAGATCTTCTGAAAAAATTCATGACAACTAATGTCCAACACGTGCCGCGTAATGAGAACATTGTAGCTGATGCACTAGCCATAGTAGCTTTAAATGTGCCACCACATTTGTTTGTCACTTAGCCTGCTTTAATGACGGAATGTACAGAGTCTATCATTCAAGCGGTGCAAATCTCTTCTTTAAGCACGGGTGGAACGCCAGAATGATATGATAACATTAAAGCCTACATCCTGCATGGCGAACCACCACATGAGTTAACACTTGCACAAAAAGACAAAATTCACAAGCATGCCAAGCAATATGTCATCATCGGAGACAGTATTCTTTGTAGACGCTTTTTTGATGGAGTATTGCTAACTTACGTAAATAATGACCAAGCACAAAGGACACATAGCCCCATGAGCCATGGCTGTTAAAATCAGACACTTGGGGTATTACTAGCCATACATGCAATGAGACTGCTTTACCAAGGTTAAGACATGTGACACATGCCAATGTCATGAAAATTTAATACATGTGTCACCAACCGAATTGCATACTACACAGATCACTTGGCCGTTCCAATGATGGGGACTAGACATCATAGGTTCTATCACGCCTAAGTCTTTCGTAGGATATAGTTTCATTATCACCGCCACTGGGTACTTCATGAAGTGGGTCAAGGCTATTCCTCTATGAAAGACTACATCTCAAAAAGTTTGCCATTTTATCTTGGATAATATAGTAACTAGGTTTGGGCTTCCCATGACTATTGTGACCGACAATGGGCCACAATTTAGTAGTACCGAAACCAAATATTTCTGCAATAACCTTGGTATCAAGCAATCTTTTTCTTCACCTTATTACCCATAAGCAAATGGTCAATAAGAGGCAAAAATAAGGTGGTCATCAATTTACTGAAAAATATGCTCAGCAGCAACAAAAATGATGGCATGAAAAAATCCTCTATTTGCTATGGGCCTATTGTACAACATGTAGAATAGCTACCAGTAGGATACCCTACAACCTAGTCTATGGATCAGAAGTAGTTTTGCCCCTGTAACTATAGGTTCCTTCATTGCGAATGGCCCTCTCCATAGTTATAAATGAGACTCAACACAACGAGTCCAGGATCGTGGATTTAGACTCAGTAGAGGAGAAATGCATCCAGACGCTTGACAACATCAAAAGATATCAAGACAAGTAGAAAAATAAGCATCATCACAACCTACATCAATGACTGATCAAGAAAGGAGATTTAGTTCTCAAAGCTGTTCATGAACCAGTGAGCAAATTCTCTGCAGGCAGGGAAGGACCTTTCCTGGTCGTCAACACATATGACAATGGAGCATTCAGGCTAGCAAACATCAATGACAGTGAACTTCCAAACTTGGTGAATCATATGTATATGAAGCGGTACCACATCTAGGCATCGACTCAACTCAAACATAAAGTAATAAACATCTGCTATGATGTAAAACTGGCATTTCTTACACGCGTTCGCCACAAAGCTAAACTGGAAAAGTTTTCGATCATCCGCCATGATGTGAAACTAGCACAAACCTATACCTAGGTCACGATAAAAAATTAACACACACAGCATAGTCCTCTTGGACCAGAAACCAGCTCTTCCACCCTCCTCTACGATGTAAAACTAGCACGCTTTAGTCTGCCCAGACTTTAAAACCAGGACCATGGTCTGCTGAGACTTAAAATTAGCAACAACGGTCCATTAGGATTGAAAACAGGAATTTTCCAATAGACAATCCATGAATCAAGCAAGTGTGATCACTCTTGCACTGCATCCACTACCCCACTAGCATCCTACTAATTCCTTGGATATGCTAAAGGGCATACTACTGACCCCTCGGAGATGTTGCTATGATAGCCATTCTATAGTTGCAACTCCTGGGGTCAACTTTTCCACTTGGGGCCCCAAGGAAACTATGGTCACCCATAGCCTTGATAGCCTCCACCTGTCACCACTACAAGACTCTGGCTTAGCAGATTCATCTAGCTGGTCTTTTGCCTAGTCAGTTGGGCAAGATGAATTTGGCTATCGATGATGACTTCCTGAACCACAGCATCAACATAGGGACCCTTGCTTCTTGCTACAGTCCCTTCTCCGTGGCCTGTGCTCTCCTTGTCGCTTTAAACGACACTTGTTTCAACAGCCTCCTTAGTGATTAGGACAATTTCTTTTTCTCTCTATTCTCTATTATGTTTTGCAGGTTACTTGTTACAATAGCATTATTCAAGAATGCACTCACTAGGAGGTGAGGCATCACGGTGTTCTGAGGTGGCTGCTCAAACTAGCCTAACTATGCAAGAATGCAGACCCTTATTTCATAGACAACTTATTTCACTTTCTTCTTTCCTTATCCTTATAACCGCCTTTACCCTCTTCTCTTGCTTGTACAGACTATGAGAATCCTATTCACAAAAAAATAATATGCAAAGCTAGGCCAAATGGATGTAAAACAACTCATCCAGGCCATACTGGCGTAACACAATTTGTCCATGCAAGCCCTTCATATGCAGTATAGTAGCATAACATCTCGAGAAAACACCCGCAAGAAGATGCCTAATGACATGTTTGCAAAATTTTCCTACTCACATGCTTGAGTCTTCCTCGAACCTCCCTCCCCTCACTTCTATAAGATCCCTCCTATACTCCTTATGCCCCCAACCTTTGCATTTCTGGGTTTGACAGAGAAACATCTGAGCAGCGGTTGATGAATGTGTTGGCGTGTTTACCTCTATGGTGTTTCGTATTCTTTGTTGACATCTTTTGGTCAAGCCCTCTAAACATCAACAAAGAGGGGCCATTGAAACACCATGAAATTTTGAGGCCTCGATGGTTCAGCAAAAATATCCAGGCTCAGGCAAAGATTTGCAATAAGTCACACATCTAAGCAAGTTTTCTTTTTTGGCTAAGGGCCTATTACGCTACATTACACAGCATAGTGTAATGGACTTCAAAGAGAATGAAAAGAAACATAGGATGCATGGCAACAACACTTTATTACGCCACATTATGCTATGCAATGTAATGTAGCATAACGCAGTGTAACGCAAGCAGACAATCAATTTAATTGCAACAACAAAGATAGAAAAATTCAAGCATTAGCAGTTCTTATGCCATGATATGCTCTGTAGAGTATTACAGCATAACCAAAGGAACAGTTTGTTACCGAAGCCCTAACAAGGGTAGATTATGACACATTATGCTTTAGAGCCTAACATAGTGTAGCACCATGAGCTTCAACTACAACACACCAGGTCAATGGCATTCTACAGGCTCAGGACATGCATCATCTAAACCATGTTTTTCCTCTAACCCTAATCTTATAAATACCCTAGTAGACAATGCTCAAAAGGTGGGAAAAACATTGACAAGGTTGGCAATTTTTTCTGGTGGCTATTGGCAATTGTTGACAATTTTTGGCGAAGATTCATGGGAGACTAAAAGAGAATCGGCAATTGAGAGAATATCAAAGGTGACCAACAAGAGCTTTTGATTAGAAACTTCTAGTTAGTCGACATTCTACTTTGGGTCTGACTCCCTTGCGCCCAGTCTGGCTAGAACAAGGTAGATCGGCCTTTGCATGTTTCATCTCTGAATAACTTCACTGTTCTTGGCATGTGCTTTGTCTAAACTAAAGTTTGTCTACAACCATTGTCTTCAACATATTTGTTTATAAGCTAAATCCCAGATCTCAAGATTGCACATTCTCTAAATCCAATTTATTGCATCCTATCTAAATAGATTTTGCAATTGCTTCGAATCGTTTACATCGTTCTCGTTGCCTTCGAGATTACTAATATCATATCTCCCCATCGAAATCATCATCTTGTAATCTACTTATTACAAAATTTACTAATTAAGTAAGTCCTTGTCTGATCAACAAGAACGTTTAGGGCACCTCGGATTCGTTTTCTCCAGCATGCCCCTTGCATGGATCCAGGGTTGAAACAATGTACATGGAACTTCGCTCGGTGTTTCCAGTGACCAACATTTTCTATCGTTACAGTGACCACTTTACATGTAGATATTTCTAGGTTGTAGTTTAACATCTAAGAGAGATCCCACGTTCACTTCGCATTCTTCATAGGGTACCTACAAAGGTTTATGGAGCTATTGGTTGTGTGTGAAAGTGGATGCTGGGTGATGCAGGACCGTGAGTAGCCCTCTAAGCCATGGATCAAGCACCTGTTCATGACCACATGGGCATAGGACCCCCCAAAGGAGATTGATGAGTTGTTATTAGTAACAACTAAAGGTCCTATGGGGTAGTCATACCATTCTCATGATAGTGCAAGTGAGGGTCCTCAAGTTGGCATTGAAAATGTTGCTAAGATGGATCACTACATTGTAGAGATGGTGGAACCCTCCAAGGTAAAGATTAAGAGGCAACATGCTATGGAGGAGGTTGCTCTTGAGGCTAGGAGGCTAGGAAATAAGAAGATCTGTATCATGTTTCAAAGCTTGCACACAAAAATTGTAGGTTAGTATGCGTAACTCATTAGATGCATTTATTGTATTTTTATATGTTTATATTTTTATGTTTTTGTTAATGCTATGCTATTAACTAGTACTAATGTGCTATGTGTATGTGTTGATTGTAGATATTAGAGAGAGGGCTATCAGAGTAGTGGCCAAGATGGTAGTAGAAGGAGCACCTCCTCAAGCTAAGGAGGGGGAGGCTAATAAAGATGAGCTACCTAGTGTAATAGAGATCCTTCAACAATTGGAGGAGAATGGGTTTACCTTGACGATGGTTATTTTGATTACTTGTTTGATGGTGTACAATTGGGTGACCTCCCTACACTCATGCTTAAGGGCTTGCTAGTAAATGATTTGGATTATCATTTGTTATTAGCTTTCATTTTACTCTAGCATCTTTAGCTATTCAATTTTGTGCTAATTAAATCATTGTGTTACAACCTTAGATGTGCCTACTAGTGGTTCAATGTCTACCTAGCACATGGAGCCATGGGTAGATATGCCTGATAAATTTTCTTTCATGGAAGGCATTGTGGAGGACATGGTGGACCATTTTCAATAGACTGATCCTGACTTTGGTATGTTTACTAAGTTGCTTTGTTTTATGTTGCTCTACCAACTAAATACTATGACTAATATTATTTGCTTATTACATGCCAATAGGTTCTAAGCTTTGGTGGAATCCAAGCAAGGTGGTGAAGGTAGATGCCCTCCCTAACCTCCCTCCTAAGGTTGATCAAGTGTCTTGTTGCATGTACAAGATAGTGATCAAGTGCATGCTTTCCTATGCAAAGGCATTATGGATCTGTAGGCACTCTAATGAGCACCTATGGAAATGTGTGCATGAGCTCTAGGAGAGAGTGACCAGCCAGGATACAAAGATCAAAGATCTTCAATCTTGAAATGACTTTCTAACAACTACATCATAGGGAGATAGCTCTTAGCTGACCTCTGAGATAAAGTATGCTCATTTCTAGTTAGCTCTCAAACATAAAAATGAGGCCACTTGGGAGATAATTGAGAAATGATTAGAGATGGACCTACTTACTGAGAAGAATCAAGACTAGAACAATTATAGCACTAAGGTGCACTAGTGGGGGGTAGACTCAGAAGAACCACAAGCACGAATACAAGTGCAAGCACTATGCATACCTTCAATGGTACAAAGAGGAGTCTATCAAGCACCGTCATCTTAAGATGTCTCTTAAGGTGATTGGTGGAAGGTAGGCTTATGAGTTGTTCACTAGGCATACAATGATGAGTGGCTCTCCTAAGAGGTATATTGTCATCCTTTTAGAAGAGGCTTCTTTTGCTACCTTTTGCATGAAGCCACTTGCATGGACCATTGTGGACAAAGGCAATACCCTTGTGGGGATTGACTTTGGCTAGGAGGACTAGATGCAAATTTCTGAGGCTGAGATTCTCTATTGCTTGGAGGTTGGCCTTGAAAAGTTACCTTCAAAATACATCGATGTGGGAACCTATTAGGTTATTTTTTTATTTGCTTTTTTATGTTTTATGTTATCTTGTATAATACAAGTTTTCTTTACTAACTACTCATTTTGTTGCAGTTGTGGTAGCAGGTACTAGGAGATGTTGTGGGCCCCAACGGTGTGATGGGGGAAGAAGAGCCTCCACCTTCACCTAGTGGCACTGGTTGAAGATGTCTTAATGTGTCCCTACTGCTAGGAAATTTTTCTATTTTTTTGTATTTTTTCTGCTCATGCTATGTACTACTATTCATGTGATATTTAATGCATGTGTTTGCTATATGTGTAATGTGTAATGTGTAAACTTATTTTTTTTGTTTTATTTATTTTGTGCTTATTATGCTTGTAATGTGATGGATTAATGCACTAAGTTAGGATTATGTAATCATAATGTAACTAGGCCATTATGAGCCCCATGCTAGTTTAAGGCCATAGCAGAAGGGCTAATGCTAGATTAAAGTCATTCAATGATTGCTAGTTTAAGGCCATTTTAGGCCACGTATACTAACAGTTTAAGGCCATTTTGGGGTGTGTGTTGCTAGTTTAAGGCCATGGTGAGCCATAGGGGTAGAATTATAGGTGGTAGTTTAAGGCCATTCTAGGTCAATGTGTTGCTAGTTTAGGGCCATGGCGGGCTACACGTTGCTAGTTTAAGGCCATGGTGGCCTATGCATTGCTATTTCTCTTTTTGTGATTTTGGATTTTCTAATTTTAATGTGTTTTTATGTTTCTCATGCTTAAGCTAATGATTTCTAAAGGATAAACTAAATGAGTGAATGCATAAGCTAAAAAAATGCATAAAATAAGTGAATAAATGCATAAACAGGGTAGAACAATGCATAATCTAAAAAATCAAGCTAAATGTAAATGAGTAGAAAAATGCAATGTAAGAAAAAAGGAGGTGAAATTCATGTATAAATATAAAAGCAAAGGGTAGGTAGACACCTAGCATGTGTGGGACTAAGAAGATGCCTTAGTCACGTAGTTGCTTCCTAACCTAGTGTGGGTTAAGCAGTGCATAGGGCCTAGATGGTACCATGCAGTATTCCCTTTTACATTCATCTGCTATGTCAAAGGGTAATTCTGTCCATAAAGAATCCAATGGAAGGTCACTGGTTTCTTTTTCTTGTTCATGTGGGTTTGCCTCATGTGTTTCATCTTCATCTTTTACTACAAATGCGTCATTAGGGAACTCCACCTCTATCCCATGCTTCATGTTAATGTTGTTCATGGCCAGAGGGGTTGCATTGTCACCATGGATAATGACCTCACCACCTTCATATGTAAGGTGGATTTTCTGATGGATTGGAGAGGAAAATGACTCATAATTTGGCTACCCAAGGTTTTTCCAATATTAGGTTAAAGCCAGGAATTTCTTCTACAACTATGAATTTAGCAATAGTGGGGAATTCTTCCCTTATCATGATGATGCACAATCCATTGAAGGATTTTAGGTATGTTATCTTTGTCACTTTGATCTACTCAGTGAGGCTTAGTTTGTCAATGATAGTGTATGGGATGATGTTTGTTGCTTTCCAATCGTTGATATGCACCTTGTAGATTTTGCATTGCCCAACATGTATTATGATAAACATGGAAACTGTGATAACCTAAACCTTCTTGGAGTCAACCTTAATTGCCTCATCATGGAATGCAAGGGGTGTTGAACTTGATTCCTATGGTGTAGGAGGCAACATCACAACATGGATGGAGTGTTCATTTGTTGGGATGTCTTCCATGACAGGAATGAAGGTTAACATCTAGACTAGCACTTCATAGTGGGTAGAGGAGATCATAATCAAGTCATACAAGCTCATCATTGTATTTTTCTACTTTAAGGCTTGCTTCACCTATGCAAATGTATCTAGGAAGTCCTTGTTAGTATTTGCCATTTTGTTGGCCTTGAGCTCCTCCATGTGTCTTAGGAGAAAAATCTCTCGTGGAGGATATTTGGGCTTCATTTTCCTAGCCTATTTTGAAGCCTCAGTGCTCAGTTATGGCTTGTTAGTGATGATCTTTTCAATTGTTTTATCCATTAGGATTATGGATAGGGGGACTGGTTTTGGTAGACCTATCACTCTTTACTTTTGATGTTGTCTAAGCATTTTATCAATGAGATGCTCATTAGGCCTCCCGGGTTGCCCTCTAGATGGTTTGTTAGCATTGTGTGTAGGATTCACTCTTGGGTGAGAGGGGACTCATGCATTACCCATTATCAAACTTCAAGTAAAAAAGGAATCATCATGTGGTGGCACCCTAACAACAAAGAATGGATGAACTGTTGTTGCTATGACATGCTAGGAAATCCTAACCATGAAGGGTGTCGTGGGCACTTGAGGTGGCACTCTGATGATGAAAGGGAACCTCAAACTTGTGGAGGAGGGGGCCTTTGCACTACTAGAGGTCACATGGACCACAAAAAATCATGCACCAGTTCTAGATGATCATCAACGCTGATGGCATTGATGATGTACCCTACGCCATCTGCATATAGAGGGACCTTTTATACCCTCATGGATTGGTTTTGAGGCCTCACTAGGTTGGTAGCATTGATCACCAACTCGTCTCTATTAATAATTTATTTTAGGTCATTCTGCAAGGCCATCCAAAGGTCATTATTTTAGGTTATAATTGGTTTTTTAGTGTATGAGCTTGTAACCCCATTTGGCCTTTATATCTAGAGGGCCTATGAATAGACTTGCTTGGATCTTCATGCAAATGAAGTTGTACTACTCATCATTGAGCACCATGTACTTAGGATCCTAGTGATGAAGCCTAAGTGATTGCCTAGGCTCAGCCATGGTAGGATTGGTAGGGTGGTCAATCCTATTTTCTTGTTGAGTAGGAAAGACAGTGAGTGTGCTTGGGACTAATGTTGAAGGTTGCTCAGAATTCATGGTGATAATTGAAAGTTGTGGAAAAAATGGCTAACTTTGAAAACTGTAGGAAAATAGCTAAGTCTAGAATTCATAGAAAAATGGCTAAGTGTAAAAAAAAAAGAAAATTGACTAACTCTAGAGAAATAGCTAAATCCAAAGATTGTAGAAAAATGGCTAAGTTTAGAGACTACACTCTCCATGCTAAGAGCTAACTATGCTTTCTACATTAAAAGCTAATAATTCTCTTTATTGAGAGCCTAGAATTTAGCTAAGTTAGAAAAGGATACTTTGGGATTGCTACATGGGATTCTAGGGGAATCAATGATAGGGGTCTAGTCTACACCACTTGTTTGGTAGAAAATGCTTGTGTTGGCCTGAAATCTAGCTACTACTAAACATTATAGGTCCATAGGGATGTTGGGTCTACACTAGCCTAGAGCTAGCAATGATGATGTAGAGATCATGTGAGATAACAACTAATGAAGTTCGAATAAGGAAATGGATCTACCCTCCTTCTAGCACTAGAAAATTGTAGCGACAAAAAATGTTGGTAGCTAAAATGGAACATCGAGAGGTTTGTGAGCACATAGCTTTAACCCTGAGTCCATGTGAGGGCCTGCTAGAGGTGGAGGTAGGGTGCTAAGAATGGTCTTGTCAATCAAATGGGGACTTATGAAATGCAATGCCAAATAGTGCTGAGTATTTGCACGTTGTTCATGGTGTCAGTGGTATCAATAGGGGTGAGCATAGTTAAGGGTTTTAGTGTGAAATGAATGTGTGGTTATGCATAAAAATAGATAAAAATGTAAGTAAAATGTCAAAATATGAGTAAAAGTGCTAAAAATGGATGGGAGGAGAGCAAGAGAGAAAGTGGCACCACCCCAAATATGGGGTTAAGCATAGTTAACCTCAAAGGGGATGAGAAGGTGCATGGTGTACAACAGGAGTAGTGGATAGTGTTGGCACAGTCTGAAGGTGTATGGCCCCAAAAATCGACATTTTTCCATGGTGTCTATGCTTGCCAGGTTGGTTGCAATGGTATGCAATGTGTTGTGGTGGTCTGTGGTGTCCTATGGTGAGCTATAGTGGTGTGCAAATGCCTTTCCTTGTTCAGATGCCAAATGTGTTTCAAGATGCCAAATGCCAAGAATGCCAACCTTCAAATTTGCCAACCCCTAAATCATAGAGGATTGGGATATTTATATGCGTAGTGATAGCATGAACTATGGATCGGTTACCATGTGGTAGTGGGATGGTTGGGACTATGTTGCACCCAACTACGCTCTCCATTGAACCAAATAGTATCATGCTTTGGTGTGCTTCAATGAACTCTGCGAGACTATCAAACTATGACTACACTACTAATTACATGTGCATGTGCCAAAAATACTATAATGTACCTAACAAAAAATCAAAAAAATGTAAGTTTGGAGACTATGCTTTGGGACTACGTTGTCCACTGTATCGAGTGGTGTTGAGCATAGTTACAATTTTGGGATAAAAGGGGATGCCCAAAAGATGCATGTTGCTTTTTGGAGGTGTGTTGGAGATGATGTGAATGTCAGTGATAGGTTGTGGAGGCCTCTAGAGGCTATTCCTCATGACTATTCTCTACTACGCTCTGGATTGGGGGAGAGCATAGTCCATCACTTAGATAAAATTTGTAGAAAAGTGGCCATGTGCTAACTATACTATCCACAAGAGGTTAACTATGCTCCCAATTGGGATTGAATGTAGTCCTAGCACTTGGAAAATTTTTGCAAAATCTAGCTCCCAGTTGACTATGCTCTAGTCTAGTGAAGAGTGTAGTCTCAACACTTAGAAAATTTCTACCAAACTATTTCTTCCATGCCAACTATACTTGACTATGCTCTAGTGTAGTGGAGAGCATAGTCTTACCACTTAGAAAAATTTGCAGCTACTAGCTTGACACTTAAAAAATTACAAAATTAGCTTTTATGTGTTCACTATGCTCTCTACTAAGCTAACTATGATCTAGTGTAGTGGAGAGTGTAGTCCTAACGCTTAGAAAAATTTTCAGCTTCTTGCTTCATGCTGACACTTAGGAAAAATTGAAAAAAATTAGTTTTTGGAGTTGATTACACTCTCCACTGGGTTGACTATGCTCTTGGGTGGTGGAGAGCATAGTCTCAACACTTAGAAAAACTTGTAGAAAGCACCCTCATGCTAACACTATGGCTCGAATTTGGTGGTGTTTCAAAACATATAAACCAAATTAAAACTTAAAAATAATAAGTTTTAAATTTATATAACATAGTAGCCATGAAATTTTAATTACACCATCTATCAACCACATTAGTGGCTAACACTAGCCACAAACAACATCACCAACATAGCAAGTGTAATCACTATAGAAAATGACTAATAGATGGTACTAAGGGGCTACTAGAAGGGGCTGTGGAGCACTTTCATATGCATCACTAGGGCCACTAGTGTCACTTGGTACCTATACCACAACAAAAACACAAGTTTAACTAATAATCAACAAATATTTCACCAAATTACAAATGATAACTAAAATATGCTAAAACAAATAAAATAAGCAAACCTAGGATGGCTTAAGCGCAACATCTTATGGTGAGAGATTTTGAAGACCAACCTTCAAATAATGAAGTATTTTCTCCTTGGACATGTGGGCCCAATACACCTTCTTGAGATTTATTAATGTTAAGATGTTACTATCATCAATGTTAATTCACATAGGTGGGTTCTAGGAAAACATCTTGGTAGTCACGTCCCTAGAAGTGGAATAGACCTAAGGGGATGGGGAATTAGCAACCATCAAGGTGCCATTAAATGGACTTCTCCTTTAATCACTCAAGGTAAGCTTCACACACAGCCTTATATTTCTTGTTGTGGTCTTTCTATGCTTGGTCCCACTTAAGAACCTAGGCATAATAGTCTCTCTACATCTTGGCCTTTCGTGCCAACATGTTCACCTACAGCTTTTATTTGGCAACCTTCCTAGCAATGGAAACCTTGACATGAATGACATTCTACTACCATTCCCACTTGATCTCTTTGATTTGGAAGGAACTCCAATTGGCCACTTGAGCATTCACAAATTCCTTGCAATTCTTGAGATGTATATTTTTCTCAACTAGCTTCTTGTTTTTGTTTTCCAATGTTATAACATGTTCCCATAAGAACTCATTGGAACATTAAACTTTTCACAAATTTTGATGCATGAAAATGCATAATTAGTGACACTTCTATGAAAATTTCATGGTACATTCTCCACATCTAAGGGTAAGCTAGGTAAGACATCAATGTCAATGGGGCAGTTGGGATCCCATCTAAGCTTAGCTACTGAAAATAGAAAGAAACATAGGAAAAAAAAATAAATGACCAAATAAAAAAGAGAAAACAAACAAACAAAATAGCCAAAAAAATATAGCCATAAAAAAAACTTGAATTGAAAACACAAGATAAGCTAAGATCTTACCAACATTGGGAGTAACCTGTTGCAATTGATCAATCATGTCCTTAGCCATCCCTTGCATGAATTATTCTTATTAGGGGTGTCTACCCATCGCTTTATGTGGAATGTGGAGGTTGAGGTGGTGGGATGAGGCTCACTAGCTAAGGAAAGTATAACAACCAATAAATGATCAAGACCAAGTTTAAACTAAAATAACAAAAGAACTCAAATGTATGAAACAAAAGGCATATGTAGCTAGAGCATCATCTAGGATGATGACAGGGGGTTCATCTAGCTATGAGGGATTGAATATGGAGCCAAATTTTTCCAATGGGACTTTGGATAACCCCACCTTCTCATGGCATTGTAGGAGATTCTCTTATAGGCATTTTTTCTTGACCTCTATTGTTGTTGCCTAGGATGCCAACTCTTGTTGTTTTCCTACAAGAATAACAAGAGTAAAATGTAACAACTTAGAATCTATTTCTTAAAGAAAAATAACAATGTAACCTCATAACATAAAACATAATAACATAGAACAACAAAAAATAGAATAAGTTAAAACATACCTATGACCACATTGCATTCTTGGCTAAGTCTAACCATGAACCTCCCCTTGGAGGATTTCTTGATTACTAGGGATACCTCCTCAATCATAGGCCTCTTTAGTTTGGCTTTAGCTAAACCTTTAGCTTCAACTTGTAATTCCTTGGTCTCTATTTCTTAAAGCAAAATAACAATGTAACCTCATAACATAAAACATAATAATGTAGAACAACAAAAAATAGAATAAGTTAAAACATACCTATGACCACGTTGCATGCTTGGCTAAGTCTAACCATGAACCTCCCCTTGGAGGATTTCTTGATTTCTGGGGATACCTCCTCAATCATAGGCCTCCTTAGTTTGGCTTTAGCTGAACCTTTAGCTTCAACATGTAATTCCTTGGTCTTTTCAATATTTCCTTAGGTAACTTGGGGCTCCATCCCCATGCTGTCAGGGAAAGAACAACACCAACCACTAAGTCCCTTAGTGGTAACAAATAGTGGCTCCTTGAGTTCCTCTAGTTGGTTTTAAGCCTACATGGTTGGATAAACATATTTCACCTATGGCATGGAGAGTTGGGATGGATCTTGGCTTACCAATTTTCCATCCTTCCTCACAACTAGGAACTCCATGAACCTCCTCAAATATGCTACAAAGAATGTCTAATGCATGTGGGATTTTGTTATGAGGTGTTCACAGAGTTTTAGGATCTCCTCACATAGCCTAGAAACCAAGTGACCAACCTAGTTAAATCAAGAATCCTATGAAAGGATCTTTTTCATGACTCATGTCTACTTAACCCTCATGATTTTTCCCTAAGATAATGACTTGGGAAAACCCTAAGAGCAAAATAAGGGATTTGCCTCTCTAGCCTCTTCAACCTTCAAATGATTAGGAGACAACCCCTTGTGATCATGGGGAGTGTCCAAACACTCTTCCACCTCCTCCTAGTGCTCCACCTCTTTGCCTACATTACTAACAATCTTTAGGCCTTCACGAGGAATTCCAAAGAGGTCACTAAAGGTAGATTCATTGATGCCTACGGTGATAGACACCCCATGAACCTAGGTGATGAATTCCTTCACTCCTTGGTTAAAGGAGTCAATGATGTTCACCATCTCAGGGGTAGGGATAGTTGATCTAGGGGCCATAATGAGATTAATGTTTACTTGAATGTTTACTTGAGATGGTAAACATCATTGAATCACTATGGGGATTTTGGGAAAAACCTCTAATGTTGTTTGAGCCAAGGGTAGGAGCTGGCCACTCTTGATAAATCCCTTGTCATCCACCCTATAACTATAACCATATCAAGTTAAGCAAGAGAAAACTATTAAAACCAAGTAGCCTAAAAAAACCAATAATAATTAAAATATACAAAAAATAAAAACTTAAAACCATGATTACCCTTTCACATGGTAAACAATACTAAGAGGGTTTTGAAATAGTGTGTGAGCATGGTGCCCAACCAGTGGTGTGTTGTTGGTATTATACAAGTTGAACTTGGGCATGTTCCAAATCTTGGATAGCTTACAAGTACCTCTTGTATAATTTCTATTAAGAACACCCTCTACACATGTTTCGAGATCATATTATAAGAACTTTATGATCAAGATAGATGATTGGGGCAATAGAGTTTGAGCAATCATGGTGGCCATGTAGGATGAAAAGTGTCACTAGATCATTACACCTAAATTCTGCAATAAGGAGGCCAAGAAATCCTTTACCTTAGGCCTAAAACATAAGGATCCATGCTCTAATTTCATGTGTGTGGGTAGGATGTGAGGCCCTAGTGCATGGATGTAGCATAGAAATCCTACCAACTCAATGTCCACCAATATGGGCTTGAGGAAAGCCCTACACACAAGAACCACAATAATTAAAATCATAAACAATCATAATCAAATATAATTAAATGCTAAGTAATGAAAATAGAAATGAATTTAATATCAACATAGCCATTATAAATGAACAACCAAACCATAGATTCAACACATAGGTGCAAAATAAAAATGAGGACCAACTTTCAACCAAAAACTATTTACAAGTGGCTTACTAGCAATTAATGGTAGTTTTCATGGTAAGATATGCATAAAAATGTAAAATTATTTTCTATAGAAATATAAACAACATGAAATCTAGCTTGTACTAACAACAACAATCATGAAACACCAGTTTGAATTTTGCAAAATTTTACCAAGTATCCTTGTTAATGGTAAAATTAGACATAATAAGAACTCTAGGAAGGCTAGTCAAAATTTTCTAGAAATTTGAATGACTATTGAGAACTAAAAAACCAAAATTTAAAAAACCATTGAACATAATCAGAAAAAAAAAAACATCAACACCAATGTCGCATGTACAAATAGGGAGGTTTGCAGTTTTCATGGCCAAGACAACAACTATATAGAATAATTTACACTTAGCATGAAAATGATAGATTAAAACTAAATTTTTCTTCTAAGTATGGAATGGTGTGGGCATGAAATTCAATGAAATTTAACATCTACACTAAATATTTAGGCTTATGAAAAATTTAAAACACAAACCAAAACCATAACAACACTCAACCAAAATTGCACAAACAACATAAAAATAGTAGAAAATGGCTACAGTAGATGACCAATAAAAAGTATCAAAAATATTTTAACTTAGAGAAAACCACTTCAAAACCCTCTCTAACACCTTAGATTATTCCCAAGAACCTAGGACATTGGCTGAGAAAATTTTCTAAAGTGCCATCACTGCCCATCTTCACAAGGGTAACTGTAACAACCAGAAAACTGTACTTTTACACTAGTTTATCAAAAAATTCACCAAAAATCAACCATTTAACCAAATTCAGTGATTCCATAGCTATTGAATTTTATAAGTAACAAAATAAACACTAAAAACTAGAAACCATAAAAATTCCTAGCTTATTTTGTAGAAAAAAATGCGAAATTAATAGGAATGAAACTATAATAGCAACACCCGACTTTGCACGAGTCTAAAAAAAAATTCAACAAAAATCAAATAAACATATAAATTTAGTTAATCGTAGTCATTTGAATCCTTAAACAGAAATATAAAAAATAAAAATAAGAAAACGAAAAAAATATTAACCATTTTGACATGAAAAGATACCAAATTACCATGAAAAAAATAGCCAAAATTGAAAATCCACTATACACTGCCTTATGGAAAAATTCGTAGAAATTCAACCATAAGTTAGAATCTAGTCATTCAAAAACTAGTTTGACCATCAAATATAGTACTACAATGCTATAGCTATAAAAATTTAGAAATCTAAATAGATTTAAATGCAAAAATAAAAAAATACAAAAGTTGTGTTGCTTTTTTGCCTTGAATATAAGTAAGGCACATAGAATTTAGTGAAACAAATTTTCAATTCAACACACACCAATCCAACTGCCAAAGAAATAATATAAACCCATAAAAATAGCCTACACATAACGTAGTAATTTCATAAAATTTAATTCCAATCAGAAAATAAGCCTACATAATCAAAAACGCCTAGGATTCCAGGGAAATTTCTCAAAAAATGGTTGGGATTTATGTACTTGGGAGTCATGGTACTGGAGGTCTCAACAATGACTACTTGTGGGAGGTTGGAGAGGTCTTAGGCAATAGCATCAACATTTTCTAGGGCTGGATTCTTGGTGGTGGAAGCATCTCTTTTTGATATGATGTTGAACAATGCCAAAAACTACTGAAATCCTTAAGCTTCTCAAACCTTTCATAAAAACTACATTGGCCTCTTGGTGTGGAAAGCCTATAACTATGCTAAGAATGAAGGTAGTAGAGGCTAAAAAAAGTACAGAGATCTGATTCAAGTTAATAAACCTTGGAAATGGTGAGAAGAGAATGATTTATGCAAAATTTTGTTTTGGAAATCACTCCCAAACTTTTGCACCCACCTGAAAACCCCAATTTTCTGAAAAGCATCCATCCAAGTCTCATTGAACCCAATGTTCATAATTAAAAAGTGGGACTACACTGGGTGACTGGAGAACCAATGCATGACAAAACTCAAAATCAAGGTGGACCCCACTAGGTGCCTAGGTAGTAACCCAATGGAAATCCTAACATACTTGGGTTTTCAACTTCTTAAGTGACTATTGTGGGTTTCAGGCATTCAAAAGGCCTTGAAGTGGATGAAAAAATCCAAATATAGCCAAAATATACCTCAAAATCATCCATCGATGTCATTGTTGGCGACCGTTTGGGACGCGACCACCAACGAGTGTCCTTGAACAAGATTTAGGTGCCTGCTGGTCTCTGGAAACACCAAGGCCCAGATACCTCCAAATAAACTCAGTAGTTAATGTGACTATGTGTGTGTGCTATTGCAGCGTGTGGTTGTGAAAAATGTAACGATTGCGTTATGTGTAAACTACAAAATGACTTACTTTAAAGAGATTCAGCCAACTTTGTCTAATACTGTGAGTTGTTGAAAATTTCCTATTTTGTTCAACTACCTA
>MNCI01031946.1:24823-111371 GCA_015680685.1 Gnetum montanum | reverse complement strand
GTACTTCCAGAACCCACAAGGCACGGTGTACTACGCGGGCGGGTAAGAAGATTTTATTGGTGTCTACTTTTCTGTTTTGTTGTCTGTGTGCAATGTAGGAGAAATCTATGTGCAAAATGTAAAATAAGCTTACACTGTATGGTACAGGCTTTTTATACATGACAACAGGTTAATTGGTGATGGCGATACGTTGGCCTAGGCCGAAATGGCAATAATGGCGTTTACCGCGACCAACAACGTGCGTGCCGGTGTTATTGGGCAAATTGGCCATGAGATGCATGAGTATCACACCCGCTATGAGTGCCCTTTTAAGAATTGTCAGGAACTTGGGTGGCTACACGAGGACTGGACCTTGGATCCGTCCCTCACTGTCGAGGATGTGCAGAGGGAACTCCCGCCATTTCCATTACCGTTTGGCCCCGGTAAGGCCGCTGCATGTTCTAATGTTATGCGTGCGGTTTGTGAATCATGGACACTATGTAACAATGTTTCTGTTTGACTTGAGTTTTATGCCTTTCAGTCAGGGAATCTCGGGAGATTACCCTTACGATTTCCGGCCGCGAGGCGAGGGATGTTCTCTTTCGTTACTGGGATATTAAGGAGGCCCAGCGTTGGCTCGGCCACTCGGCGGCCCCAGTCGCAGTGACCACCAAGATCCAGGCCGCAGGGTTAATGCACCTATTTTTGGCTGTTACCCCTGATTTCCCCGCTAGCGAAATGATAACCTTGGTCAACTCCTTCAGCGAGAAGGCGGATCGTTTTAGCACACGCGTGCATAACGTGCGCGTAAACTTCGATATTCATGCTCAGCTCTTCTCGGACTTGTTTGGTGTCCCTCGAACAGCCTTCCTGTAAAAGTGAAGACCGAGAGGAGCGCTAGAGTCGAGGTGTTTCTGAAGGAGTGGGTGAGGATCCCCAAGGAGACCAAGGGGTTTCCTTGTGATAAATTCAAAATGGGGACCGCCAAGACACTTTATCCCCTTTTCCGAGCCCGGACCTTCCCCAAAACCCTCTCGCAGGCGAAGTTCTTTTTGGTAGAATAGACGCGTATCATGCGAGAGGTCCTGGAAGAGGGAGCCCATTTTGATTGGGTGAGCCATCTTGCCAAGGGACTGCGCAGTGAAATGGTCAAGCTTCGGGAGAAGCTCGAGTCCCGTTTCAACGTGCATTACGTCTTTTTCATAGCTTGCCTCTGGCTGTTTGCTGAGTTTCTGGTCGTTCAGAGGAATGGGGTCTGGGTATAGCAAGACCGAGACCAGCTATCCAGACCTTGGATTGCCCATATTCTTAGCACTACCCGTGGGTAGGATCCACCGGAAGGGATCGGGGAGTTGTTGTCTGTAACGACTAAAGGCTTGATGGCCCCACGAGCGCGAGGTCTCGACAGCGTAGGTTGGATAATGCCTACCTACACCGACGACGTCTCGCGGGGGAAACGTCTGGCGGAGGAAATTGTGGAACCGGCAGCTCGGCAGAAGAGGCTCCGCCTAACTGAGGCCCCTAGGGGTGATGCGGGCCGAACTATTGAGATCAAGGAGCAGCGGAACAAGCCTCCGCCTGGTAAGTGTGAAAGGGTTGTATATGCAATGCTTTACTTAGATGATCTGGAATTATATGCTAACGTATGGTGGTGTAAACAGCAAAAATGACAGGGCAATTGACCCCCGAGACAGGGGCGATGGTACTAAGCTGTGGAGAGGGGGCCTCGATTTTGGAAGAAGAGGCCCCAGCTGTTAATACGAGCTGTGTGCAGGTTCCAGTGCGTGAGGCGGTCCCAGCTGCTAGCGGAAGCCACGTACAGACTGGGGTGCGTGAGGAGACCCCAGCTACTGGAACCAGTGACGCACAGACTCTAGTGCGTGAAAGGGAAAAAGATACGGAAGATGTTGATGAAATCGCCACTGTCACCGGCAGAGGTAACGAGTGCATTAGCGTGTTTGAAAAATATGTTAATGGAGGGAATGTCTAACCAAATTACGCTACAGGGGAAGAAGATGCCTCAACGTCTGTTGCTATTCGTAAAATGTGGAGAGACTTCCCCGATAAATTTGCCTTCATGGAAGGCGTCGTCAGCGACATGATCGAGCGTCTGGAACGCGTTGAACTTGGCGCTGGTAAGTTATAGCTGTAACTAAGTTACGACATAATGTCTTGGTAATGTGTCATCCGTATTGATGCTTGTTTTCTGTCAGGAGCTCACCTCCGATGGGATCCCGTGGATCCCATTGATCTGGACACAGCGGAGCCCCCATCTGATGGGGCAGTCGTGCCACGCCACATTTATGAGGAAATGCGTAAATGTGCATTACGCTGGACATGCTCCGTATGGGAAAGTAGAATTGTTAATGAAAACCTATGGAAGAGGCTGCAACGGTCAGAGAAAAAGGCTGAATCCTTGACCAAGGAAGTCGAGGACTTAAGGGCGCAGTACGAGTTCCTACAGGCTCGAGTGACAGGGGATGAAGACTGGTGTACCACTATTATTGATCACTCTTGTTATTGGACAGCCATCAAGAACAGCGTACAGACCAGTCGGGCGTTAGTAGAGCAGAGGATGCAAATTGAACTCCTAGCTCAGAAGAGCCGGGACTAGAGGGACTACTGCGCCAGCGTACAGGAATGGGGGCAGAAGGAGAAGGACCACAAGTACGTATACAAAAGGGAAGGCGCCGCATATAGAAAACGTTACCGTGATTCTGCCGTTAAAGCTCGATCCCTGGAGGTTTTCGTGGACACCATCGGCGCGTCCGATGCTTTCAAGAAGTTCGAAGAGCAGGTGACCGTAACTGCGTCCCCAGAGAGAGCAATGGTATTCCCTGGGAATCAGGCTACGATCCCTACTTTCTTCCCAGATCCACCCTACTGGAGTAGCGTGGAGAAAGGGAAGGTAAAAGCTGGGGCTGCGTTGGGCGAGGATGTGTGGCCAGACCTGATAGAGGACGAGATCATGCAACGTTTATGGGCTGGTTTGGACAAGCTTCCCTTTGCCGCGGAAGCAGGGCCTTCGCGAGTAAGTTTACGCATGGCTTAGTCAGAGAATTTTCTAACTAGCGTCGTCTATTCTAATTTTTTGTTGTTATTTGATTTTAGGTACCGGAAGAAGGTAGAGAAAGTACGCCAGCTGAAAGGCTGGGAGAGGAAACAGTGGAAGCAGAGGTGGAACGAGACGATGAAGAGCGTCCTCCTGTGGAGCCAATATCAGAGCGAGAGCCTCGTGAAGAGGCAATATTTCATGAAGGGATAATTCCCAGAAATGATGGCCTACTAGAGGATGACCTTTTGGGACTGGATTCAGAGTTAAGAGATATCGGTGATAGTGGCAGTAGGGGGAATGCGTAATTATTATTTACGCAGAATTTTGTTAATGTTGAGTGTAGTACCATGTTACGAATGAATAGAAAGACATGCTATAAAACCTAGTGGATGCGTTGGATATCAATTACATATATATTGTTTGTTTTTTTTTTGTTTCGTCGATGGAGTACGAGTGTGACTGTTGAAAAGTTCACCTAAGTAATAATGATAGCGTAATTCCTAGTTTAATGCCATTGCGGGCCTGATGCGTAAAGTAAAGAAAGCGTAAATGATAATTATAGGTAACTCCGGATAAGTAGTTTAAGGCCGTTGCGGGCCGGCATATGAGTTTTGCGTAAACTAGCTACTAGTTTAAGGCCATTGCGGGCCAGCTGCGTATGAATTTGCATAAATTAGCTACTATTTTAAGGCCATTGGGGGCCAGCTGTGTAACTGTGTACAACGGTGTGAATAGGATAACTTTGTGTAACTAGTTTAAGGCCGTTGCGGGCCAGTATAGTTTAAGGCCTTTGCGGGCCATCAAAGTTTAAGGCCATTGCGAGCCAGCTGCGTAACTGCGTAATAAAAAAGAAATGTAATCCTGGATAAATGCGTAAAGGGATGAGAAAACGTAGCTAACGTGAGTACGATAAAACACGCAACAAGTAAAAAGCGTAAACCCAGAAAACAGAGATAGCATAAAAGTATGTTGAAGCAAACAAAAGAAGCTGCTTGAACGGGGAGTATGCTAACTTGAAGGCGGTAGTACACGCACGCAGAAGACCATTGCTCAACCGTCGATACGCAATTGTCTCTTAATGGCCTTCACATTGAGCGTTGTGTAAGGGCGATGAGGCTTATAGTTTGACTCCTCTATGCTGTCATCCGGAAATGGCAGGTCGGCCCAGGCTAGACCATCGTCATTGTTGTCGTTCTGTTTAGGGGCTTGGAGATAGCACTGATTGTCAGTTGCTTCGATCTCCGAACCCCATTCTTCTTCAATGTTGTTGACGATCCTGGGGGTGACCTCGTCGCCGCGTATGATAACCTCGCCTCCGACGTAGGGCAGGTGTATCTCTTGATGTATCGGTGACGAAACCTCCCTCAGCTGGGCTAACCACGACCTCCCTAAGATTAAGTTGAAGCCGGGCATCTCCTCGACGACTAAGAATGTGGCTTCGGTTGGGAATTGATTCCCCGTCACAAACTCAATACGTACCGTCCCCTTGACTTGAACCCGTGCTCCGTTGAACGATTTGATCCAGGCTGTTGTCGTGGGAGTGATCTGGTCGACCAATCCCAACCTATCCACAATGGAATAGGGAACGACGTTAGCAGCCGCACCATCATCCACGTGTACCCTCTGGATCCGGTACTGTCCGACCCGAATGGTAATGAACATAGGCTTAGTAGTTACTTGACCTTTCTCCGGATCATCTTTGACAGACTCATCGAGGAAGGTCAACGAGGTAGGCTTGGGTTGTTCAGCTTCGGAAGGAAACATGATAGCGTGTATCGCTTCCTCTTCTGCCGGCAGGCTGGCATCCACTAATATGAATGTTAACATGCATACCATAGCCTCACGGTGTTCGCGAGATGTCATCAGTAAGTCATATAGGCTCAGCGTTTTGTTCTTTTATTTAAGAGCTTGCTTGACCTGCGTGAATGCATCGAGGAGGTCCTTCTCTCGGCAGGGTTGTTTCTCCCCCTTGTCCTCCTCCATTCGGCCCAAAAGACGAATCTATTGAGGCAGAGCGGTGTCAGTGGGAGGGTTGTTCTTTTTTTTGCCAAGAGAAGGTGGCTGCGTTTCTGTACATTTGGCATGCTTCTGGGGCATGGACAAAGGCACAGAGGCCAGGGGCCTGGGCTTAGGGAAGCCGAGCGTAGGGTGGTCTTTTGTTGCGTTAACTGCTGTATTCTCCTCCTTCCGCTTGGGAGGCGATGGCTGGCGGTTTTGACCGGAGGTCTACCCCTGCGTGAGAGGAGCAGGCCGTGGTCTTGGCACCCTGATAATGAAGGGCACTCTAGGCGTGGGCACGGACGGAGCCGCGGCTTGAGTACTGTCGCATGACTAAGGACG
This sequence comes from Gnetum montanum, assembly GCA_015680685.1. Taxonomy (NCBI): domain Eukaryota; kingdom Viridiplantae; phylum Streptophyta; class Gnetopsida; order Gnetales; family Gnetaceae; genus Gnetum; species Gnetum montanum. The sequence goes on along the minus strand of MNCI01031946.1, from coordinate 105,997 downwards.
TACATGGGAAGGTACCCATATAATGAAAGGTGGACGTGAGGCCCCACCGGCTACCGCTGAAGTAGTTGGTCCCCTTGGTGAGCTGGCGGGGGTGCACAAAATAAAAGGCTGTTTCGGCGGTCCCTTACGCTCACCGTCCGTACTTACCACAGTGATTGTATAAGGATCGTAGTTTGCGTTCAACGGATCCTTATACACATGCAGCGTTTGGTTTTCTGGACGCGTAGGATTACTGCTGTCTAATTTTAGATGACCTTCGTCGATCATGTGTTGAATATCGTCCTTCAACGCCTAGCAGTAATCTGTGTCATGACCACACATCTGGTGGTAGTCACAGAAACAGTCCAGCCTGAAAGATCTCGGAACTGCTGGTTCGTTAGGCAGAGCTAAGGAAGGGTCCTTCAGTAGTTCACAGTGACGTCTGTGATGCTTTAGGGCTTCCTCGGACACCTTCCTAGGTTGAATGTGTCCTGCCGCTAACAGTTGTTTCAGCAGTTCAGAATGCTTCACAGGTAAAGCCGCATATTTCGAACGATCTTTACGCTCAAAATTTGGCTTTGGCTGGGGGGAACCTTCAGGGGTAGCTGTGGTTTGGCTGGTGCCGGCCCCAGCCGTGGCCTCAGGGGGTGCTATTGTGGGCGCCTTCTTGTTCTTTTTTTTTGCGTTCTCAGTCAGTGCAGCTACTGTCTTTGTCCTTGCCTTGCCTTTGTCTTTGGCTTTGTTGTGTGCGTTTTTGTAGGCGACATATGCTGGGTCTTTGCTGGCCTCCGCAGCATCTTGGATGCTTCGGACCTGGGCGAAGGCCTGATGTATATTTCCAGCGGAAAGATAATATAGCTTAGACTTAATAAAGTTGTTGACTGCTCCCTTGAATATAGCCAGTAGATGGGAGTCCGCGATCGGGTCGCGGATCTCATTCAAGGTAGCATTCCAACGCTGTATAAACTTTTGGACTGGCTTGAGCGGGTCTTGTTTCACCCCCATATGCTGTTCCAACATGACTTCTAGCTTCAGATTGTATTTGAAACAGGTCACAAATTGAGTCAGCAGCTCTTCCAAGGTTAGGATGGAAGAGCGTGGGAGAGCTCTATACCAGTCTAAAGCCTTCCCTATTAATGACATCGCGAAGACTCGGATTAAAGTGTGCGGCCACTGTTGTAACAACAAAGATTCAGATCTGAAGGTGGCTAGATGTGTGTTGGGATCCCCCTCTCCATTATACTTGGTGAAATGAGGGAGGGACATCCTCGGTGGTAATGACAGCACGGGGACCGCTGGATTGATCGGATCATCCTGATAGAAGTCCATGATCTAAATGGTATCAGATCCAGCGGTCTTGAGGCATCGCACCTCCTCGGTAAGCGTCTGGATAAGCTGGAAAGCTTGGTCTAGACCTGTTAACGGAGGTGTCTGTGCAGCAGGCACAGGAGGTTGGACCGGGAGGGCGGCTTCAGGAAACGGAAACAACGGAAGAGGCTGGCTGGCTGCTGGCTGGGCGGGGATCCCTGCAGGCGAAGGGGCCTATGAAGACCACCACCTACTGTTTTGGGCAGAGGGGTTGGCAGTTGCTTGCTGCACAAAATAGGGATAGGCATACTGCGAGATCCTCTGTGGAGCCTGTGTTACCAGTGCAACCGGGGGCTGCACGCCGTGCACACAGACTGAGCATGTTGTATCGCTGGGCTGGCCCACTGACCTGTAGCAGGTTGCTAGACGTATGTTTGTGGCTGAACGGTTACGGGTATCTGTTGAGCTTGCGGATGCGGAAACGACATGGTCTGGGCCGGGTGTGTTGTAGATATGTTATGGGGTTGTATCTGCAGGATGAAATGGGACGCGGTGGTCGTCGGGATCACTGCTGGGATACTAAGTACCTGTGGTGATGGAACCACCCCCGTGTTATGGTGCGGTATTTGTGCTTGCAACCCTGACGGCTGCACTTGTAACCTTGACGGTTGCACATTGGCATGAGGAAGGACAGGAATGTGCGTCTGCACGGTTGCGGCTAGGTCCAAAGAGGCTGCCTCTCCGTTGTAAGGGAACAACGGATTTACGTACGTGTGGGGCGTCAGAGTATGGAACGAATGTTCAGACAAACCCGCGAATTCGTCCTCTGCCTCTTCCCCATGCTAGGGCTCCACCACAGGTTGTGAAGTCTGGCCTCTAGCCATGACCAACTGTGTGATAAGTTCATGTTGGTGTTCGGTCAAGGGGATTATGTCGTAGGCTGTCGGCTTAAAAACATAGCCCCCTCAGTGGAGCACCTCAAAGTTTCGCTTCGCCTCAAGCTCGGCTCGGCTGAGAGCCAGCCTCACCTGGATCTTATCACATATGAAATTGTATTCTTCAAGGGTTATAACCGTGAAGATAGGCTCTTTCCCCTGAAGCCTTAACGAACGGCGCAATGGTCCCTGAGGCCCCGTTGTGCCAGGAGCTGGTCCTGTGGCTGCTGTAGGATTGATAGGTGCGACACCCAGATCGGTGGCGACCATGGCAGTTGGGTTTGAGTAAAAGGAATCTATTGATAATTGGTAATCGGATCTAAACGAAAATGGCTGGCAACAAAAAAGCACAAAAAAGGCTTTCTACCCTGTAGGATTTCAAAGAAACCGTCCTTGCGACCGATCTATACCACGCAATGGATCATAGACTTCCTTAGAGGTATTACGTCTATGGTTTTAGGGTATGGATCACAACCAGGGCTACCCGAAATATTCGGATCAGAGCCTGAAGGGCCCTCCTTCTAGCGCCAGAAAACTGTGGCGACGGAAAACGTCGGCAGCTGGAAATACCGACCGAGGTTCCGGCGTACACAGTTTTAGCCACGGATCCGCGTGAGGGCTATGCTGGAAAAACGAATCCGCGGTGCCCTGAACGGTCTTGTCGATCAGACAGGGACTTACAGGTCAGTAAAACAATGAAAATTATGTAAAAAGAAAGCGATCTTGTTCGAGGAGTCGTAAAACGAGGGGAAAAACGATGTAGACGGATTGCAATGGCGATAATGCTAAACACGATAAAAGGAGGCTGACATAAGAGAAGCACGTAGCTTCAAGATCTACGCTTTGACTTAAAAAATGTGTATTTTGTATGAGAAATTACACTGGGGAGTCCCCGATTACAGGATGTGAAACAAGCACAAAACAACAAGCAAAACGGTCTAAACAGAAGTCCGATCTACCTTGTGGGCTAAAGCTGAGATGCAAGGCAGGCCAAGCTTTGACGTCTACCGATCAATTGTTTCTGATTGATAGAGTCTTTTCAGCAGAACGATTACTCCCGTCACCGGTGCTCAAAGCGAACTGTACTCTACTTCGACTATAAGGTGATAATGCCAACGATTGCCACAGCACTGTTCTTTGTATCTCTACTCCAAAGTGCTAAGTGCTCTGGTGCTCAGAAATATGCTTCTGCTTCTCTGATTTTACAACCCCTGTATCTTTGTCAACTGAGGTATTTATAGGCCATGACGCTTCGTGGAAAAGGTGCAACCCTGATGACGTGGGGCCCTGATGTTTCAGGTCCTTTTGGCATGACCATTTTAAGTCAGACTATGACTATGCACAACACACTCGTTTGTGTGTTGTGCGTGTGAAAAGCAGGTTCATGCTGAGCACGCCTTAATTGCTTTCAGGCTGTATTACACTCATTCGTGTTGTATTGCATGTATGAGCATAATCTGGTGTAAAAAACAATAAGCTCAAAGTTGTTTTATGCTTACTACGCAGCTGTACATAACAAAGTGTAAACAATGTGCAACCTACGCTCACTACGCAGCTGCGCATGATGAAGCGTAAATAATGTGTAACTTACGCTCACCACGCAGCTGCGTGTGACGAAGCGTAAACAATGCCTAGCTTTAATGATGACATACGCAATGGTACGCACCGCCGCATAACGAGCGTAAAGACAAGTTATTCATGCACCGCGAGAAAAAGTGTCGAACTGTTGTGCTTCTCCTGCCTTTGACTATTTTGGAGCTTTATTACGCTCATTACGCTGCCATGCGTAATAGAGCGTAAAATTGTCCTTTGAACAAAACTGATGCGCGCTCTCGCTTGAATTGTGAATCTTTGCCTGAGGCCGACTCGTAATTTTCACGGTGTTTCAGGTACAGTGTGAACATGCAGTAGGGTAGCCGTGATAGGCATGTTATGGACTGTAGGAATGTGCTGATAAACAGTTTGTGGGGGCACAGTTGCCACGAATGCAATAGGGAAATAGGGGTAATGATACACCGAGAATGTGGCATGGCTACCGATTGCAGTTGCAGTTGTAGGCTACTAAAGTGTAGGTGTGATGCCAAAGGGAGCGGTGATAGACAGCGGGTTGGCCTAGAAGGACTCGGTAGGTGGGACAAGAATAGGGTTGGCTTGACCTCCCTTGTTCGATTGGGAATCGAGTTCCTCCTTTCTATCTTGAAAGGCATCATCGTAGTTGGATGCGGTGTCCTATTGCTTCCTAAGTCGAGCCAGTTGGACTAGCTAGTCCAGCAACCTTCGATATGCTTATGTTAAAGGTAATGAAACGTTGGGGGTAGGAACGAACTCCTTCCTGTTGCAATAAACAAACTCGAAGCTATGTTTTTCTTCAAGCTCGTATATGTCCAAGGGTAGATTGTCTTGAACCTTTGAGCAAAGGAAACTATAACACTCATTTTTTTGGGCCAATTCCTTAGGTCCTTGGTTTTGGATCCTAAGAGACCGGTGTGCCTCTGGCATCGGATTCAACAGTTGTTCAGCACCAGTGGTACCTTGAACCGTGAAGGGAACCTCCACGTTGAAGGTATTAATAGTGATAGTTGTGGAAGCCATTACTAAGTGAGTAATTATGCAAAAAAGTGCAAGCAGTGCGAAAAGAACAAAGGGACTGAAAAAGAAACAAAAGGTGGCTTTACATCTTTCTGGATTCCAGAGGAACCGTCAAGGCAACCAAACTATACCACACAAAGTGTAAACAACCACAAAAGGATGTCATGTTTATGCTAGTGCACGATGAGGTACAGACCACGTGCAAGACTACCATAAGGCAAGTTTAGTTAATCGGCAATCAAGAAGGCTATATGTCTCACAGGATCCCGGAGGGACCGTCGAGGCAACCGACCAGCACCACACAAGGCACAAACAACTGCAGAAGGGTGTCACGTTATGCCTTTGTGAGCTAGGATGCAAAGTACATGCAAGACTACTATAATAAGGGAAGGTAAGTTAACTAGCTATTGGAAGGCTTTATGTCTCGTAGAATCTTGGAGGGACCGTCAAGGTGATCGATCTACACCATACGATGCATAAACAACCGCAGATGGTGTCAAGTCTATGCTCATATGTATCGGGGTGTAGAAGGCTTGCGAGATTACCATAAGATGAGAAAGCTAACTAGAAGGCTTTGCATCTTGCAGGATCCCTAAGGGACCATCGAAGCGACCAGTCTGTACCACATGAGATGGGGTCCAGAATGCATGCAAGACTACAGTAAGATGGGCAAGCTAACTAGTGACCAAGAAGGCTTTGCGTCTCGCAAGAACCTTGAGGGATCGTCAAAGCGACCGGTCTATACCACACAAGACAAGGTACTAAATGCATGCAAGACAACTGTAAAAGAGCTAGTTAGCCAGTGATCAGAGGCCTTGTGTTCTATAGGGCTCCCGAGGAACTGTCAAGGCGACTGATCTGCATTGTACAAAGTGCAAACAACGTCAAGAAGGTGTTGCATTTACGCTTATGTGTATCAGGATGCAGAAGGCTCACAGAACTACCATGACACGTGGAAAATGCACCAAAAGGCCCTCCTTCTACCACCAAAAAACTGTAGCGATCGAAAATGTTGGTGGCTGGAAAACACTAGGGGGTCAACGGGTGTGATAGTTTCGACTCCATACTAGCGAGACGGCCATGCTAGGTGTGTGAAAATATAGGGTTCCCTAAATGGTCTTGCAGATCAGACAGGGACTTGAAATCGGTGTCTATATAGCCTTTTGTAACATATACTTTTTAAAACAGAATAGAAATGCTAAATAATACTTAAAAGTAAATAAAGGAAAAAAATGCAACAACAATGTGAAATAATGCTTGAAAGGGAATAAAATAGAAAAAATAATGCAATCGAGACAACATGGAAGAAATAAAGTAAAGTACAATTAGAAACATGCACCACTTCGAAGCTACAAGTTTGTTCTATTAGGGCAGATACAATCGGTTCCACAGTGTGACAGAGTGCAGAGATCTCAAGAGTAACCAAGATGTGTGGAGCAAAACAAATTGTGTCCTTAGGTGTGGCCTTGGGTGGTGATAATGCAGGGATTCTACCAAGGTGGTAGAAAGGGGATAGAACAAAATGTCAGCTAAAAATGCTAACTGTTTGCAGTGTTAAACAGAAAGCTTGTAATGCTTGATATTACAACATGCCAGGAAGAGAACTGAAATGCCAATGGAAGGAGAATAGGAGACTTAGCGAAAAGTGGGAACTAAATCGAATCGGACCTCTTTTGAATGTCATTTTCCAGAAAATTTCCCACACACTTTGAATGCTATTTCTTAGGGTATTTATAGGGCCAAGTGTATGCAAAAGGGGCGGTTTGGATGCCACGTACCTTGGGCTCACGTTGACTTGCTAGTTGCCACATGTGCCATGTATGACCATTGGACCTGTAAGACAATTGTAGTGTGAACCTATCATGCCATAAATATGAGCTTGCTATGCCATAATTGCACTGTCAATATCTTGAGATATGTGCCAATGGTCCAACTAGGTAAAGTACATTAATGTCAGGCATCCACCCGCACGCCTTGTTGTGCTTTGTAGCGTAGCATGCCTGGTGTAGTGTAGCACCTTGTCACACATCCTACTATATGTTGCATGTCTGCTATGCTACGTAGCGTAGCATAGTGTAGCAATTGGCCTTAGTTGCAAAATTTTTTCCGATTCGTAAACTTTGTCTCCTGCGATGCAAGGCTTGCGAACTCCGCTGATTCTACCCTTAGAGCTGCATTTTGTCTCTTCCGTAGGATTGCTATGCCTTGTTGTGCCATGTAGCTCAATGTAGCATAGTAGCAGACATGGTCTGCCACTTCCTGATGGAAAAGGACATCATTGTAGAACTTGAAATTAGATGAGGGGAGTGGTAGTGAAGCCATTGCCATGCTACGCTACGTGGCGTAGCGTAGTGTAGCACTTCATTCTGCCATCGTCTTCTAAAGCTTGCTACACTACGAGGCATAGCATAGCGTAGTAGACTTCGTGACATAGAAAACTTGTTGAACTATTTTTCGTACATCCAGAATGCTGTTGCCAGCTCTGCGTACCAATTCTAAGTGGGTTGTTGGCTTGGTAGGCTACTTTGATGGACAGGTAGGATGATGCAGAACCTATCCATGTTCAAAGTAGAAAATATGCCAAACTAGTTGGCCTGAACTCAGAATGTTCTCCTCCTAATGAACTGCCATAGTGCTGCATGGAATAAAAGGGCCTGGTAAAGCAAGAATGACCTCACATTTTTTAGGGTGTTTCAACCTCTAATGGGCAACTAGAGGAAGAGGAGGATGAGTTTAGGATAGAATTTGAGCTCAAAAATATCCTAGGATGGTTGTTGCGACAAACATTCCCAAGGGCACATGACCTTTCTCTAATTCCTATATTTTCTCCATGAGCTAGGTACCACCATCCTTCATTCCTATATCCTACTATGGTTGGTTTCACACTGATCATAGCTACACATCAGACCTAGTCCATTCTATAGCCAATGACCTATAACATATCGATGTCTTTTGCCACATAGACATGATATATGTGGACATCGACAATGGTTGTTAGCACCACAAACCCACTAACTAGCCATGTGGGATGCATCATGGGACCCCAAGAAACTTAAGGGTCACATATCCCCTTTGTTGTATTGGTGCCTTAGATATTAGTATAAACATCCTTTTCCTTGTTTGGTCCATAGACTACAACCATGATGCAAGTGTGTCCTTCCATCTTGCAACCAATAGCAAGGCCACAAGCCTCACAAAAAACAACATAGCTATATATGCAAACCCTATAGCCAACAGGAGCACCATATGGCCTAGATTACCCTTCTAGATGATCTAGGAATTAATAGAGGAGTTGAAGAGGCTTAAAGCCTCTACTTCTTAAAATGTTAAGATTATGGATTTTTACTAGGATGATCCCATCAATCTTGTGGTCCCACCCTTGAAACTTTCTCTTGGTATCTCTATCCTTCAATTTAGTAAGTATAATCAAGAAGGTTATGCCAACCCTCATCTTATAATCTTCTGATCCAACTGATTACTGTTAGAACCATGACCTCATACTATTATGAGAATATTTCCTATGTACTTTACTAGGAAAGCACTTGATTGGTATTGTGCTCTATCCATAGGATCCATATCATTCCTTGGAGACCTTATAGCGTAGTTCATTAACTACATTAAGTACAACTTGAAGCATGATACTATGCTTAACCAACTCATGAAGGTTAAGCAAGGACCCCTTGAGCCTATGCAAAAGTTCATCCAATGGTGAAATGGTTTGATAAATGAAATACTAGAGCCTATAGTTAAAACTCATCTTCTAGCTATATTCAAGGGCATGGTCAACAATTTCATTAAATCCAAGCTATATTATATTGATCCATGGACACTTAGTCAAGCATTCTAGAATATAGAGGATGTTGTGAAGGCCATTCATGACCTAGCCTACATAGCTTACAAAAACCAACATACACGGAGGGATAAGAAAAAGAGAAAACATAACAACATGACCATGGAAATAGTAACCAAATAGGCCAAGACCACTAAGCAAGGGCCAAGGAGCAACCAATCCAAGGCCCCTACTAATAATCATGATAACCAACCATCAACCTTTGGGGCCATTGCATTGACTACAATTAGGATAGAATTTGAGCATGGTGACCAAAGCAAGTACACCACCATACCTTTGAAGCTATTTGAATTACTAGATCAACTTTTGAGGAGTGGGTACATATAACATAAACAAGTGACTGAAGCCACTTGCAAGAAGCATGAGTCGCTATGTGAAATAGCCAAAGATCCCACTCAAGAAACAAAGGATGACCCTTAATTGTCTAGGTACTTGAAACTATATTCCTTTTTCCACTATCATTGACTTCCTAGTCATAACACATACTTCTACCTTGAACTGAACGATGACTTGTAGAAATTGATAGATAGGAGAGAATTTTTCCTAGATGCTTCTAATCCAGTCTAACCACAAAATTAGTCAATGTAGGTGTATAAAAACCCATTGAATTCTAATAATAGCCTCGATGTTATTTCAAAATTTTTGTTGTCAATAAAATACTAGTAAGGGAACTATTCATGATTCAGGTACTCCATTATGATGAAAGGGCCTCTTCAACTTTCACCAGCTCAAGACCCTCTTTTGTTGTGAGAGTACCATCATGGGAACCTCCAAGGAAGTTTACTAACATTAGGATATCCCAACCTAACATAACCCAACTAGCCATAGTCCAACTAGCTGACATGACTATACAATGATCTCTTATGGTGGCCAATGCTATTACTTCTTCCTCATAACTAACGACTAACAAGCAAAAGGTTTCAACCAAGTAGAGGAAGAACCATAAGAAAAAGCATAATAACAAGGGTGAGAAGTAGGGTAAGGGACATAAAAAGGTGGATCCATCAAAGCCCACTCCCATATTAATTATACCTATGACCTCCTCTACCTAGCCTACCTCAACCAATGAACCATAAGAGGATCCCAAAGTCCAAAACTAGAGGAAAGAGGAAAGGCCTATTGGCACATTTGGCCATTTATGGAATAGCAAAAGTGATAAAAATATGAATGATATTAATTCTACTACACTTCCATCATTTGTGTATATAAGACAAAGCAAATACTTAAATGAAAAATACGATGGTTGTGTCTTATTGATATGCATAATCCTGAAGGTTTCATTTGGATATTTAGGGGTGAACCTATGATGAAAAAAAAAAAGATGGAACATCGCAAAAATGGTTCAATGAAGGAAAGCGGTGGATCAAAGGCCATCTTTTTGGATTGCGCATGTGTGCCAGTAAGTTCAATCTCTTCACCTTGTCGTACTCAGCACCTTGCCTAGAGTTTCAAATACACTTTGCATTTGGATGCACCTCTTTATCTAGCATGCGTCATGGCCATCTCAGTGTTTGGATCAGGGATTCATCATCATCGTGTGCACTAGATTTAGGCTCTATCAAACTCAGAGCAAACACAAATATGGTAATGCTTCATTTCTCAAAAGCAGACTAAGACTCCCATGGTGGCACAAGCTTTGATCTCCTTCAGTGCCATTTCGGCATGCCAGTCCTTGCTGGATGCTTCACGCATGAATTTGTTGGTTCGACCTTCCAATGGCCGCTTCGGAAGCATTGCAAACTCAAATTATTCTAAAACATTGTGACCAAATTCTTTGCAATTGTCAACCACAAGGTACCTTAAAGAATTTTGTATGGTAGAATGGTGCCGCCAATGTCATTTTGAGGTAGATCATGCTTTATCAGAGTGATTCAAAGGATGGTATTGTGAATTCTGCATTGGAAACATATGTAGAAAACATATCTTCCAATGCTTTGAAGGCTGCATTGGATGAAGCTCATGCCAGGGCTACGGCCACAAAAGATGAAAGGGAAAAATTACTGGATGAACTAAACAAAAGGAAACTTTCACGCTTTGCAAAGCATGCCACTGATGCTAGGAAAAGACCAAGCGAGAATCACGCATGGATTTGCCAAGAATCAGAGATCCAGAAGAAAGACAGAAAGATCGTTCATGAAAAAAAAAACATTAGCGTGACCCAATGTGCAGCCAAATGACAAAATTATCAAAGCCCATGGCCAAGAACCTAAGATCTTGCACTCAGAAGGACAAATGTGACATTCTAACCTTTGGGGAGGATATTTTTCTTTTTAACGACTTGAATGGTTTGCAAAGTTAAATGAAATAAATGAGCAAGTAGCGAAACTAAAACCAGTAAACTAGTTTTACGTCCAAAAATCACTAGAAATGGTTTTAGTTGCTTCCCGTTTTAGGATCATGGAGAAATTCCTTCAGTGGAATCGTGGGCATACTCCTTCGATATTTTGGTGCTTGTTGCTGCTCTACAAAATTTTTATAAAGTGATAAATGAAGGTTGATCAAAATCTTCATTATTTCAGACTAAGACAATGCAAATTATAAGCGTGTAGAAAACCATAAGGGCGACCATTCTCTATATCCAAGGCTGATGAAAACAAGCAGATAGAAAAGCAAGTAGCAAGGTTGAAAGAAGCCATAATGGCCATCAGCTGAACCAAAGGAATTCTGGCCTATGCTTCCAAAATTGCATGTTCAGCCACACCGTTCATAGTGGTAGAGGATTACCAGCAATAATGGCGGCAACAACCGAACACCACACGGCAACATTACCGAATGCAGCCGCAAGGCCTTCTTTCGCGGTGGTAGTTGATATACAGTTCTGGCAGGGTAGGAAAATTTGAAACTATTTGTTGGTAGTTCCAGGCCTAGCGCCTTCACATTCAGACTTCCCATTTTGAGGCGTTCTTAACGGTGCCAAGTAACCACCACCGGATTTAAATTTCCTTTTCCAGTAGACGACATTTTTCCAAAGAAGCTAGCAGCAAATTTTACATGGGTTCAAAGTGCAAATGCAGATAATTTATTTATATAAGCTTACAAGAATTGGCTGCTGCCATCACCAACGTCTACACTAGGGTGGATGTTACATTATTTTCTTACTACCACCTGTTCATAAAATTACTAGGGCTTCAATGATATTCAACATTTAAAACTTAAAAATTCTAAATAAATAAAAATAAAACATTATATGGAGCTCTTATAATATGGAGATCTTGGATTTATTTTAAAAAATTATTATTATATAGACTATTGCTTATAAAAGAAATATTTGTAATACTTACACATGCCAATGTTAGCATGATTTTCTCCTAACTTTATGTATAAGTTACAACTTCCTAACTTGTTGAGCAAGTAATATCTCCTAACTTGTTGGGAAAGTTATAACTTCCTTACTTGGGAGAGAAGTTAGCTAAGATATTTTGGACTATTTAACTACCTTTTGAACCCTATAAAAAGGCTTCAGGGATTAAAAGGAAAGGGGGACTACTATCACACACTTGGGGTCACACATTGTGAAAGATTACTTGTAAGATGGCTTGCTAAAGACAACATTTCAACCTCTTTTTCATAGTCCTGTGAGTTATGCTTATTATTTTTTATTTTGTTTAAATTTTTTAGCTAGTGGTTTAGATAGTATGATTCTTGGCAAGTAATTTTGGCAACCTATTTTTCATAGTCCTGTGCATTATGCTCTTATTGTTTCTTGTTGCATAATAGAAAACTTCTATTAAAATTTTGGCATAGAAGCACTTGTGTTTAAAAGCCTTAAAAGCATTTTAGTAGTGAATTTTATTATTGTGCAATGTATAAGAACCGCTATTGAGATTGTTGTAAGAGAGACTCTGCATATAGTCAAGCCGTTGAATGATTCAATAGTCAAGAGGGTTTAGAAGATCTTTGGTATTTTGATGGGACTAGAATAGCTTCTTTTATCTTTAAAGTGAATCTCTATGGTATTTCAATTAGAAATTGTCAAGTCTTTTGAAGATTCTACTAAATGCAATTGTTGACGTCCATTATCTAGCCAAAATGGAGTCTCGTACGTGATAGTTTACGCAGCAATTTTTTGGTAGCATATTAGAATTGTCTTGAAGAAATTGCTTATTTGAGCCTTGGAAGTTTAAACAATTCATAGTTATTAAATTTGGGATAGCTTTATTGCGAAGTGTTTACTCGTATCATTTTACCTTGTTTAAACATTTGAGGTCTTAACACAAATCTTCTTTCTTTTTTGTCTATTTCCATTGAATCTTGCTCTATTTCTAGTTTTCTTGTGGAACTATCCCTTTCTCTAGGGAAAATTAGAAGTAGATTCGCAGAGTTGTGCTCAAATGTTTTTGCAAAATTTTATTTGTTACAAGTAGGTATTACAAGGACCGCATAGACTAGGCAATAGAACAAAATAGGAACTCTCAACAACTCACAGTACTTGGCAAAGTTGGCTGAATCTCTTATTAATAAGTCATTTGTAGTTTACACACAATGCAATGATTTCATTTTTCATAACCACACACCGCAATAGGACACACACATACTCACATTAACTACTGAGTCTATTTGGAAGTATTTGGGCCTTGGTGTTGTTAGAGACTAGCAAGCACCTAAATCTTGTTCAAGGATACTCGTTGGTGGTCGCGTCCCAAATGGTCATCAATAGTTCTTTTGGCGCTAGAAGGAGGGTTGAAGATTCAGCCTCTAGGTTCATAAGCTGTATAATTTTAGCAGATCAAAAATTCTTTGTTACTATAAAGGCTTAAGAAATAAAAATACTATTTTTAGTTCATGACCAAGAAGATTGATAGTTTGGAAAGTTTAAAAGTTTCAAAAGATATTCTAGATTCTAAGACTAATTCTTCATCAGAAGAAGAACCAATGAAAGATTTTGAATTGGGAATGAGTAGTGGAGTGAAAACTAGAAGATTGAGAAGATCACCCATTATATCTGATTTATCAATTCGTAAGAGAAGATCTAGAAAGTCTAAGAGTTCAATTATCCAAAGGAATAGGATGGAAAATCCTTGGCAAATAGTTACACTATTAGGATTTAAAAATTACAATGATATTCCTAAGGTAGTTTATAAATATTTGCCTTAGCCTTTCATTCTAGGAAAAGCTTATTTAGCTGAAGAATATATTCACATGTTTGAGTTAGCTTTAGCTCATGCAAATATTCAACATCATGATTAAGCTTGTAGGTTGTTTGTATCAAATTTAAAGGATATGGCTCAGATTTGGTATTCAAGCTTACCAAGTAATAGTATTGCAAATTGGGATGACATGAAGAATCTTTTCGTGGCCCAGTTTGGTAATCAATTAGATCAACAACAACTATATTGTGGGCTAGTACAAGCTAAGCAAGGAGTTAAAGAGTCAATTAGAGATTTTAACATTAAGTTTCAACGAATTTGTGGACTCTTTCAAAGACAAGATACTCCATCAAAAGAAATTCTTAAAGAAACTTATCTTAAGGCTATCAACCCCAACGTTTCAATTTGGTTAAGAAGAACTCCAAACTTAACTACACAAAATGACTACTTTAGTGAAGCTATACAGTTAGAAAAATAGTTGAACTTAAATCTTGAAGAAAATATTGCAATTCAAAAAAGAGAAGAAAGAGTTATGATTCCTATGCAAGATTTTGCTCAATTTAAAGCTTTACCAAGTCCATCTCATGTTAAGATAGAGTAAGAACATGAAAGAGTAGGATTTGAAAAAGGAAATTAATGAGAGATATGTCTAACAAAATAGTGAAGCTTAAAAAAGCCTTGGAAAAAGATAATATCAAGGAAGAAAATAAAAATAGAAAGCATAAACATCAAGACACTAAGTTAGCAGAAGATGAGGATGAAAGTGACCTTATTATGTCCAACTTTCTTGATATTGAATCTGATAATGAGTTATCTAGTGTTCATTATGCAAGTAAATCTTCTAGCAATGGATCTAGCGATACTTCTTCTCTATCAAGTTCTGAAGAAGATATGTCTTCAGATGAAGAATGTAATAACAATGAGGAAAATGGATATAATCTCTAATCAAAGGAAAGATTAACTACTTCTAGACCCCCAAATGTTATTACTGATCCATCTACTAAGAGAAAAGCTTTTGAGCCAAATAGAAGAGATAAGAATAAAGGTAAAGACAATCAAGTAGAGCAAAGCACTCCAAATCAGTCTTTTAATAAATGGATAAAGAGATCAAGCTTTATTGGTGATGGAGAGTATGATTTGATTGAAGACCTTAAACATGTCAAGGCCAATATTAGCTTTTATCAGTTGCTTTAAATAGGAGATCAACAAAGAAATGTTTTAGAGTTCATTAAAGGTAAAACAAAAGTTAGAGAATTAGAGTTAAGTTNTATGCAAGTAAATCTTCTAGTAATGGATCTAGTAATACTTCTTCTCTATAAAGTTTTGAAGAAGATATGTCTTCAGATGAAGAATGTAATAATAATGAGGAAAATGGATATAGTCTCCGATCAAAAGAAAGATTAACTACTTCTAGACCCCCAAATGTTATTACTAATCCATCTACTAAGAGAAAAGCTTTTGAGCCAAATAGAAGAGATAAGAATAAAGGTAAAGACAATCAAGTAGAGCAAAGCACTCCAAATCAGTCTTTTAATAAATGGATAAAGAAACCAAGCTTTATTGGTGATGGAGAGTATGATTTGATTGAAGACCTTAAACATGTCAAGGCCAATATTAGCTTTTATCAGTTGCTTCAAATAGGAGATCAGCAAAGAAAGGCTTTAGAGTTCATTAAAGGTAAAAGGAGAGTTAGAGAATCAGAGTTAAGTTATGTGTCTAATAATGATGAGAAATTAAAGACCTCGTATGATAAGGAAGCTCCTCCTTTTCTTTTGACAATGAAATTAAAGGATAAATACTTACACAATTGTTTGATTGATTCTAGAGCTACATATACTATAATTCCATTGTCTATATGTAAGAAACTTGGTTTGATTCTTGAAAAATCAAATAAAAAGATTGTTCAAGTGGATAAAAGTAGAGTGAAGATTGTGGGTCAATTACCAAATGTTCTATTGAAAATTTTTTCTAAACCCCACATCAGAAGTAGAGTAAATATTCAAGTGGCAAATATACCAAATTCACATAGTCTCTTATTCAGTAGGAGTTGGAGCAAGAATTTCTCAGGTTACATATCAATAGATTATTCTCACATGTGGTTACCTTGGAAAGGAGAACCAAATCAAATATAAATCTATAGTAAACCTTTGATGATTGATAACATTACTTCAAATGGAAAAAGTAAAATGGCTGAAAAAGAAGGTGTTGAAAATAAAATTTGTATGCTCCAAGAGAATTATAGTTCTGAAAAAGAGCACTCAAAGAATGAGGATAAATGGGACTTATACTTTGATGGTTCATGTAATTCAAAAGGTGCAGAAGTCGGTATAGTTATATTAAGGAATGATTCACCTGAAATTCTTAAAGAAATTCATCTATCTTTCCCTTATACAAATAACAAGGCTAAGTATGAAGCTTTATGTATTGGTATAAGAATAGCTCTAGACAAAAATATTAGAGTAATCACTATAAAAGGAGATTCAAGATTAGTTTGCGAATAAGTAAAGGATAACTGTGTAGTAAAGAGCTCATTCTTAAGACCTTATAAGCAACTTGCTTATAAGAAGTTAGATCAGTTTCAACATTGCCAAATAGAGCATATAAACATAGCAGAGAATCTTATAGCAGAGGATTTTGCAAAGGCAGCTTCAACATTGGATATGCAAATAATAGAAAGTTACAAGGATGTCATGATTGAAGAAGAACACCAGCCATCAATACTAGATAATATAAGACATTTATAAGTATTTGAAGATGATGATCAAGTACTAAGATTTATGAAAAACAAACAAGAATTTGAGGGTCAAGTGATACCTGAAACATCATCAAATTCTAAAGCTAATTTCATTCCAAAAAGGATGAATGACTTGGAACAAGAGTTTAAGAAAAATTTACTTACTGGAAAGGATATACAAAACCCAGATAGTCAAGCTTTCGAGGTAGTGAATTTTGGATTAGACAGGATGCCAAAGATGTTAAATGTTACAAAAGAAAGAGATTTGAGTTTCAAGAAAAACTTGTTAACATGTGTAAGAAATAATTTCGACAATTTTGCATGGTCTTATGATGATCTTAAAGATTTTAGGCAAGATGCAATGACACATAAAATTCCTTTAATAGAAAGTTGTAAAATAGTAAAGAAAAAACAAAGAAAATTCAATCCATTATTTGAACTAGCTATGAAAACCAAAATCAAGAAGTTGTTACAAGCATGAATCATATATCCAGTACGATATTTGACATGGCTTGCTAACCTCGTTCCAGTGAGAAAGAAAAATGGTGATATAAGGCTTTGTGTAGACTTTAGAGATTTGAATGATGCCTCAAAAAAGGATAAGTATCCACTTCCAAGAATTGATGAGATGCTGATTAAAGTTTCAGGTTGTCAAATATATTCCTTTTTAGATGGTTTCTCAGGCTATAATCAAATCTTGGTAGATAAGAATAATAGATACAAAATAGCATTTATTACCAAATGGGGAACTTTCTCTTACCAAAGAATGCCATTTGGATTGTCAAATGCTGGAGCTAATTTCCAAAGAGCAATGGATTTAGCATTTAAGGATTTATTAGGGAAATTCATGGTGGTTTATTTGGATGATATTACAATATTCTCAAAAAAAACGAAGATCATATTAATCATCTGCAGCAAGTTTTTGACAGATGTTGTGAGTTTGGTATTTCATTAAATCCTAAGAAGTGTATCTTCGGGGTTAAATCTGTAAGCTTATTAGGCCATGTGATATGTCAAGAAGGAATTTCCATAGACAATTCCTGAATCCAAGTAGTACAGAATATTGAGCATCCCACAAGTAAGAAATCTCTTAGATCTTTCTTTGGAAAGATAAACTTTATGAAAAAGTTGATCCCCGTGTTTACTGAAATTACCAATCCTTTGATGCATATGCTAAAAAATGATATCCAAGTAGAGAAAACACCAGAATCAGAGAGAGCTTTATCAGAAATTAAAAATGCTATACAAGAGGCTCCATATTTGGTGAAGCCTAGGCTAAAAGAAGATTTTTGGTTATATTCTTTTGCTTCGAATGATTCTATCGCTACCTTTTTAACACAAAAAGATGATGAAGGTCTAGATGAACCAATTGGATTTTTTGGGTATTAGTTGAAAGGTTTAGAATTAAATTATTTAAACTTAGAGAAACAGGCATTTGTAGTTATCAAAGCACTTCAGCATTTTAAATATTATTTGGAAAGTTCATTATTCCATATTATGCTAATTGAACCTGCATTCAAGTGATTCCTAGCCTAAAATGAGATTGGATTAAAAAAAGGAAAATGGCTTATAAAGTTGCAAAGTTTCAGATTTTCATTGGAAATATGCAAAACAATTAAGGGAATGGGATTAGCCAAGTTAATGGCCAGAGAAAGTGAAGTATGTACACTTGACACCCATGAAGAGAATTGGTATGATGAGATTCTGAAGTTTCTTAATACAAGGAAAATCCCAAATAATTTAACTGCAAGTCAAAATAGAGCTTTCTTCAAAAGAGCACGAAGATTCGTTGTTAAAGATGGTATATTATATCGAAAATATTTTTGAGGGGTTTTATTGGAATGTCTTTATAATGATCAAATTAGTTTCATTTTGGAATAATTTCATGATCATTTGAATTTATTTTATGAATCCCCTAAGTCAACTATGCAACATATACTTTGATATGGATATTACTAGCCTTCCATGTATCAAGACATTAGTTCAAAGATTCAAAAATGCTATAAATGTCAAATTCATGGGCCCAAAATCAAAAAGGCTAAAGCCCCTTTAAAGCCAGTAGTTGCAGATAGACCATTTTAGCAATGGGGTTTGGATTTTATTGGTACAATTACTCCTTCAAGAGCTGGACACAAGTTTATTCTTACTGCTATTGATTATTTCACTAAATGGTCTGAAGCAAAGGCTCTAAGAGGAAGTTCAGCATCAGATGTGATTAAGTTTCTAGAAGACCACATTCTAAGTAGATTTGGTCTACCCGAAGTGTTAGTGTCAGACAATGGACCCATCTTCAAATCTGAAGAGTTTATCATATGGGCATCAAAAAAATCTATTTTCTTATTTTTCTCATCAAACTATTATCCCCAGGGAAATGGCCTTGTAGAATCCACCAATAAAAAGCTTATTGCTTATATCAAGAAATTGATGGATGAAAATCCAGGAAATTGGATCAATTATCTACAATCTATGTTATGGTCAGATCAAATTAGATTCAAAAGAGCTATTGGGACATCACCATATAACTTAGTTTATGGTTTGCCAACAAGAATTACAAATAAGATTGTAAGCTCAGCATCTAAATTCGTACAAAGATATAGTGAAAAAATTGATAAAGATAGAAGCTTCATGACTTTGCTTATTAAAAGAGAAGCTAAAGTAGATAAAGCAAGGGATAATTTGTTATAGAATACCTCTGATGTTAAAAGATGGTTTGATAGGAAAGCTCTGAAAAGAACTTTTAAGATAGGGGACCTTGTCCTATTATGGAATATGAAGAAACCTAATAAGTTTATATCAACATGGATTGATCCCTTTTAAATTAAAAAGCAATTGTCAGAGGATACTTACAAATTATCAACTTTGGATGGCATGGAATTGCAATTTCCATATAATGTTTTCCATATAAAACATTATTTGGGACAATTGCATACAACTTGAAGATGTCCTTACACAAAATAATTTATGTATATACTATTAGATATAATATTACTAGAAATAAAGTATTACTTATTATGTTTAATTATGCTATTGATATATAATTAGATAAGTAGATAGTATATTATAATAGTAAATATATTTAGAAAAATTTATTTCAATTAGAAAATAGTTTTCCTTCAAGTGAGACAAGTGGAAGCCTTCAAGTGAAACAAGTGGAATTCTACAAGTGTGACAAGTAGAGAAGGTGACTCATCCACCACTTAGTGAGGATTGTGACAAGTGGTTAAAATGCCTAAAAATATGGAGAATTGGTTGAAGACTCTTGGAGGGAATTTCAAATTTCTAGCACCTATAAAAAAATAATTAGTGTTGGTGACCATTTGGGATGCGACTACCAACGAGTGTCCTCAAATAGGATTTAAGTGCTTGCTAGTATTTGGCAACACCAAGGCCTAGATACCTCCAAATAGACTCAGTCGTTAATGTGCGTATGTGTGTGTGCTATTGTGGCATGCGGTTGTGAAAAATGAAACGATTGTGCTTTGTGTAATCTATAGATGACTTACTTTAAAGAGATTTAGCCAACTTTGCCAAGTACTGTGAGTTGTTGAAAGCTCCTATTTTGTTCAATTGCCTAGTCTACGCAGTCCTTATAATACCTACTTGTAACAAATAAAATTTTGCAAAAATATTTGAGCACAACTTCGCGAATCTACTTCTAATTTTTCCCAGAGAAAGAGATAGTTCCACAAGAAAACTAGAAATAGAGAAAAATTTGATGAAAATAGACAAAAAAGAAAGCAGATTTGTGTGGACCTCAAATATTTGAACAAGGTAAAATGACACGAGTAAACACTTCACAATAAAGCTATCGCAAATTCAATAACTATGAATTGTTCAAACTTCCAAGGCTCAAATAAGCAATTTGTTCAATAACTATGAATATTTTCTTTAGCAAGTCATCTTACAAGCAATCTTTCACACTTTCTTCTTTACAAATGCTCTTCCCAAGACCCAAATGTCTCCAAGTGAGAGCCCAAGTATTCCTAAGTGTGATCCCAAGTGTGATCCCAATGTCTTCTTAAAAGTGCGATGTTCCCATTCCTCTTACCCCTGAAGCCTTTTTATAAGGTTTAAAGGTAGTTACATATTCAAAAATATCTTACCTAACTTCTCTCCCAAGTAACTTGGCCAACAAGTTAGGAAGTATTAACTTAGGAAGTTAGGAAGTTAGGAGAAATATTGCAAATCTTGCCTTTGTGAAAAATAACTCCAATAGCTCCGTATAATTGTTATTTTCATTTTAATTTATTTATAATTTTTAAGTTTTGAATACTATTGAAGCCCTAGTAATTTTATGAACAATGTAATGCTAAAAAGATAATATAATATCCACCTTGGTGTAGACATTGGTGGTAGCGGTAGCTAATCTGTATAAATTTATATAAATAATTTATTTGTAGTTGCACCTGTGTAAAATTTTCTGCCGAATGTGAAGGCACCAGGCCTGGAACTGCCAGTAAATAATTCCAAATTATCTAGCCCTGGCAAAATCGTTACCAACTGGCACCATAGGAGAAGGCTCTGCCGCTACATCCGACATCGTTGTCGTGTGGTGTTCAGTTGTTGAAGAGCCAATGGTATGAGCATGTCTGCAGTCACCACCTATCTCTGACAATCTCTGATAGAGAAAGCAGACACCTTCCTCATCCTTAAGAGCACGGTAGGTGAAGATGGAAATGAATGCAAAGAGATGACCATAGAAGAACAACCCTAATTTTGCTGAGTCCTTGGGCTTTCTACGACGTTTTGTTTTCTTTTGCAGTGTTTTCTGTTGCTGCGTTTTCTGTTTCACAATGCCGTTTCAGAGGCCCCCTCTCCTGATTGTCATGACCGTGTGTTTCTATCGATGTACATAGACAACATCGTGCTGGTGCCACTGCTACCATCTTCATCATCTGGGACTCTGACGATCGCTATTGGCGATGGCAGGCTCATGAGGATTCAAGGTCTGCTTTGTTTTTGAAAATAATCCCTATTTTTCATAAACCCTAGCAGCTGAAATTGAAAGAAAATTTGATGTCGATGAAGTAGTTTCGGCATGGCAACCATGCTAAAGAATGTAGTCTGGCTGGAGATCTAGGGTCGTTTGGATTGCAGGATGTTGTCGCCAGATACCAGATACAGAGTATCATTTGTTGTGAAATGCATAGAGCTGTTCAGAGGTTGGAGCACCATGCCTATGAAGCTTTGGGTTAGGCTGCCCAATGGGCAGCTGCTTGAGTGTGAGCACATGCTACAGCAACTATGTAGATATGCTAATCCTGATGCTGTCGATATCGAACGGAGCATTCGCGGAGTGAGTGAAGGCCATCGTGGATGGCTTCATTTGGTTGTAGGTGAATTCATGGCTGAACTGTACTAGCATTCAGGGTTGCTTCCTATTGGGAATTCTTCTCCCATGAATTCGATGCCTGTTCTTGTGTAGTTCAACATGTGTGAGTGGGAATCTAGTTGCTAGAAGTCTGGTCTCATATTGGACGATGTGAGAATTGAGCCTCTCGAGCTCCACGACACCGAGGTTGTGGCCTCTTCATAGTTGCTACCTACAATTCCCTCTTCTCTTTTTTTTTGTGAAAAATTTTAAATGTGTATTATGGATGATGTAATTTCTACCTATTCTAGAACAATCCTTTAAACTTTGTGGGCAAATTTTGAAACATCATTTTAGCAAACATCTTTCATTTCCAGTTCTCTTCTCTCATTCTTTACCAGTATCCAAATGATCAATTCTTGAACATATTCCTAACAAAGAAAAATTTCTTGCTTGTCAATTCATTTACCATTGGCACATTATCTCTTGCAATATTCTATTCACTATATTTCATATGTCCATCATTATTTCCACAAATAATATTATGGTCTCCCCTAGATCCCATACCAATGGTATGAAATAACACATTTACACTCTCCCACTCTTACAATAATGTTTAAAATGAATCTTACTATTCCATGAAATGGCTAAATGTGCCAACATTTCTACCCCCTTAAAAGCTTAAAGAAACTTGTGCAACTTCATTTCAAAACTAAAACATACTAAAATTTTCATTAAATTTTTACAGCTAAATAGAAATCTTTTTTTGAGGAAAATTCCCATTTAACATAAGGTGAGATGGGACAAAAACCTCATTCCTAGGAAAAATCAAACTGAACATTATCAAGTCCTTCATGGACTATTCTTGGGATGGAAACTGAATTGTGAGGGTTACCCTAGTGGGAATCCTCATCTCTCTCACTGTTTCATAGGAAATTTCTGATGTGATGACAACAGTTCTGTTGTTCTCCATCTTGGTAGAGCTCTCACTTTGATCTACTGGAGCTTTCTCTTCAACACTTTTCTCATTTTCTTTTTTAGATGAGCTCTTCTGTTCTTCTCCATTAGGTCCTTCATTTTCTTCTTGGGAGACAAAGGCTTCTCCCCATCCCCATGAGGATTCTTCATTGGTTGGTTACTCTTCTCTTTTCTCTTCCTCTTTGGTAAAATCTTGGTATTTCCCCCAAACATTGGACTCTATCTCCAAACCTCTAGTGAGAAAAGAAAATTCCTCGAACAACCAAGCCATAAAAGGACACTCTTTAGGAGCTCCACAAGATCTAGCCTTTAGGTAAGCCTTCAATACATGCTTAGGACAACATCCCATCACATATGGAATAAAAGGCTTTCTCATTGCTCTCTCAAACTCCATTAGCTCTCTCTAACTTTCACTACTCAACTTGAATTGAAAGATGAAGAAATCCTAAGCCATCTAACTCTCTTTTTATAGATGCTAAAAATTTGAAATCCCTCCCAAGTGTCTTCAACCAAGCTTCCTTATTTTTAGTAATTTTAACCATTTATCACAAACCTCACTAAGTAGTGGATGAGTCACCCTCTCCACTTGTCACAATTGTAGAATTCCACTTGTTTTACTTGTAGGCTTCCACTTGCCTTACTTGAGGAAAAATTATTTTCTAATCTATCTAAATAAAGCATAATTAAACATATTAATTGATACTATATTCCTAGTAATATTTACCTAATAGTATATACATATATTATTTTGTGTAAGGACATCTTTAAGTTGTATGCAAAACATTATATGGAAATTGCAATTCCATGCCTTCCAAAGTTGATAATTTGTAAGTATCCTCTGACAATTGCTTTGTAACTTGAAAGTGACCAATCCATGGCGGGGTAAACTTCTTTGGTTTCTTCATATTCCATAATAAGACAAGGTCCCCTATCTTGAAAATTCTTTTCAAATCTTTTCTATCAAACCATCTTTTAACCTGAGAGGTATTCCATAACAAATTATCCCTTGCTTTATCTACTTCAACTTCTCTTTTAGCAAGCCAAGTAATGAAACTTCTATTTTTATCAGTTTTTTCACTATATCTTTGTATAAACTCAGAAGATGAGCTTACAATCTTGTTTGTAATTCTTGCTGGCAAACCATAGACTAAGTTATATGGTGATGTCCTGATAGCTTTCTCGAATCTAATTCGATCTGACCATAATGCGGATTGTAGATAATCAATCCAATTTCCTGGATTTCCATCCATTGATTTCTTGATATAAGCGATAAGCTTTTTATTGGTGGATTCTTCTAGGCCATTTCCTTGAGGATAATAATTTGATGAGGAAAATAATAAAATGGATTTTTTATATGCCCATCTGATAAACTCTTCAGATTTGACGTTAGGTCCATTGTCTGACACTAACACATTGGGTAGACCAAATCTACTTAGAATGTGGTCCTCTAAAAACTTAATCACGACTGATGCTAAACTTCATCTTAGAGCCTTTGCTTTAGACCATTTAGTGAAATAATCAGTAGCTGTAAGAATACACTTGTGTCTAGCTCTTGAAGGAGTAATTGTACCAATAAAATCCAAACCCCATTGCTGAAATGGTCTATCTGCAACTACTGGCTTTAAAGGGGCTCTAGCCCTTTTAATCTTGGGCCCATGAATTTGACATTTATAGCATTTTTATATTTTTGAACTAATGTCTTGATACATGGAAGACCAGTAATATCCATATCGAAGTATATGTTGCATAGTTGACTTAGGGGATTCATAAAATAAATTCAAATGATCATGAAATTATTCCAAAATGAAACTAATTTGATCATTATGAATAGATTCCAATAAAACTCCCCAAAAATCCTTTCTATATATTATACCATCTATAACAATGAATCTTCATGCCCTTTTGAAGAAAGCTCTCTTTTGACTTGTAGTTAAATTATTTGGAATTTTCCTTGTATTAAGAAATTTGAGAATATCATGATACCAATTCTCTTCATGGGTGTCGAGTGTGCATACTTCACTTTCTCTAGTCATTAACTTAGCTAATCTCATTCCCTTAATTGTTTTGCATATTTCTAATGAAAATCTGAAACTTTGCAACTTTATAAGTCATTTTTCTCTTTTCAATTCAATCTCATTTTGGGATAGGAATCGCTTGACTACAGGTTCAATTAGCATAATGTGGACTAATGAACTTTCCAAATAATATTTAAAATGTTGAAGTGCTTTAATAACCATGAAAGATTGTTTCTCTAAGTTTGAATAATTCAATTCTAAACTTTTTAACTAATATCCAAAAACTCCAATTGGTTCATCTTGACTTTCATTATCCTTTTGTGTTAGAATGGCAGTGATAGAATCATTTGAAGCAAAAGAGTATAACCGAATTTTTTTTTTAACTCTAGGCTTTACCAAATATGGAGCCTCTTGTATAGACTTTTTAATTTTTGATAAAGATCACTCTGATTTTGGTGTTTTCTCTACTTGGACATCCTTTTTTAGCATATGCATCAAAGGCTTGGTAATTTCAGTAAACCCGGGAATGAACTTTCTCACAAAGTTTATCTTCCCAATGAAAGATCTAAGAGATTTCTTACTTGTGGGATGCTTAATATTCTGGACTACTTGGATTCGAGAATTGTCTATGGTAATTCCTTCTTAACATATTACATGGCCTAATAGGCTTCCAGATTTAACCCCAAAGATACACTTCTTAGGATTTAATGAAATGCCAATCTCACGACATCTATCAAAAACTTGCTGGAGATGATTAATATGATCTTCTTTTTTCTTTGAGAATATTGTAATATCATCCAAATAAACCACCATGAATTTCCCTAATAAATCCTTGAATGCTAAATCCATTGTTCTTTGAAAAGTAGCTCCAGCATTTGACAATCCAAATGGCATTCTTTGGTAGGCAAAAGTTCCCCATTTGGTGATAAATTATGTTTTGTATCTATCATTCTTATCTACCACGATTTGATTATAACCTGAGAAACCATCTAAGAAAGAGTATACATGACAACCTGAGACTTTAATCAGCATCTCATCAATTCTTGGAAGTGGATACTTATTCTTTTTTGATGCATCATTCAGATTTCTAAAGTCTACACAAAGCCTTATACCACCATTTTTCTTCCTCACGGGAACAAGATTAGAAAGCCATGTTGAATATCGTACTGGATATATGATTCGTGCTTGCAACAACTTTTTGATTTCGGCTTCCATAGCTGGTTCAAATGATGGATAAAATTTCCTTTATTTTTGCTTCACTATTTTGCAACCTTCTATTAGAGGAACCTTATGTATCATCACATCTTTCCTAAAAGCTTTAAGATCATCATAAGACCATGCAAAATTATCCAAATTATCTCTTAGGCACATTAACAAGTTTTGCTTAAAATTTGAATCTCTTCCCTTTGTAACATTCAACATCTTTGTCATCTTATCTAAGCCAAAATTCACTGCCTCAAAAGCTTGATTATCTGGGTTTTGTATATCCTTCCCAGTAAGTAAATTTTTCTTGAACTCTTGTTCTAAGTCAATCATCCTTTTTGGAATGAAATTAACTTTGGAGTTTGATGACGTTTCAAGTATCGCTTGACCTTCAAATTCTTGTTTGTTTTTCATAAATCTTAGTACTTGATTGTCATTTTCAAATACTTGTAAATGTCTTATATTATCTGGTACTGATGGCTGATTTTCTTCTTCAATCATGACATCTTTGTAACTTTCTATTAATTTCATATCCAATGTTGAAGTTGCCTTTTCCAAATCATCTGCTATAAGATTCTCTGCTCTGTTTATATGCTCTATTTGGCAATGTTAAAACTAATTTAACATCTTACAAGCAAGTTACTTATAAGGTCTTAAGAATGAGCTCTTTACTACATAGTTACCCTTTACTTGTTCACAGACTAATCTTGAGTCTCTCTTTATAGTGATTTCTTTGATCTTTTTGTCTAAGGCTATCCTCATACCAATACATAAAGCTTCGTACTTAGCCTTGTTGTTAGTACACGAGAAAGATAGATGAATTGCTTTGAGAATCTTAGGAGAATCATTCTTTAATATAACTATACCAAATCCTACACCCTTTGAATTACATGAACCATCAAAGTATAACTCCCATTTATCCTTATTCTTTGATTATTCTTTTTCAGAACTATAACTTTCTTGGAGTGTACAAATTTTTTTTTCAACACCTCCTTTTTCAGCCATTTTACTTTTTCCATTTGAAGTAATGTTATTAATCATCAAAGGTTCGCTATAGATGTATATCTAATTTGGTTCTCCTTTCCAAGGTAACCACATGTGAGAATAATCTATTGAGATGTAACCTAAGAAATTCTTGCTCCAACTTCTACTCAATAAGAGACTATGTGAATCTAGTATATCTACCACTTGAATAGTTACTCTACTTCTGATCCGGGGTTCAGAAGCAATTTCCAATAGAATATTTGGTAATTGGCCCATGATCTTCACTCTACTTCTATCCACTTGAACAATCTTTCTATTTGATTTTTTAGGAATTAAACCAAGTTTCTTACATATAGATAATGGTATTATAGTAGACCTAGCTCTAGAATCAACCAAACAATTGTGTAAATATTTATCCTTTAATTTCATTGTCAAAAGGAAAGGAGGAGCTTCCTTATCATACGAGGTCTTTAATTTCTCATCATTGTTAGACACATAGCTTAACTCTGATTCTCTAACTCTCCTTTTACCTTTAATGAACTCTAAAGCCTTTCTTTGCTGATCTCCTATTTGAAGTAACCGATAAAAGCTAATATTGGCCTTGACATGTTTAAGATCTTTAATCAAATCATACTTGTACCGTCTGAAATCGTCGGTCTCCGGCTGGAAGGAAAAACAGAGGCCGCGAGATCGCAGGATGGATACAGAAGACCCTGCCTTTGCCTGAGGGTGAGCTGGAATGAGACAAAGGCAGAGTACCTTGGGTGGTCCGCACGGGGATCAGACAAGGATTTCCCCATGCGTACGCAAAATGCTAATATGCTGTGTTATGCGTAAACGATGTGCGGGCGTAGACAAGGCAACAGAATAGTGTAAAGCGTAAATGGATGCAAACGAAGAGTGAGCGTAAACATGCGTAAATAGTTTGTGGGCCAAATTGACATAAAACTGTAAAAGAACTTATGCAGCAAATGTAAACAATGATATTGCAGAGTCAAAGTACAGTGCACCGGTCTAATGCAGTCATGTGGGAACACAAGGCGGTCAAAAAGCCTCGACGTATACAGGGATGACTCTGGTTCACAGGGCAGGCGGAGTGTAGAGAGTATCCGCAGCATACAAGGCTTCCAGCGTAAGAGGGTTTCATCTCTAGTGCGCAGCGTAAATGTTCTCTGGTATGCTCCGGGATTTTGCCAACCGACCTGGGTAAAGTAGAAAATCGGGGTTTTCATACAGGTTGTTACGCTAGACTCGGGTTGGGTGACACGTGGCATGTTGACCGGGTGCACACAATTTACAAATGTACAATATTACAAGTGTTGGGCATATACGCTGGGCATATACGTCGTATCAGGTCGACGTATACACTGGGCGTATACGCTGAGTGTGCTGAGCGTGTGAACTTGGGTGAAGATGTTCTGCTGGCGTACACAGTGGGCATATACGCTGATGGATGCTGGCGTACACACTGGGTGTATACATTGATGGATGCTGGCATACACGCTGGGTGTATACGCTGATGGATGCTGGCGTACACGCTGGGCGTATACGCTGATGGATGCTAGCATACACGCTAGGCGTATATGTTGATGGATGCTGGCGTATATGTCCACTTGCTTCAATCCTTGCTCTTTGGTGTTGTCTTGAGGCTGTCATTGGAGATTTTGTTGTTGAGCGTGGGCATCTGCAGTACCATGACATATACACTGGAGAGTCGGCCGTATATGTTGTAGTGCCGGGCGTATACGCTGTAAGGGCCAGGCGTATACGCTGAAGATGTGAACTTGGACATATACGCTGGGCATATACGCTGGAACAATGTACTTAGTAAAAACCAAGTGTTGTGATTCCCAAGGTTGCCGTGTGTGTGAAATCTCATGCAGCCGGCGTCATTTGTCCCAGGGACCTGTTTGGTGTCAGACAAGTACTAAGCTCTGAATTTTGTGGTGTTTCATTGGCTCCTCCTTGTTGACGCTTGGAGGAATCGACCCGAGAAGTGTCGACAAAGAAGTACAAAACACCATAAGAAACTTGATAAAGACGTTGCCTGCTGCCACTCGACAAGACGTCATTGCACCGTGTTCAGTAGCGAGTAGGAGGGTAGAGATTGTGGAGATTGGTGACTGCCCAAGGAATTGTGTGGAAAGGAATGATCGGGTATGCGGCATGCTGGTTCTTGTCAATAGCCAATGTTTTAGCAGACACGGATTTCAGGCATGCAATGTGTGTCCTTTGGCGAAACAGGGCCCTCGGTTAGCTTTCAAGGGAATCCTGTTGGCGGGGCCAAAGCTACGGGAGGATGTGTTACATGCTTTGGAAGAACAGGGCCCATGTTTAGTGTTCAGGAGAACTTGTTGGCGGGGAGCCAAAGCCATGCAACTGGGTGCTTTTTTGACCATTTTAGACATGATTATTTGGTTTTGAGAGTGTTGCCTTCCCACCTGGGGCTTATATGGGAAGTGCCCGGGGTCTCGTTTTTTTTTTTTTTTTTTTGCGGCGTAAACTTTTGCTCTGCTTTTGTACTCATGCACAATTGCTGTGCTGCGTGTTGCAGCTGCTTTACAATGGTACAATGTTTTAGATGTACTGGATGTGTCAAAGAGATGTCGGGATAAAGTGTTAGCGAATGGATAGGGAATTTTGTCAATGAATGGGGATGTACTAGTGAATGGTTTGATTTAGTTTGTCCAGGTATGCTGCGAACATTGTCTTACCTTGTTCCTTACGGCAAAGTGCATCTTTGTGTGAAACTTTTGGGTGTCATCCTGCAAACATAACACCAAGGAGACAAGAGAAACCATGAGCGAATGGACGAGCTTAGACTTACATGGCGGCCAATGGCACAGAGATGCTGAAGGAAGGCAAGCACTGTGGTTAGATGACAGAGATACTGATAGGGGTGATTGATGGCGAGCGATGCAGTGAAGCGGATGAATGAGCATGGCGGCGGAGTGATGTGCCGGATGTGAACTTGCCAGTTTATAGTCTTGGCAGACTGTCGTGGGTTAGTTTTATGTCATAACCCATTGGAGATTACCTGTTTAGCATTGTGATGGACGTTACATTGCCAGTTTCTAGTCTTAGCAGACTATGGAGAGGCAAGCTAGTTTATAGTCTTGGCGGACTCGATTGGTTAGGACGGTGGCAGTTTATTATCATGCCAGACAGAGGCTAGTTTATTGTCCTTGTGGACGCTGTGGTGTTAGTTTTAAGTCATAACCTAGGACTATGCTGTGGTATTAGTTTATAGTCGTAATTCCAGGACTTCCACGTACCTGAGCTTGTATTCAGATGTAGAATGGTTTTAGGTACAAATGGTTTGTAGGATTAGCAAACTCGTTCCCTTCTATGTCGGCTAGCTTGATACGCAGATTATTGTTTTGCTCGTCATTGAGGAGTCTGGATAGTGTGATCCTTAACGATGGTACCTATAATTCCAAGGGTAAGACAGCTTCTGAACTGTAAACAAGGCTATATGGCGTTTTACCTGTTGACGTTCGGTGCATGGTGCAGTAGGCCCATAATGCATATGTTAATTTCTCATGCCATTTCCTTTTGCTTCGAGTTAGCATTTTCTTAAGTATCATTATGATTGTCTTATTGGTTGCTTCTGCTTGTCCATTGCTTTGAGGATAGTAAGGGGAGGAAAATGAATGTTTGATCCCCAGACGGTTGCAAAAGGTTTTTGTTTCGGCACTACTAAATTGCGGCCCGTTGTCAGTGATAATTATCAAAGGGATGCCAAAGCAGGTTACAATGTTTTCTAGAATAAAGTTGCACACGTGTTTAGAAGTCGTTTTTCGAAGGGGAGCTGCTTCTACCCACTTCATGAAGTATTTTGTCGTGGTTATAATGAAGCTGTGCCCTGCAGAAGATGAGGGTGTTATCGGGCCGATAAGGTCCAATCCCCACTTCTGAAAAGGCCATGTTATTTGTGCTGTGTGCAGTTCGTTTGGTGGTACATGTATTAGGTTACCATGTTTTTGACAAACATTACATGTTTTGACTTTGGAGAGACAATCGTGTTTCATGTGTGGCCAATAGTAGCCTAAACGTCTTATTTTTGTGGCCATGACTTTTGGTGCTATGTGTCCTCCACATAGTCCCTCATGTACTTGATCAACAATCGTTTGGGCATCAACACTACTTACGCATATTAGTAATATACCTTCATATGATCGACGACACAATGTATCCCCTACCAAGGTGTACTGCCTAGAACGTTTTCGTACGGCATCCTTTTGCGCATTTGTTAGATGTCATGGGGCTTCGCCGCGTAAAAGGTACTCTTTTATGTCATCATACCATTCTATCGTGTGTGTTGTACTAACAAATGCGATCGGCAATGTGTCGGAGGTTATTGGTTCCTCGCAGTTGATTACGGAGCTTGGCAAGGCATAGAACATGTCGGGCAATATATTCAATGCTAGTGTGGCTAACGCATCTACGATGGTGTTGTCATTTCGAGAGACGTGTTGCACATCAATGTCTTCGAATTGTTTCATTAGATGTTTCGCCAAGTCATAGTATGGTTGTAAGTGTTGGGCTTTGCACATGTAAATATTTGTAACTTAGTTTACGACCAGTTGTGAATCCCCTCTGACTACCAGGTGCGTGATGTCCGAAGCCAGTGCTGCTGCGAGACCTCTAAGGAGACCTTCGTACTCTGCTATGTTGTTACTACAGTGAAAATTGAAGCGATAGGCAAAGGGTCGAATCTTCCCCGAGGGATAAGTGATGACAGTGGCCGCACTTCCTCCTCGAGAGGTGGATGCTCCATCGAAGTTTAAAATAGCATCGTAGTCATCAGGCACTGTGTCCATTGTGTTTATACTTTCATCTGGGAATTCAGGCTCTATGGTTGCTTGGTCATGCGTTGGTGATGTGGCCATTTGATTCGCTATGGCTTGACCTTTGATTGATGATTGCGCTACGTAGTACAGGTCAAACTCAGCTATCATGGCTTTCCATCGGGCTATTCGACTCATTTCGTAAATGTTTCCTATTATAGCTCTCAGTACATTATCCTTATAGATTATGTAAACTTAATTACAGAAGAGGTAATGTCGCCATTTTCTCAGAGAAAAGACCAAAGCTAAGCATGACCTCTCCACGTCGTTGTACTTCTTTTCATGGGCAACTAAGGCATGGTTCAAGTAATATACAGGGACTTCAGTTCCATCATCTCATTTCTGGCAGAGCATAGACGCGATGGACGATTCTGAAGTGGCAAGGTAGATGTAAAATGGTTTGTTGTTTTGGGGTGGGTAGACCGTCGGCAGTTGGGCAAGTGCTGTTTTGATATTTTCGAAGGCTTCCTGGCACTGCGGATTCCATTCGAAATGGACATTTTTACATAACAGGTGGTTCATAGGTTTCAGTTTGTCTGTTAATTTTTCTACGAAACGCCTGATGAACTACAATCTACCTTGTAGACCTTGAAGCTCGGTAAGGTTACTGGGTGGTTTCAAGTTAGTAATGGCCTTAACCTTGTCGGGGTCCACTCGTATCCCTGCTTCTGAAGCTATGAATCCAAACATTTTTCTTGTTTTGACACCGAAGATGCATTTTTTCGGGTTAAGTCTTAGTTCATATTTTAAACAACGTTTTAAGACTAAGTCGAGGTCTTGTACGTGTTGTTCGGTCATTTTTGACTTAACCACGATGTCATCCACATAATCGTTGAGCGACCGTACTATATAATCACTAAAGATAAACGTCATGGCTCTTTGATATGTGGCCCCTACGTTCTTGAGACCGAAGGGCATCATGGTGTAACAGAAAGTTCTCCATGGGGTCATGAAGGTGGTTCGAAGTTGATGTTCCGGGTTGATGCGTATTTGGTTGTATCCTGAGAAGCCATCCATAAAAGATAGCAAGGCATGTCTAGGAGTCGAGTCAATGAGCTGATCGATGCTGGGTAGAGGAAAATCATCTTTTATGGTTGCTACGTTTAAATCTCGGAAGTCGATGCATAAGCAAATGCTTCCGTTTTTCTTCGGGACGATGACCATGT
This sequence comes from Gnetum montanum, assembly GCA_015680685.1. Taxonomy (NCBI): domain Eukaryota; kingdom Viridiplantae; phylum Streptophyta; class Gnetopsida; order Gnetales; family Gnetaceae; genus Gnetum; species Gnetum montanum. Next base: position 73,008 of record MNCI01031946.1, on the reverse strand, counting down.
TTGACACCCACTCGGCGTAATCAACGGCTTGAATGAAACCAGCTTGGTAAAGCTTGGTGATCTCATTGCGAACTGCTAATGCCACTTCAGGTCTAAATTTTCGTGCCTTTTGTTTTACCGATCTTAGTTTTGGGTCAAGGATAATGTTGTGTTGAACAATTCTAGGATCTAGCCCTGGCATGTTCGTATAGGACCAAGCGAACGCCTTCATGTTTTCCCTAAGCACATGTTGAATGTCTTGGGCCAAGTGCAGTTGTAGCAGTGCGCTTAATTTTAATATTTTGACTTCTCCATCAGGCATGGTAATGGGGGTTTCAGCCAATGGGTCTTCGGTGATGTTTTCAACTTCTATGTCAAGAAATTTTGTCATGCCTTGGTAATTGTCTGTTGTTTGCTACGTTGAGGCTATGACCGCATCGTCCATCAGTGGACTTAAATTGATGAAGTTTATGTCAATGTCTCGTATAATGATGCCATGTGGTCCGTCAATGGTTAATGGTGCGGTTAACTGCCGGCAGTCCATTGAGCTTGCTCCTGCCAATAAACCGAGAGTTGCATAAGCAAAGGGATGTAGTTCTATGTTTTCTAGTGCTTTTAAACTATGTGTATGTGCATAATGGTGGATTATTGTCACACCTGGATGCATGGCAGTTTAAGGCCGTACTGGGCCATGATTGGTAGTTTAAGGCCTTACCAGGCCATCATTGGGTGAGGAAATGGCAGTTTAAGGCTGTACCGGGCCATCGTGGGATGGGGGAAATGGCAGTTTAAGGCCGTACCGGGCTATGATGGTAGTTAGCATAAATGTGTAAAACGGGGTCCACGGAGAAACTAGGATGTAATAATATCTATTTTTAGTTAATTTTCATCATTTTTTGGGGAAATTTTGCAAATAGTAGGCAAAAAAGGCAAAAAGGTAAAAAAAAAAAAAACGAAGCACCGGCAGCGTAAGTGGCGGCGGTGTCAGCGTCAGCATCATCGGGCGCTATATAAAGGGAAGGGGTGGTCCATTTGTTTTATTGGAACACGACAGCGTGAGCGACAGCGTAAACTTGCTAAGGCGTAAGCGGAAACCACGATATCTAGCGTAATCATAAACCTCAACATAGACGCCTAAGACTGATCCCCAGTGTAGATGCGGAGACCCTAGCGTAGACACCAAAGCTTAAACTTCTCAGCGCCGGTGCAGACTATTGCTCAGCGTAAACTTAGATCATCAGCATAGACACTCTGAGATGGGCAAGGGAAAGGAAGTGGAGGGCCAGGGGTGGAAGGGTCCCGATCTAACCTTTGCCGAAGAGACGGAGGCCATGTTGCAGGGCCTGCCCAGGCCAAAAATTCCATCGTGCCCTACGACGTCCCACAGGTAAGCCTTGATCCCTGCCTCTGTTGTTTGTGTGCTTCACTGTATTCATAGCGTAGATGATCTGAGCGTATACGCCGAGCGTAGGGATTTTTCATCATGAGGGTTTTCGGCGTGCACGCCAGCGTAACTATGCAACGTAGATTGTGTTCAGTCCTTGCGTAAACATTTTTCCGCGTTGTTGTGTTTAGCGTAAAATTTTGTCAGTGTTTGTCATCGGCGTGAGTTTTGTTTCTTGCGACGGCGTATACGCTGAGGGTTTGTTCAGCGTATACACTGTACGTGTATAGTTGTCTTTTCGGCGTACCGCTTCATCTTTCTCGCGTAAACTGTTTACGCCGAACGTGAATTTGGGCGTATACGCCGAGGGTTTGCTCAGCGTGTACGCTGCGCATGAAGGCGTTTGGGTGTCAGCGTAAAACAGATCGCCGTTAGCGTAGACGCTAAGTTAAATTTCGTTCTTCGCACTAAGTATTAGTCAGCGTATACGTTCTGCAGATAGCGGATATGCTAATTCTGAATCGCTCTAAGTGCTAAGTTTGTTCGGCGTACAATGTATGCGGCGTAAATGTTGAGCACGAATCACGGGCGTATACTCTTTGTGTCCGACGTATATGCTGGGCGTAAATCGTGGGCGTATACGCTGTGTACAGTGTATACACTGGGCGTAAGTTGTGTTTTTTGTGCTGCAGCATTAGCGTATATGCTCTGTGTACAGCGTATACGCTGGGCGTAAACAGTTAGTTGAATTTTTTATTTTTTGCCGATTTATGATGTGAACTTTGGTTTTGTGGCATTGTGATTGGTTGCAGGGATAGCAAACGCTTCCTTATCATGGTTGAACTTGTCAGGGTGCTAACATGGGCTGGCCCCATTGAGGAAGATGATCTTCCCCTGGTTTTATTAGTGGATGACAAGGGGGTCTGGCTCAGGGAAGGTGGTGGCGAATTTCTGGCTTTCTTGTTAACCAATTTCGAGGTGGCTATGTGGTCACATTTTGACGAAGTGACTGTGCGAAGTGTGGTTGATGTAATACTGCCAGGGGCTGCAGAGGGCGTGATGGTCTTTATGGGAGACATTGACGAGGGGCCGTTTGTGGCTGAGGATGGCACTACCCACGGGCCCAAGTCAAACTGCCCGTTAACGCGTGTGTGGGCATTGCTGCCGCCGGGGTTGGATTATGTCAACAATACATTGTTTATAGCTGCCCGTGCACATACCTTATTCTAGAATCCTCCTGGCATGGTATACTGAATAGCCAGGTGGGACCATTTACATTTATTGCTTTGTCTATTTTTGTTTGATGTCGGTTTCTTATTTTAACGCACGTTTGTTTGCAGACCGAAGACTAACCCAGACAGGATCGTCATTGAGGATGAAGGGATAGCCCTCACTCGCACTGCTCTGGAGGCCTTTATGATGGCCCCCACTCTTCATGGGGCCGTTCTGGCTCAGATGAAGGGTTCGATGGTCCGCTTCCATAATCAATTTTCCAGGGCCTTTGCGATGTGCAAGGCTCGTGGGTGGCTTCACGTAGACTGGACAGATCAGGGGCCAGTCTTTCCTCATAACTTTGGCAGCACTTCCAAATCTGCCACTAACGGTGGGTGATAACATTTCTTAGATGCGTTAGTGGGTTTGTTCAACTATTTGGGACTATGCCGATATAACCATTTTAACTTGTTTTAACAGTTGATGCACCCTCCAGTGGGGATCCCGTGACGACAGGGCGAACTGAGGCCACTTTGTCAATGAAGTTCGGGGGAGTGGAGAAGGCACAGAAGTGGCTACATAAGAAAGCCTCGCCGCCCCTCACTCGTTGTCTGGACGATGCCGGCCTCCTGGAGTTTTTTATGACACCCAACCCTGATGTCTCAATCGGGGAGATGATATGGATCGTGGACTCTTTTAATGAGTCTATTTCTCAGTACAGCGCCCGGATTAAGGGTGTTAAGGTGGTGTTTCATCTGTTGCCTATGTTCTTTTCTAACTTGTTTGGCATGCCGGCAGATGGCCTACCTGTAGTATTGGATAGGTCTCATAAAGAGCTCCAAACGATCCGCAAGCTGGAATTTTGGCTTGGCGTGAGGAAAAACACCAAGGGATTCCCGATGCAGGGGAAAGCAAAGGTTGTTGAGGTGAACGAATTATATCCCCTGTTTCGGGCACAAGTGTTTCCCAAAACCATTTCTCAGGTGCAGAGTTTCGGGGTTGAGGCGGTGTGCATTATGTGAAGTATCTTAGAAACTGGCATGTGGTATAACTGGGCTCAATTTTTGTTGGCGGGCCTGCATAAGGAGATAGTGCGGTTGCACTCGAATATCAAAGTACAATCGCACTTCACCTTTACCTTCTTCGCCGGTTATCTCCGCCGTTTTGCTGAGTTTCTTGTGGTGCGTGCGGATAACAAGTTTGTCCTACGGGATCGGGGTCAACTATCCTGCCCGTGGGTCAAACATTTTTTTGCGACAACGAGATCGCAGGATGCCCCAGAAGATATCGATGAGTCCGTGTCTGTTACTACAGGGGGATCATCTGGCGGTTCCATCCACACACGGGATAGTCTGGGGGTGGAGCCAGATGATGTACCTTTAACCGCCAAAAGGGCAGAGGGGGTTATTAAGGAGACCATTGGGAGAGCCAAGTCGAAATTGAAAAGACCTGAACGCACCACAGAGGAAGTTGCCAATATAAACCAGCCACGCATGAAGTGGATACGCTTCAAGATACCTGGTAAGCGAAGCTCATCTGCTTGTTATTGCATCGTTTTCGTTCATTTATAACCCCTGCTTCAATTGCTTACATGTCGTTGTTGTTTTCGATTTGATGAAGTGAGAAAGCAAGCCTTAGAGACCATCAGACAGGAGGAGGATACGCGTACGGAGAAAAACAATGATGAGGAAAGCCCAGAGAAGAGCCAAGGTGGGGGAACGAAGCTATTAACAGAGAGGACTACTGACCCTGAGCCTTTAGACGACCCAGATGCTATCAACCAAATGTTCAGTAGCTTCCTGAAGGGTGACTTGGATTTGGACGATCCCCCAGAAGGTGACAAGGATTAGGGTATGTCTTTGCTTTTAGTTGGTTTTTACTATTTTTTTGAATTAATTGTGGCTCCTACGTTTTTTATTTATTTTCATGTTTTTGGATTAGACGATGGCGGAGGTACCAGGACGGTACGGTTGGACGTTCTCATGAAGATGGTTCCCCCTGAGAGGACTGCTGAGGTTAGTTCTTCCTGTACCCATCAGCCACTTATTTGATCAGAGATGCCAAATAAGACGGATTTTGTGGATGGAATCACGGAAGAGGTCATTGAACATCTCCAAGAAATCCACCCTGACATAGGTATGAATTGTTTAAAGATTAGGAGCTTGATGCCTTATGTGTACCGTTTTAATGTTCGTGTTTTCTGCGTGGGTAGGCGCTAAACTAAGATGGGATCCCTCTTAGGGCATTAGTATAGAAAGCCTAACTACACTCTCCCCAGAAGTGGAACAGGTGCCAAGGCCTGTTTATGAAGGAGTTGTAGAAAGCCTTGCGCACAATGCCAAGTCGTTGTGGACTTGTAGGCGTTCTGTTGAACAGTTGTGGCTACAAGTACAGGCAAAGGAAAAGGAAGTCTCCACCGTAACAAAGGAGTGTGATGATTTAAAGGCTCGATACGAGTTTGCCACTGCTAGACTGAATGGAGATCGTTCCTGGCGAACATCGAAGATTACGTACACCAGGTATTGGAACCTTCTGAACCGTCATGCATCACTGACTCGGAGAATGGCGGAATGCAAAGCTCAAATTGATCTCCTGAACCTTAAGTGTCAAGATTGGAAGGCTTTTGCTTCCAAGGTTCGCAAATGGGGTCAAGACGAGAAAAACCATAAACATCAGTACAAGAAGTCGCTGAAAGAGGTGTCCATTGAAAAGCGGCAGCTAGAGATGTTTGTGGAGGGTTTGGGTTTGCGTTCTGCCTTCGATACCTTTGCCCAAAACACAATTGTGGAAATGGAGTCGCCTACAAGGGTCATCACAACTGCTTCTGGGGAGGTGTCGGTAGGTGAATTTCCTATGAAACGTCCTACCTGATCAGCGGTCGACAAAGGCAAGGCTTTGGCAAACGTTGATTTAGGCCTGGACAGAACAGATTGGGCCAGCGTTCCAAAGGAAGAAATCCTTCCTCGGCTAGAGTTTGGCCTAGGGGGATCCCCTATGGTAAAAGTTTTATCTTTATGAAGTTAATTTATTGGATAATGTTTAAAATGTTTAACATCTGCTTATTTTTGTATTGGTTGTTTGTTTTTGGTGTTTTCAGCATGAGGGTGGCGATGATACTCACGAGGCTAGCCCCAGTGGAGCAGGGGCCCCTGACACTGGTGGTTCTAAAGGAGGTGATCCTCCTGTCACGGATGCTTAGTGCTTTTGTAGTTTTTTTGTTTTGGATTTTTGCTGATTCCAATTGATAAAGGCATTGTAACTGGAAAATATTGAGAAGGACAGGCACCATTTGTACAACATTGCATGAATAACTATTTTTTTGTTGATTTTAAATTGGTTGCACACATGACACGACATTAAAATGTTTTTGGGTTTGCATTTCTGTTTTAAAGGTGACGCACTGAAGATAAATGATATGTAAAAAGGGAAAACAAGGTATGTGTAGTTTAAGGCCATTTCAGGCTCCATTGTAAACAAGTAATATTTTAGAAAAAACGGGTGTTTCGTAGTAGACCGACCATTTCTGATCATGGCTAGTTTTATGTCATTGCGGACATGATAGTTTAACGTCTTTCCGGACAAGAGGTGCTGTTTAATTTTTGTTCCGCCTTTTTTTTTGTTATCTGTTATAATTTTTGGCATTTTTGGGTTTTATCGTAGTTTAGTGTCATTTCGGACGTGTTATAGTTTAACGTCATTTTGGACTAGGGGTGTTTTACTTTAGTTATTTTTTGATCTTCTTTATTTTCATGTCAGGGGGTGTATTAACCGGTACGATTTTGTATTCTGTGTCTCCTTCGCAGAGTACGTTGAATGACAGTTCAGTCCAGGAGATGTCTGATTGAATGTTTTCGGTATCGGTATTTTCAGGTACTTCGGTGTCCGTCGTTGTTTCGATGTTGGTTTCTTCATGAGGCGATGTGTGTGGAGTGTCGGATGCAGGTGTTTCGGTTTCGGGAGATTTTTTTCTGTGTTAAAGGGCTTACTGTTTACCGGTGGTTGGGGGTTCTTGTCATTTCGGTTAGGCCTTTCGAGCTCGACTTCCGATCCTTGGTCTATCTCTATGTTTGATGAGATGATAGGAGTGACCGCTTCCCCATGTATGATGATTTTGCCATCCTCATAGGGTAGGTGAATCTCCTGATGTATGGGGGAAGAAACAGCTCTCAGTTGGGCCAACCAGGGTCTTCCCAATATGAGGTTGAATCCTGGCATCTCGTCAACAGCTAGGAAGTCAGCGGAAGTGGGGAATTGGTCTCCCGCTATGAAGTTTAAGGTTATCGTGCCTTTGACCAATACACGTGACCCACTGAACGACCTTAAACATGTCATTGTCGTAGGTTTAATCAAGTCAGTAAGTCCCAGTTGTTCAATGATGTGATATGGTACAACGTTGGTTGCTGCCCCATCGTCTACGTGGACTCTATGTATTTTGAACCGATTTATGTGTATGGTTATGAACATGGGGATTGTTGTTGTTTCCCCTGTCTTCTTGTCCACTCTGATGTTATCATCATGGAAGCTCAAGGGTTTAGGGATGGCACCGTGAGATGGATACATTACGGCATGAATGGCCGGTTCGCTTGGAGGCAAGTCCTCATTGACCGGGATGGATGTTAGCATGCGTACGAGAGCTTCCCGATGAGTTTGGGATGTTAGGACTAAGTCATACAAGCTCAAAGAAGTGTTCTTTTGTTTTAGCGCTTGGGTGACTTGTGTTAAGGCTGTCGCAAAGTCTTTACTGTCAGGGACGTTTTTTTCGGCGATGACTGGATCCATTGGGCCCAACAGTTTTATCTCTCGCTTTGTTGCTTTGTCATCTATGTTTGGAACTGCCGATTCGGGTGGTTCTTGGGTCTTAGATGGTTCGCCGCTACTGCCTGTGTTTGGTTGGTTGTTAGATGATGACATGGGTATGGAGCTAAGGGGGGGGGGCTTGGGTGGCCCCAGAGCCAACCGTTGGTGCTCTTTCTCCAATCTTTCATGCGTAAGCCTATCAACTAGGCGTTCTCGCGTGTGGCGTGGGGGTGGAGGTGGTCTCGGAGCCTCAAGTTGTCTTCGGATGCGCACCACATATGGAGATGGGCGGGGTTACGTTTGGTTAGTGGGAAGTGTTTGAGCCGAAGGCTGGCCGGGGACCTTAATGACGTAAGGACGAGGTTTGTCTTGCGCCTGTGAGGTGGAGGCTTGATAATTGTTAGGAATTTCGGGTGTCCTAACGATGTACGGGGTTGGTTTTGGTGGAGGTTGGGCCTCCACTGTTGCAACAGTCGACGGCACTCAGACTACGAAAGGAGTAGGCTGAGTGTGAGGGATTAGTGGCTTTGAGAGTGTAGGTATGGCTGAAGGTATATGGACAACGTAGGGCTACTGGGAGACGCGTGGTGATTGGGGTGTGGGTGTGGTCATGGCGGGAGGAATCCGCACTACGAATGCCCTAGGAGATGTTTCTTGTGTGTTTTGAGGGTAGATGGTGTTAATGTTACTAGCCTCGGAATCATCATCGAAGTAGATCGTGGTAATCATGTATGGGGCCTCTTGGGTGTTTAGGGGATCCTTGTACACCCCCATAGCCTGATTCTGCGGCTGAATCGGGTTATTCTCATCGAAAGTGATTTTTCCTTCATCGATCATCCGCTAGATATCTTGCTTCAGGGTGAAGCAATAATCTATTCCGTGTCTGTTGCGTTGATGGTAGTCGCAGAAGCGATCCATCCTAAAGCCTTTGGGTACGGGCGGCTCGTCTGGGGTTGCTAAGCTTGGGTTCTCTATGAGTTGGTAGAACCGTTCATGTCTTTGGATAGCTGCAGGGGATAACTGCTTGTGTGTCATCAGCCTAGCTTTCAAGAGCTGATCAAAGAGCTGAGATGGTTTCATCGGTAGAGGTGTGAATTGAGAGGGTTCTTTCCTCTCAAAGTTGCGTGTATGGTTTGTTGGGTTCTGTGATGATGATGACTCCGGGGCTATTGTGGGAGCGAGTTTATAGTAGTTAGTAGGGGTTGCGGCTGGTTTTTGTTGGGGTGTGATGTTGGTTTGTTGGGTTCCTACTATCGCTGCTATCGTTGTCTTGGCTTTCTCTTTATCCTTTTTAGTGTATTGGTTTCTGAAGGCCAAGTATGCCGGGTCGTGGCTATTTTGAGCTGCTTCCTCTATGTTTTTTATCTGCACAAATGCCTGATTAAGATCACACGCATTAAGGTAATATAATTTGGACTTGAAGAAATCGTTGACAGCCCCCTTCAGAATTGTGAGTAGATAAGTTGGAGAGATTGGCTCGTGTAGCTCGTTGAGAGCTGCACTCCATCTCTAAATAAACTTTTGTACAGGTTCAAGCGGTGCTTGCTTGACCTGCATGAGGCTATCCAGTGTGGCCTCGGGTTTCAAGTTGCACTTGAATCGGGTCACAAACTGGTGTAAAAGATCATCGAAGGAAAAGATAGAGTTCCTGGGCAAGGCCCGGTACCAGTCAAGTGCTCTCCCTGCGAGGGACATGGGGAACACTCGAAGGATGGAATGAGGCCATGCCTGGAGCAACGCGTACTCTAGTCTAAATGTTATGATATGTGCATTGGGATCTGTCTCCCCATTGTACTTGGTCAATGTGGGGAAGGAGACACCTTTAGGTAAGGTTAGTGATGGGACTGAAGGGCTGATGGGGTCATCGTTGTAGAAATCCACTACCTTCAGCTCTCCGTCAACGGCTGTTTTGAGACGTTTCACCTTGTCAGTGAGCTCTTGCATTAGTTTTTTGGTGTCCGCCCAGTCTTGGGTTCTCAATAATGCTGCGGCTTGGGGTTGTGGTATGTTGTATAAGTTAGATTGTTGTATGGTGGGCTGAAAGGCCGACAGCTGCACGGGTGGTGGTTGTGCTTGTGGAAAGATTACGGCGGGTTGCACTACAGATGGCACATTGTAGGGAAGATGTTGTGGCTGTTGTTGCTGCAGCTGGGGCTGTGCTTGGGGAATATTAGTTGGTGGGATTGTGCGGGGTGATGCGTGGTGATGGGGAATTTGGTGTGATGACACTCCCCTCGCTAGCCATTGTCCCGCCACGTTGTGCGCGGGGACTCCCTGTTGGGTCACGGCTATTTGGGGAACTGTATATGTTTGGATGTGTGGTATGAAGTGAGCAGATGTAGATGCCAGGATCACATGTGGAATTCCTATTACGCGGGGTGGGGACGTTACACCTGTGTTGTCGTGAGGAGGTAGTGCTCGTGAGGATGAGCTCGCGGCCATGTTAGGGATAAGTGTGAGAGGGAAGGTGTTGGGTTGATGATCACTCGGGAGAGAAATATGCACGAGCGCTGCTGTTTCTGGTGGTGGCACTTGAGCCTGGGTGAATCTAAGGTGTCGTACGGGTAGGATCTCCCTTGTCTCAGGATGGAAAATGGGGTTAACCTGTACTTGCGGGCTTAGGGTATGGTAGGATTCTTCGTGCTCGGATTGAGCGGCGAAGTCATCCTCCTCCTTTGGTTGAGGCTCTAGTGCGGGCTATTCTAACGACTGGCGCCTGTGGAGGAGGAGTTGTGTGATGAGTTCTGAATATTGTTCAAGGATGGGGATTACATCGTATGGGGAAGAGGTGAACTCGTATCCTCCCCTGTAGAAGAGTTCGAACTGCCTCTTCACTTCCATTTCAGCTTGGTCAACGGCCAGGCCAGCTTGTATTTTAATACATATAAAGTTATACGTGTCCTGGGTGATTAGGTTGGAGGCTGGATCTCTCCCCTGTAACCTTAGGGATCGACGGGGCCCCGCTGTGGGTTGCATTCCCAGGTGTTGCATGATGGGCTGTTGAACAACCATGGTGTCTATGATGTTGGTGGACTGAATGGTGGCATCCGTAGTGTTGTTTGTGGGGTTCATGATGATATGTCACGGAGGTGAATCTTTCTGAAGATGCGAAGTTAAAGTGTCGTATAGTGTGCAGCGTATATGCTTCAATGGACAACGTATAGTGATAGCGTATACAGCATATATGGTCAGCGTAGGTGTTGAGCGTAGACGAGTCTACGACGTAAGTGGGTCAGCGTATATGCCAGAGAGTGTACAACGTAAAGGTACAGTGTAAGGGTGCGGCGTAAGCAAGACAGCGTAAGACAAGGCTCAGCGTAAAAGTGAGGAGCGTAAAACAAGCTCGGCGTAAAACAGGTCACGGCGTAAACCAGTTGCAGTGTGAAAATAGGGGAGCGTAGAAAACAAGAGTGTAAACTGGACTCAGTGTAAAGAAGATTCAGCGTAAACGAGGCTCAACGTAAACAATGTAGGGCGTTAACAATGATAGCGTAAACGATGCACAGCGTAAAAGCGAAGGAGCGTAAAAACAAGGCAACGCAAAGGAGCGTAAACGACAGGGTGTAAACACTGAACAACGTAAATGCTGGACAGTTGCGGGCTGGAGGTTGACTGGGTAGTGTAACCACTGGTAGGTTTCAGCAGGGAGTTGCGTGCAGTTGCCGGTGTAGACGCTTAACAGCGTAGACGCCGGGAAATTTGCATACAAGGATTTTAGGAGGCCCTCCTTATAGCACCAATTTCTATACCGCCTGAAATCGTCGGTCTCCGGCTGGAAGGAAAAACATAGGCCGCGGGATCACAGGACGTGTACAGAAGACCCTGCCTTCACCTGAGGGCAACCTAGAATGCGACAAAGGCAGAGTACCTTGGGTGGTTCGCACATGGATTAGACAAGGATTTCCCTGTGCGTACTCAAAATGCTAATATGCTGGGTTATGCCTAAATGATGTGCAGGCGTAGACAAGGCAACAAAATAGCGTAAAGCGTAAATGGATGCAAACGAAGCGTGAGCGTAAATAGGCGTAAATAGTTCATGGGCCAAATTGACATAAAACTGTAAAAGAACTTATGCAGCAAATGTAAACAATGATATTGCAGAGTCAAAGTACAGTGCATCGGTCTAACACAGTCATGCGGGAACACAAGGCGGACAAAAAGCCTCAGCGTATACAGGGATGACTCTGGTTTGCAGGGCAGGCGGAGCGTAGAGAGTATCCGCAGCGTACAAGGCTTCCAGTGTAAGAGGGTTTCACCTCTGGTGTGCAGCATAAATGTTCTCTGGTATGCTCCGGGATTTTGCCAACCGACCTGGGTAAAGTGGAAAATCGTGGTTTTCATACAGGTTGTTACGCTAGACTCGGGTTGGGCGACACGTGGCGCGTTGACCGGGTGCACACAATTTACAAATGTACAATATTACAAGTGTTGGGCATATACGCTGGGCGTATACGCCGTATCAGGTCGACGTATACGCTGGGTGTGCTGAGCGTGTGAACTTGGGTGAAGATGCTGTGCTGGCGTACACGCTGGGCGTATACACTGATGGATGCTGGCGTACACGCTGGGTGTATATGCTAAAGGGTGTCCACTTGCTTCAATCCTTGCTCTTTGGTGTTGTCTTCAAGCTGTCATTGGAGATTCTGTCGTCGAGCGTGTGCATCTGCAGTACCAGGGCGTATACGCTGGAGAGTCGGGCGTATACGCTGTAGTGCCCGGCGTATACGCTGTAAGGGCCAGGCATATACACTGGAGATGTGAACTTGGGCGTATACGCTGGCACAATGTACATAGTAAAAACCAAGTGTTGCGATTCCCAAGGTTGCCGTGTGTGTGAAATCTCATGTAGCCGGCGTCATTCGTCCCAGGGACCTGTTTGGTGTCGGACAAGTACAAAGCTCCAAATTTTGTGGTGTTTCAATACTCTCCATCACTAATAAAGCTTGGTTTCCTTATCCATTTATTAAAATACTGATTTGGAGTGCTTTTCTCTACTGGATTATTTTTACCTCTATTCTTATCTCTTCTATTTGGCTCAAAATCTTTTCTCTTAGTAGATGGATCAGTAATAACATTTGGTTGTCTAGAAGTAGTTAGTCTTTCCTTAGATCGAAGACTATATCCATTTTCCTCATTGTTATTACATTCTTCATCTGATGACATATCTTCTTCAGAACTTGATAGAGAATAAGTATCACTTGATCCATTGCTAGAAGATTTACTTGCATAGTGAACATTAGATAACTCATCATCAGATTCAATATCAAGAAAGTTGGACACAATAAGGTCACTTTCATCCTCATCTTCTACTAACTTAGTGTCTTGATGTTTATGCTTTCTATTTTTCCTTTCTTCCTTGATATTAACTTTTGCCAAGGATTTTTCAAGCTTCACTATTTTGTTAGACATATCTCTCATTAATTGTCCTTTTTCAGATCCTACTCTTTCATGTTCTTGCTCTATCTTAGCATCAGATGGATTGGGTAAAGCTTTAAATTGAGAAAAATCTTACATAGGAATCATAACTCTTTCTTATCTTTTTTGAATTACAATATTTTCTTCAAGATTCAACTATTTTTCTAACTGTATAGCTTCACTAATGTAGTCATTTAGTATAGTTATGTTTGGAGTTCTCCTTAACCAAATTGAAATGTAGGGGTTAACAACGTTAACATAAGTTTCTTTAAGCATTTCTTTTGATGGCCTATATTGTCGTTGAAAAAGTCCACAAATTTGTTGAAAATTGATGTTAAAATCTCTAATTGACTCTTTAACTCCTTGCTTAGCTTGTATTAGCCCACAGTATAGTTGCTATTGATATAATTGATTACCAAACTAGGCCAAGAAAAAATTCTTCATGTCATCCCAACTTGTAATACTACTACTTGGTAAGTTCGAATACCAAATCTAAGCCATATCCTTTAGATTTGATACAAACAACCTACAAGCTTGATCTTGATGTTGAACATTTGCATGAGCTAAGGCCAACTCAAACATGTGAATATATTCTTTAGCTAAATAAGCTTTTCCAGGAATGAGAGGCTCAGGAAAATATTTGTAAACAACCTTAGGAATATCATTATAATTTTGAAATCCTAATGGTGTAACTCTTTGCCAAGGATTTGCCATCCTATTCCTTTGGATAATTGAACTCTTATACTTTCTAGATCTTCTCTTACAAATTGATAAACCAGTTATAATGGGTGATCTTCTTGATCTTCTAGTTTTCACTCCATTACTTGATCTCAATTCAAAAACTTTCTTTTGTTCATCTTCTAATGAAGAATTAGTCTTAGAATCTAGAATATCTTTTGAAGCTTTTAAACTTTTCAAACTATCAATATTCTTGGTCATGAACTAAAAATAGTATCTAATTTCCTAAGCCTTTATAGTAACAAAAAATTGTTGATGTGCTAAAATCATAAGGCTTATGAACTTAGAGGCTAAATTTTCAGCCCTCCTTCTAGCACCAAAAGAACTGTTGGCGACCGTTTGCAATGCGACCGCCAACGAGTGTCCTCGAACAGGATTTAGGTGCTTGCTGGTCTCTAGCAACATCAAGGCCTAGATACCTCCAAATAGACTCAGTAGTTAATGTGAGTATGTGTGTGTGCTGTTGCGGTGTGCGGTTGTGAAAAATGAAACGATTACGCTGTGTGTAATCTACAAATGACTTACTTTAAAGAGATTCAACCAACTTTGCCAAGTATTGTGAGTTGTTGAAAGCTCCTATTTTGTTCAATTGCCTAGTCTACGTAGTCCTTATAATACCTACTTGTAACAAATAAAATTTTGCAAAAACATGTGAGCACAACTCTGTGAATCTACTTCTAATTTTCCCCAGAGAAAGTGATAGTTTCACATGAAAACTAGAAATACAACAAGATTCAATGGAAATAGACAGAAAAGAAAGCAGATTTGTGTAGACCTCAAATATTTGAACAAGGTAAAATGACACAAGTAAACACTTCATAATAAAGCTATCCCAAATTCAATAACCATGAATTGTTCAAACTTTCAGGGCTCAAATAAGCAGTTTCTTCAAGACAATCCTACTATGCTACCAAAAAATTACTGCGTAAACTACCACGTACGAGACTCCATTTTGGCTAGATAATGGACGTCAACAATTGCATTCAACAGTACCTTCAAAAGACTTGATAATTTCTGATTGAAATACCACAGAGATTCACTTTAAAGATAAAATAAAGCTATTCTGGTCCCATCAAAATACCAAATATTTTCTGAACCCTCTTGAATATTGAATCATTCAATGGCATGACTACAGGCAGAGGCTCTCTTACAACGATCTCAAAAGTAGTTCTTATATGTTGCACAATAATAAAATTTACTACTAAAATGCTCTTAAGGCTTTTAAACACAAGCACTTCTATGGAAAAATTTTAACAAAAATTTTCTATTGGGCAACAAGAATGATAAGAGAAATCTAAAAATCCCAAAATTACTTGCCAATGATGATACTATCTAAACCACTAGCTAAAAATTTAAACAAAAATAGAAAAAAAATAATAAGCATAATTCACAGGACTATGACAAAGAGGATGAAATCTTTTCGTTAGCAAGTCATCTTACAAGCAATCTTTCACAATTTCTTCTTTACAAATGCTCTCCCCAAGACCCAAATGTCTCCATGTGAGAGCCCAAGTATTCCAAAGTGTGATCCCAATGTCTTCTCAAAAGTGTGATGTTCCCATTCTTCTTACCCCTGAAGCCTTTTTATAAGGTTCAAAGGTAGTTACATATTCAAAAATATCTTACCTAACTTCTCTCCCAAGTAACTTGGCCAACAAGTTAGGAAGTATTAACTTACGAAGTTAGGAAGTTAGGAGAAATATTGCAAATATTGCCTTTGTGAAAAATAACTTCAATAACTCTGTATAATTTTTATTTTCATTTTAATTTATTTAGAATTTTTAAGTTTTGAATACTATTGAAGCCCTAGTAATTTTATGAACAAGGTAATGCTAAAAAGATAATATAATATCCACCTTGGTGGTAGAGGTAGCTAATCTGTATAAATTTATATAAATAATTTATCTACACTTGCACCTGTGTAAAATTTGCTGCCGAATGTGAAGGTGCCATGCCTGGAATTGCCAGCAAATAATTCCAATTATCCCACCCTGGCAAAATCGTTACCAACTGCCACCACGGGAGAAGGCTCTGCCGCTGCATCCGGAATCGTTGTCATGTGGTGTTCAGTTGTTGAAGAGCCAATGGTATGGGTGCATCTGCAGTCACCACCTGTCTCCAACAGAGCAAGTAGACACCTTCCTTGTCCTTGAGAGCACAATAGGCAAAGATGGCAATGAATGCAAAGAGATGACCGTAGAAGAACAACCCTAATTTTGTTGAGTCCTTGGGCATTCTACGATGTTTTGATTCCTTTTGCAGTGTTTTCTGTTGTTGCATTTTTTGTTTCATAGTGCCGTTTCAGAGGCCGCCTCTCCTGACCTCCGTGACCGCGTGTTTCTGTCGACGTACATAGAAAACATCGTGCTAGTGCCGCTACCACCCTCTTCATCGTCTGGGGCTCCGACGATCGCTATGGGCAATGGTAGGCTCGCGAGGATTCAAGGTCCACTTTTTTTTGAAAATAATCCATATTTTTCACAAATCCTAGCAGCTGAAATTGAAAGAAAATTTGATGTCGATGAAGTAGTTTCGGCATGGCAGCCATGCTGAAGAATGTAGTCTGGCTGGAGATCCAAGGTTGTCCACATTGCAAGATGCTATCGCCAGATACCAGATACAGAGTATCATTTGTGGTGAAATGCATATAGATGTTCAGAGGTTGGAGCACCATGCCTGTGAAGCTTTGGCTTAGGCTACCCGACAGGCAGCTGCTTGAGCATGAGCGCATGCTATAGTAACTGTGTAGATACGCTAATCTTGATGCTGTTGATTCCGAACAGAGAATTCACTAAGTGAGTGAAGGCCATCGCAAATGGCTTCATTTGGTTGTAGGTGAATTCATGGTTGAACCGCACTACCATTCTAGCCTACTTCCTGTTGGGAATTCTGCTCCCACGAATTCAATGCCTATTCTTATGGAGTTCGGCATATGTGAGTGGGAATCCAGTTGGTGGAAGTCTGGTCTCATATTGGACAGTGTGAGAATTGAGGCTCTCAAGCTCCATGACGCTGAGGTTGTGGCCTCTTCACAATCGCTGCCTACAATTCCCTCTTCACTTTTTTTTGTGTGAAAATTTTAAATGTGTATTATGGATTATGTAATTCCTACCTATTCTAGAATAGGCCTTTAAAATTTGTGGGCAAATTTTGAAACATCATTTTAGAAAACATCTTTCATTTCCAATTCTCTTCTCTCATTCTTTACCAGTATCCAAATGATCAATTCCTGAACATATTCCTAACAATGAAAAATTTCTTGCTTGTCAATTCATTTACCATTGGCACATTATCTCTTGCGATCTTCTATTCGCTGTCTTTCATATGTGCATCATTATTTCCACCAATAATATTATGGTCTCCCCTAGATCCCATACCAATGGTATGAAATAACACATTTACACTCTCCCACTCTTACAATAATGTTTAAAATGAATCTTACTATTCCATAAAATGGCCAAATGTGCCAACAATTGGGTTGCTTAGGATTTCTTCATCTTTCAATTCAAGTTGAGTAGAGAAAGTAAGAGAGAGCTAATTTGAAAGAGGAGATGGAGTTTGGGAGAGTAATGAGAAAGCCTTTGATTCCATATGTGATGGGATGTTGCACTGAACATGTCTTGAAGGGTTACCTAAAAGCTAGATCATGTGGAGCTCTGAAAGAGTGTCCTTTCATGGCTTGGTTGTCTGATGAATTTTCTTTCCTCACAAGAGGTTTGGAAATAGAGTCCAATGTTTGGGGGTAATATCAAGATAGCACCAAAGAAAAGGAGAAAGGAGAAGAGCAACCAACTAATAAAGAGTCATCATGGGCTTGGGAAAAGACCTTTGTCTCCCAAGAGGAAAATGAAGGACGCAATTGGGAAGAATAGAAGAGTGCATCTGAAAAAGGAAATGAAAAGAATGTTGAAGAAAAAGTTCCAGTAGATCAGGTTGAGAGCTTCAGCAAGCCAGAAAACAACAGAACAACCTTCATCACGTTAGAAATTTTCTATGAGACGGTTAGAGAGATGACGATTCCTACTAGAGTAACCCTTACAATTTAGTTTCCATCCCAAGAATAGTCCATGAAGGACTTGTTAATGTATAATTTATTATTATTTTTCTTAGGAATGAGGTTTTTATACCACCAAACCTTATGTTTGATGGAAATTTTCCTCTAAAAAGATTTATGTTCAGCTGTGAAAATTCAATAAAAGTTTCAATACAGTTCAGTTTTAAAGGGCTTGCAAAAATTTCTTTAAGCCTTTTAAAGGGGAAAAAATGTTGGCACATTTGGCCATTTCATGGAACAGCAAAAGTGATAAAAATATGAATGATATTAATTCTACTACACTTCCATCTTTTATGTCTTATTGATATGCATAATATTGAAGGTTTCATTTGGATATTTATGGGTGAACCTATAATGAAAAAAAACAAAGATGGAACATCTCAAAAATGGTTCAATGAAGGAAAGCGGTAGATCAAAGGCCACCTTTTTGGATTGTGCATGTGTTCCGATAAGGTCAATTTCTTCACCTTGTCATAATCGGCACCTCGCCTGGAGTTTCAAATCTGCTTTGCATTTGGACATACCTCTTTATCTGGCACGCACCATGGCCATCTCGGTATTTGGATCAGGGATTCATCATCATCGTGTGCACTAGATTTTGGCTCTGTCAAACTTAGAGCAAACACAAAGAAGGTAATGCTTCATTTCTCAAAAGCAAACTGAGACTTCCATGGCGGCACAAGCTTTGATCTCCTTCGATGCCATTTCGGTGTGCCAGTCCTCGCTGGACGCTTCACGTGTGAATTCATTGGTGTACCACCCGAAATCGTCAGTCTCCGGCTGGAAGAAAATAGAGACCGTGGGATTGAGAGACGCGTACAGAAGCCCCTACCTTCACCTATGGGTGAGTTGGAATGAACAAAGGTAGAGTACCTTGGGTGGTCCACACGCGAATTAGACAAGGATTTCCCTGAACATACACTGAAGTGCTATACACCGGGTTATACGTAAACAGCATAGCAGCCATAAATGGAGCTTAAACAGTGTAACTAATGCAAACAGAGCGTAAATGTAAACAGGCGTAAATAGCATACGTAGAATGATCAATGCAGACTGTAAAATATTAAGGGAAGAAAATGTAACAATGGCATTACAGAATGAAAGTACAATGCATCGGTCAAACGCAGTTGTGAGTGGAACACAAGGCGGACCAAAGCCCCAGTGGGTGCAGGGAGATTACGGCTAGTTCACATTATAAGCACAGCGTAGAGGCTATATGCTCAGTGTGCAAGGTTGTCCAGCGTAACAGGTTTTGTGCTCTCGTTCGCAGCGTCTCTGCTCTCTGGTGTACTCTGTGAATTTTTGCCAACCTCCTCGATTTTGTGAAAAATTGGGATTTTATACAAGTTTTGACGGTAGACTCAGGTTGGGAGACACGTGGCACATTGACCGGGCGCAAGGGCGTAAAATTTACAAGTGTACAATATGTTATATTTGCCAGGCGTATACGCTGATGGATGCTGGGTGTATACGCTGGGGCGTATACGTTGACGTGCTAGGTGTATATGCCGGGCGTATACGCTGATGGTTGCTTCCTTGTGCCAAATCTCGCTCTGTAGTGTTTTTTTCATGCCGTCTTTCGAGATTTCATGCCGGGCGTATGCACCTGTTGTTCTTGGTGAGCATACATGCTGGGCGTGTACGCTGGGCGTCTACGCTGGACGTCTACGCTGGGCGTATACGCTAGGTGTATACACTGGGAACGTACACTTGGGCATATACGCTAGGTGTATACGCTAGGCGTATACGCTGGAACTACATACTTAGTGAAAACTGAGCATCTGATCTCCGAAGTTGCCATGTTTGACACCCGACGTAGCTGTGGTCGTCTCAGGGTCCCAGGGACCTGCTTGGTGTTGGACGAGTACTAAGCTCCAAACTTTGTGGTGTTTCATTGGCCCCTCTTTGTTGAAGTTTGGAGGAATTGACCTGAGAAGCGTCGACAAAGAAGTGCAAAACACCACAGTCAACTCGATAGAGACTTTTCCCATTGCCACTTGACTAGGCGTCATCGCACCATGTTCAGTAGTACATGGGATGAGGAAAGTGGAACTTTGTAGCTGGTAGGAGAACAGGGATTGTGGGGGCTAGTAACTGCCCAAGGGATTGCACTTAGTGAAAAGGGGATGTTTTGGTGTGTATGTCATGCTGATCCTTGTTAATAGCCATTATTTTAGCAGACTTGGAATCTAGACCTATCATGTGCGTCCTTTAGTAGAACAAGCCTCTTGGGTAATGTTCAAGAGAACTTGTTGGCAAGACCAAAGCTACGGGAGGATGTGTTGCATTCTTTGGAAGAACAGGGCCTTTGTTTATTTTTTAGGGGAAGCCGGTTGGCAGAGAGCCAAAGATATGCAACTAGATGTGTTTTGATTGTTTTTTGACATGGGTACTTGGTTTTAAGATGATTGTCTTCTTGCCTAGGGCTTGCATGGGAAGTGCTTGGGGGTTTTGACATGAGTACCTGGTTTTTTTTTAAGAAGAAAATGTAACAATGGTGTATTGATTCTGTACTCATATGCAAGTACTATGTCATGTGTTGCAACTGCTTCAAAGTGTTACAGTATGCAACGGTGTGCTCAAGGTTTTGGATGTACTGGGTGTATCAAAGGTGTGATTGAGTGAACTGTGTCAGTGAATGGGTAAAGAGTGTGTCGGGATATGGGGGTGTACTAGCGAATGGTTTGATTTAGTCTTGCCATATGTGCTGTGAACATTGTCCCATCTTGCTGCTTATGATGAAATGCATTCTTGTGCAAAAACCTTCGAGTGTCATCATGCAAACATAACTCCAAGGAAACATGAAAACCATGAGTGAATAAGCGAGTTTAGACTTGCACAGTGACCAAGACATTGGAGGTAATCTTAGGAATTGTAGATGGGTGGCAGTGACGTTGGTGGGATTGTCTGATAGAGAGCGATGCAGTGATTCTGATGAAGCTTGAACGTGGCAGCGGATTAAGAAACTAGAAATGAACTTGCCAGTTTGTAGTCTTGGCAGACCATGATGGGTTAGTTTTATGTCATGACCCATTGGACATTGCCCGTTTAGCGTCGTGGCGGACATTACGTTGCGAGTTTGTTAGTCTTAGCAGACCATGAAGAGGCAAACCAGTTTATAGTCTTAGCAGACTCTGGTGAATGCAATGGTGGTGGTTTACTGTCGTGCCGGACGGGTGCTGGTTTATCATCATTGTGGACACTGTGTGGTATCGATTTATCGTCATGATTTCAGGACGAGCTATGATATCAGTTTTAAGTCATAATCCAGGACTGTTTTGTCATATCAGTTTTAAGTCATGACTCTAGGACTGTCACATACCTGAGCTTGTACTTAAATGTAGAACGGTTTTAGGAATAGGTGATTGGTTGGATTGGCAAACTCATTCCCTTCCATATCAGTGAGCTTGAATGCTCCATTGTCAAATGCTTTAATGACCAAGTAAGGCCCTTCCCAGTTGGCTGAGAATTTGTCTAAGTGTTCTCAAACTACCTTAAGTACAAGGTCACCTTCCTTGATGGGGCACTTATGGATGTCGTGCCGATGTCGTTGCCGTTGTTGTTTTAGATACCATTCGATCTGATCGAGGGCGCGAATGCATTCTTCCTCCACCAAGTCAAGGTCAATGATGTGCAAATCATTGTTTTGCCCATCATCGAGGAGTTCGGAAAGTGTTATCCTTAAAGATGGTACCTGTAATTCCAAGGGTAAAATAGCTTCTGAACCATAAACAAGACTATATGGTGTTTTACCTATTGAAGTTTGATGTGTAGTACGGTATGCCCATAATGCGTATACCAATTGTTCATGCCATCTTCGCTTGCTTTGGGTGAGCATCCTTTTGAGTATTGTAATAATCATTTTGTTCATCGCCTCTGCATTCCCATTGCTCTAAGGATAGTAAGGGGATGAAAATGAGTGTTTGATCCCTAAACTTTCACAAAAGGTTTTGCTCCCAGAACTACTAAATTGTGGCCCGTTGTCAGTGATGATTGTCATGGGAATGCCAAAGCGGGTTACAATATTTTTGAGAATGAAGTTGCATACATGTTTAGATGTAGTTTTTCAATGGGGAGCAGCTTCTACCCACTTTGTAAAATATTCGGTTGCAGTTATGATGAAACTATGCCTTGTAGAAGATGAGGGTGTTATCGGTCCGATAAGGTCCAATCCCCACTTTTGAAAGGGCCATGTGATTTGCGCTGTATGTAACTCATTTGGTGGGACATGTATTAGATTGCTATGTTTTTGACAAGTACTACATGTTTTGACCTTGGAGAGACAATCGTATTCCATGTGTGGCCAATAATAACCTAAGCGTCTGATCTTTGTTGCCATGGCTTTTGGTGCTATGTGTCCTACACATAGTCCATCGTGTACTTGTTCAACAATGGTTTGGGCATCGGTCCTATTGACGCATGTTAGCAATATTCCTTCGTAGGATCTACAACATAACATGTACGCTACTAGGGTATACTGCTTAGAATGTTTTCGTACTGCATCCTTTTGTGCATTTGTTAGATGTCGTGGTGTTTCTCCACGTAGAAGGTATTCTTTTATGTCATCATACCATTCTATGGCATGTGTTGTACTAACAGATGCGACCGGAACACGTCAAGAGTATCGGTTATTGGTTCGGCACAACTGGTTATGGAGCTTGACAACATCTGGAAACTGTCAGGCGATATGTTTAAGGCTAAGGTGGCTAGTGCATCTACGATGGTATTGTCATTTCTAGAGATGTGTTACACATCAATGTTTTCGATTCGCTTCATTAGGTGTTTTTCCAGGTTGCAGTATGGTTGTAAATGTTGGGCTTTACATGTATAGACGTCTGTTACTTGGTTTATGACCAGTTGCAAGTCTCCCCTGACCACAAGCCATGTGATGTCTAAAGCCAATGCTGCCATGAGACCTCTAAGGAGACCTTCGTACTCTGCTATGTTGTTCGTACAATGAAACTTGAAATGATAAGCAAAGGGTCGGATCTCCCCAGAGGGATAGGTGATGACGGCGGCTGCACTTCCCCCTCGAGAGGTGGATGCTCCATCAAAGTTTAGAATGGCATCGTAGTTGTTGGGCACTATGTCGATTGAGCTTATATTCTCATCTGGAAATTCTGGCTCTATTATCGCTTGATTGCGCATTGGTGACATGGCCATTTGATTTTCTATGGCTTGACCTTTGACTGATGATTGTGCTATGTAGTGCAAGTCAAATTCAGCTATCATGGCTTTCCAGCGGGCTATCCGACTCGTTTTGTAAATGTTTCCTGTGATGGCTCTGAGCATGTTATCCTTGCAAATTATATTAACTTGGTTACGGAAGAGGTAATGTCACCATTTTCTCAAAGAAAAGACCAAAGCTAAATAGGACCTCTCCACGTCGTTATATTTTTTCTCGTGAGCGACTAATGCATGGCTTAAGTAATATACAGGGACTTCGGTTTCGTCATCTCATTTCTAGCAAAGCATAGACACGATTGACAAATCTGAAGTAGTGAGGTAGATGTAAAATGGTTTATTATTTTGAAGTGGATAAACCGTGGGCAATCGGGCAAGTGCCGTTTTAATGTTATCGAATGCTTCTCGACATTCCGGAGTCCATTCAAAATGGACATTTTTGCGTAACAAGTGGTTCATAGGTTTTAGTTTGTCTGTCAATTTCTCTATGAAGTTCCTAATAAACTGCAATCTACCTTGTAGACCTCAAAGTTCGGTAAGGTTGCCTGGTGATTTCAGGTTCATTATGGCTTTAACCTTATCGGGGTCTACTCGTATCCCTACTTCTGAGGCTATAAATCCTAGCATTTTGCCTATCTTGATGCCGAAGACACATTTTTTCGGGTTGAGTCTCAATTCATACTTTAAACAACGTTTTAATACTAAGTCAAGATCTTGTACATGTTGTTCCTCTATTTTTGATTTAACCACAATGTCATCCATGTAATCGTTGAGCGAGTGTAACATGTAATCACTAAAGATGAATGTCATGACTCTTTGATACGTGGCCCCGGCGTTCATGAGACCAAAAGGCATCATTGTGTAACAAAAGGTTCCCCATGGTGTCATAAAGGTAGTTCAGAGCTGATGCTCTGGGTTAATACGTATTTGGTTGTATCCCGAGAAGCCATCCATAAAAGACAATAGTGCATGCCCAGTAGTTGAGTCAACCAGTTGATTGATGTTGGGTAGAGGAAAATCATCTTTTATGGTTACGACATTTAAATCTTGAAATTTAATGCATAAGCGAATGCTTCCGTTCCTCTTTGGGACAATGACCATGTTGGATACCCATTCGGCGTAATCAACAGCTCGAATGAAGCCAGCCTGATAAAGCTTGGTGATCTCATTGTGAACTGCTAAAACCACCTTGGGTTTAACATTTCGTGCTTTTTGTTTTACTGGTCTCAACTTCGGGTCAAGGATCATATTGTGTTGGATAATTCAGGGGTCTAGCCTGGGCATGTCCATGTAGGACCAAGCAAATTCTTTCATATTTTCCCTAAGCATGTTTTCAATGTCTTTGGCTAATTGCGGTTCTAGTAATGTGCTTAATTTTAGTATTTTGATTTCCCCATCAGGGATGGTTATGGGAGTTTCGGTCAATGGGTCTTCGGTGATATTTTCGGCTTCTATATCGAGAGATTTTGTCATGCCTTTGTAGTTGTCTATTATTTGCTGTGTTGAGGCGATGAATGCGTCATCCATTGCTGAACTTAAGTGGATGAGGTTTATGTTGGTGTCCCTTGCAATTTTGCTGTATGGTCCATCAATAATTAATGGCTTGGTTAAGTGCTGGTAATCCATCAGGCCTGCTCCTACCAATAAACAGAGAGCTGAATGAGCTAATGGGCATCGTTCTACGTTCTTTGGTAATTTTAGATATGTGTACACGCATGATGGTGGATTATCGTCTCACCGGGATGCGTGGCAGTTTAAGGCCTTACCGGGCCGTAGGTGGCAGTTTAATGCCTTACCGGGCCGCAGGTGGGTTAAAAATGGCAGTTTCAGACCTTGCCGGGCTGTAATGGCAGTTTAAGCTAGAATGTTCGGCGTAAACGTATGAAATGGGGTCCACGGGGAAACCAGGATGTAGTAATTTCTGTTCTTTTATATTTTTTAATATTTTTTCTGGGTAAAGTTCAGCGAAAAATAAGTAAAAAGGCGCAAAATGGAAAAAAGGAGCAATGACGGTGTAAACAGCGGTGGCAGCGATCACAGAGTGCTATATAAAAGGGGGGGGGTTTCATTTGTTTTTCATCGGTTTGCAGGAGCGTAGACGACCCAGCATAAAACCCAAGCGTGAGCATAAACCATCGAACCCAACATAGATGCTGAACCCAAACCTAAGCATAGAAGCCGATCGATTAAACCCAGTGTAGACACCAAGTGTAGAAGGTCGAGCGTAGGCGTACAGAGTTGCAACTTTTAGCATAAATTATCAGTCCCAGCGTAGACGCCGAGATAGGCAGAGGTAAGGAGGTAGAAGGGCAGGGGAGGAAGAGTCTTGACTTTACCTTCGCGGAGGAGAGCGAAGCTATGCTGCAGTGCCTGCCCCGGCCAAGGATTCCATCATGACCTGGAACATCACACAGGTAGGCTCTGATCCTATCTTTGTTAGTTAATTTTTCCTGTATGTGCTTCGTAGCATAGACAGTCTCGTAGGGGTTTTTGGTGTATACGTCGAGCGTAAATTGGCAGCGTAGAGATGTCAGCGTATACGCAGAGCATAAATTTACAACATAAGGTCAGGTTAGCATGAAGTTCTATTTTGTCAGCATAAGCTTTCTATTTCATCAGTGTAGACAATCTACGCTGTGACGACGTATACGCTGAGGGTTTCTTCAGCGTATACGTTGAGCGTACACAATTATTCTTTTAAGTATGATGCGGCATAGACTTGTTTCTCATGTTTCCGATGTAAACTGTTTACTCAGTGTATAGCGTAGACTATTTACGCTGGCCACTTCTATGGCGTATACGCTGAGGATTTCTTCAGCGTATAGGCTGAGCGTAAGAGTTTCGGGCATCAGCGTAAACAGTTAATTATCAGCATATACGTTGGTTCAGGCAACGTATACGCCGGGCGTAAATAGATTTCGACAGCGTATACGCTAGGTTTTAACAGCGTATATGCCGAGCGTAAACAGTTAGAAAATTTTTCTAAGTTTCAGTCTACGATGTGAACATTGGTTTTTCACGTTGTTTTGGTGCATGGCTGATTTGTCGTTGGTACTCTGGTTGTTTACAGGGACACCAAGCCTTTTCTCCTTGTGGTCGAGCTTGTCAGGCTGTTAACATGGTTTGGTCCCATGGAGGCGAATGAGCCTACCTTGGACCTAACCGTGGAACACAACGGGGTTTGGTTCAGAGAGGGTGCATTTGAATTCTTGTCCTTTATACTGGACAATTTCGAAGTAGTTATCTGGTCACACCTGAATGAACTGGTGGCACGGAGCATACATGAGGCGATGTTGCCTGGAGCCGTGGAGGGTGTCGTTGTCTTCATGGAAGACATCGACGAGGGGCCGTTTACGAATAAGGACGGTTCTTCCCGCGGGCCTAAGTCCACACGCCCATTAATGCGCATGTGGGCCCGATTGCCACGAGGGCAAGACTACCTCGACAACACCCTATTTTTAGATGTGCATGCACATATATTATTCTAGAACCCTCCTGGCATAGTGTACTGAGTGGGCAGGTATGAGCGTTCAGGTTTATTGCTTTCTTTCGTCATTTGACGTTTGCCTTAGTTCTAACATTCTTTCGTTTGTAGGCCAAAAGTTAATGTGGACTGAATATGCATCGAAAATGATGGGCTTGCCTTAACTCGTACTGCTCTAGAGGAATTTATGGTGGGTCCTACCCTTCGTAAAACTATATTAGGTCTAATGAAGGGGGACATCATCTATTTTCACCAATGATTCTCTAGAGCATTGGCACTGTGCCAAGCCCGTGGATGGTTGGATAAAGATTGGTCGAACCAAGGGCCAGTTTTCCCTTGTGACTCTAGTCCGGGCAGCACATCCAAGTCTACTACGGGAGGTAAATGACAATGTCCTTTGGATGTGCTAACGTGTTTTAACTACCGAGGGTTATACTGATACAACAATCTTATATTGCGCTTGTAGTTGATGCACCTCCTGGCGGGGATCCTATCACAACCGGGCGAACTGAGACAACATTGTTAATGAAGTTTGGGGAGGTGACTAAGGCTTAGAAGTGGTTGTGTAACCATGCCTCACCATCTATTGTTCGTTGCTTGAATAATGTCGGCCTTATGGAGCTCCTCATGACCCCAAGTCTTGATGTATCAATAGGGGAAATGATTGGGATCGTAGATTCTTTTAATGAGCCTGTCTCCTACTACAGCACCCAGATTAAGGGTGTTAAGGTGGTTCTCCATCTGTTGCCTGAGTTTTTCTCAAACTTATTCGGGGTACCGACAGATGGCATAAGTCTAGTCTTAGATAGAGCTCCATATGGTGCGTGAGTTAGAGGACTAGTTGGGCCTGGCCAAGGGTGCCAAGGGGTTCCCAATGTAGGGGAAGGTGAAGGTTGAAGAGGTGAATGAACTGTATCCCCTATTTAGGGAACGGGTATTCCCCAAAACCCTTTCTTAGGTGAAGAGCCTTGGGGTTAAGGCTGTGCACATTATGAGAACTATCCTGGAAACTGGCATGCGCTATAACTGGGTTGAATTTCTGTTGTCGGGCATGCACAAGGAGATAGTGCAGCTGCGCTCGAATGTCGAGGCGCAATACCACTTCACCTTTACCTTCTTCACCGGTTACCTTCATCACTTCACCAAATTTGTGGTAGTCCGCGTGGGTAACAAGTTTGTTCTACGGGATCGGGGTCAACTATCCCACCCGTGGATCAACCACTTGTTCGATACAGCCGAGTTCCAAGATGCACCTGAAGGCATCGACGAGTATATGTCTATTACGACTGGGGAATCGTCGGGTACCTCCATTCATACTCGTGATAGTCTGGGCTTAGAGCCAGATAATGTGCCCCTCACTACAAGGAGAGCTGAGTGGGTTATCAAAGAAACCGTTGGCCAGGCCAAAACAAAGTTGAAGAGACAAGAATGCCCAACTAGGGAGGTTTTGAATGTGAGCGAGCAGCGAGTGAAGCGCATACGCTTCAAGATGCCTGGTAAGTAGACTTTGCCAGCTTATTCTTTTATTATTTTCATTTCATCCATAATTTTTCTTTTCAATCACTTACATATGACTGACATCTTTGGCTTGAGTTGAGAAGTCAGGAAGCAGGCGCTAGAAACCATTACGGAGGAGGAAGAGATGAACAAGGAGTAGAGTAATGAAGAAGAAAATGTGAAAAAGGATCAGGGAGGAGGAAAAGAGGAGCTAAAGGGAGACACTGGCGAAACTGAACCATTGGATGACCAGGGCGGTGTCGAACAAATGTTCCGCAGCTTTCTTCAGGGGGATCTAGATTTAGGTGATCCTCTAGAAGGTGAAGAGGAGCGTGGTATGTTTTCTTTTTATCTTATTTCAACTTGCCTTGTTAGTTGTCATTTCTACGGTATTTTATCTTCATGTTTTCATTTTTTAGAGCAAGGCAGCGAGACTAGGATGGTGCGCTTGGATGTACCTATGAAGATGGTTCCCCCTTAGAGGACCGCTGAGGTTAGTTCCTGCACCCGTGAGCCGTTTACTTGGTCGGAAATGCCATGTAAGATGAATTTTGTGCCGGAATCACGGAAGAAGTCATCAAACGAATTCAGGAGGTCCACCCCGACATAGGTATAATGTTTTAAATGACTTGTCATTTTAGAGTGCCACACCCTGTTTCTATTACCTTAAAAATTGATCTTTTCGTACGCATAGGTGCCAAGCTGAGGTGGGATCTTGCTGAGATGATCAGCATTGACAGTTTGGCTACACTACCCCCAGAAGTGGAACACGTACCAAGGCCGATTTACAATGAGGTGGCGGAAATCCTTGTCCATAACGCAAAGTTGGTGTGGACCTGTAGGTGATCCATCGAACAACTATGGTTGCAGATCCAGAAAAAGGAGAAGGAAGTCTCTGAGCTATCAGCCGAATGCGATGACCTCAAAGCTCGTTATGAATTCTCTTCGGCCCGATTAGCAGGTGATAGTTCTTGGCGAACGTTTGAGATTATGTACAATAGATATTGGAACTTGTTAAATCGCCATGCATCACTAACTCGGAGGTTCGTGGAGCGTAAAGCCCAGATAGACCTATTGAATCTGAAGTGCCAAGATTGGAAGGCATTTGCCTCCAAGGTGCATAAGTGGGGCCAGGATGGAAAGAATCATAAGCACCACTATAATAAATCATTAAAAGAAGTTTCCATAGAGAAACAACAACTTGAGATGTTCGTAGAGGGTTTGGGCTTACGTTTTGCGTTCAATAACTTTGCGAAGATCACCGTAGTTGAGATGGAATCTCCTAAGAGGGTTACTACCACTACTTCTGGGGAAGTTACTGTGGGTGAATTTCCTCTGAAATGTCCTATCTGGTCGGCTATTGACAAAGGAAATGCCTTGGTAGACGTTGACCTAGGCCTCGGTGGAACAGATTAGGCTAGTGTTTTGGAGGAAGAAATCCTTCATTGATTAGAGTTTGGTTTGGGGAGATCTCCTATGGTATGTATTTTTTCATTGTGAAACTGATTTGTTGAAGAAAATTTGAAATTTTGACATTCTCTTGTTCTTATATTGGTTGTCTCATTTTGTATTTTCAGGATGAAGGTGGCGATGATACTCAAGAAGCTGGCCCCAGTGGAGCAGGGGCCCCTGACGCTGGTGGATCTAAAGGGGACGATCCTCCCGTCCCAGATGCTTAGTTAGTTTTTATTTTTTATTTTTAGTTTTTTCTTTGGAACTATGTTGACTCACATTGATACGGAAATTGTAAGTTGAAAACTTTGAGATAAAAGGAAACAATTGACACTTATAATTGTACAACATTGCATGTATAAATATTTTTTTGTTGATTTTGAGTTTAATTGCACACACGACATGGAAATGTAAAATATTTTGGCTATATATATATATATATTTTGTTCGAAGTGTAATATGCGGATGTAATCATAAGAGGAGAAACGAAGCACAAGTGTGTGATCTAGTTTAAAGCCATTTCGGGCCTTCATGCGTAGTTTAAGGCCATTTCGAGCCCCATTGTAAACAAGTAATATATCGGATAACGTGGATGGGTTTCTTGGTTGACCGACCATTTCTGATTATGGCTAGTTTTATGTCATTGCGGACATGATAGTTTAACGTCTTTTCGGACAAGGAGTGTAGTTTAATGTTTTTTTGTTTTATTGTTGTTTTTTTTTTGAGTTGTTATAGTTTAATGTCATTTTGGACATGCTATAGTTTAACGTCGT
This sequence comes from Gnetum montanum, assembly GCA_015680685.1. NCBI lineage: Eukaryota > Viridiplantae > Streptophyta > Gnetopsida > Gnetales > Gnetaceae > Gnetum > Gnetum montanum. The sequence goes on along the minus strand of MNCI01031946.1, from coordinate 43,039 downwards.
TTTGGACTGCTTGAGATGGTATTATTTTAGTAATTTTTTAATTTTATTCTTTTTAATGTTAGGTGACATGTCAACAGGTATGATTCTATATTCAGCATCCCCTTCACTAATTACGTTGAATGGTAACTCAGCCCAAGGGACCTCTGATGGAATGGCTTCTACATCAGTGTTCTCTTGTGTTTCGGTGTTTTTTGTAAGTTCTATGTTAGTTTCTACTTGAGACGGTGTATGTATAATGTCAGGTCCAGGTGTTTCTCTTTTAGGTGGATTTGGATTACTACTTACTGGTTGTTTTTTGTTTATGTCGTTTCGACTAGGCTTTTCAAGTTCAACCTCAGAGCCTTGGTCCATGTCCATGTGTGATGAAACGATAGGTGTAGCTGCTTCCCCGTGTATGATGATTTCACCTCCCTCATAAGGTAGGTGAATTTCTTGATGTATAGGGGAGGAAACGCTTTCAACTGGGCCAACCAGGGTCTTCCTAATATTAGGTTGAACCCTGGCATTTCATCAACCACAACGAAGTCTACAGACGTGGGAAACTTGTCCCCCGCTATGAAGTCTAAGGTTATTATGCCTTTGACCATCACGCGTGACCCACTGAATGATTTTAAACATGTAGTCATAGTTGGTTTGATTGACTCCGTTAGCCCTAGTTGTTCAACGATGGGGTAAGCTACCACGTTCGTAACGGCTCCATCATCTACATGGACCCTATGTATCTTGAACTGGTTCATGCGTATCGTTATGAACATGGGGGCTATTGTCACCTCCCTTGTTTTCTTATCCCTTTTAATGTTGTCATCGTGGAAGTTTAGTGGTTTGGACGTTGTCCCTTGGGGTGAGTACATTACCGCATGGATGGATGGTTCATTTGGGGGTAAGTTCTCACTTACTGGGATCGACGTTAACATGCATACCAAGGCTTCACGATGTGTTTGGGATGTAAGAATCAAGTCATACAAGCTTAGTGAAGTGTTCTTCTACTTGAGTGCTTGTGTGACTTGTGTTAAAGCCGTTGCCAAATCTCTACTGTTAGGGGCATTTGTATCAGCGATGACTGGGTCCATTGGCCCCAGCAGTTTTATTTCATGCTTTTTTGATCCATCGTTCTTGCTCAGAGCTGGCATTTCAAATGTAGCATGTTTTCTGGAGGGTTCACCCTTGTTGCCTGCATTTGGTTGACTGTTGGGTTGCATCATGTGTACGGCATTAAGTGGAGTGGGTTTAGGGGGCCCTACAGCTAACCGTTGGTGCTCCTTCTCCAAGCGTTCACGCATAAGCCTATCTGCTAAGCGTTCTTGCGTGTGGCGTAGAGGTGGAGCTGGTCTTGGAGCTTCGAGTTGCCTTGGGATTTTCACAACATATGGAGGCAGGTGGGGTTACAGGTGGACAGTCAGATGTGGTTGGACGGAAGACTGGCTGGACACCTTGATGACGTAGGGACTAGGTTTACCCTGCGTGTGTGAGGTGGAGGCTTGGACTTCTGCTATTGCAACTGCAAGTGGCAGTCAGACTATGAAAGGGGCAGGCCAAGTAGGAGGGGTTGATAGGTTCGGGGTGGTGACAGCGGGAGGTATGCGCACTACATAAGGTTTTTGGGGAGCGGATGATGGTTGAGGAATGGATGTGGATGGAGTAGGTGGAACGTGTACTACAAACGGTTTGTTAGGTACCTGTTGTTTATACTCAGGGTAGATGGTGTTGATGTTGGGTGTCTCGGGTTCATCGTCAAGGCAGATTGTATTGATAACGTATGGCACCTCTTTGGTATTCAAAGGGTCTTTATACACCTCCATAGCCTGATTCTGAGGTTGGACCGGGTTGGCCTCATCAAAGGTGATTTGGCCTTCGTCGATCATCCATTGTATGTCCTACTTCAGCGTAAAACAGTAATCCATGACGTGCCCATTGCGTTGGTGATAATCGCAGAAGCGATCCATTCTAAAACCTTTGGGCACTGGAGGCTCATCCGACGTTGCTAGGCTTGGGTTCTGAACGAGTTGACAGAACTGGTCATGTCTCTAGATGGCCGCAGGGGATAATTGTTTATGTTTCATTAACCCAGCTTTCAGGAGTTGATCGAAGACCTGGGATGGCTTCATTGGCAGAGGCATATATTGATAGGGTTCTTTCCTCTCGAAATTTCGTGTATAGTTTGTTGGGTTCTACGATGATGATGATTCTGGCGGTTGTGGGAATAGATTTATTATAGTTAGTAGGGGATATGGCCAGCTTATTTTGGTGTGTCATGTTTGCTTGTTGTGATCCTACTATTGCTGCTATAGTTGTTTTAGCCTTCTCTTTATCCTTTTTAGTGTGTTGGTTTTTAAAGGCTAAGTATGCAGGGTCATGGTTGTTTTGAGCCGCCTCTTCTATGTTTTTGATCTGTACAAAACCTTGGTTAAGGTTACGCATGTTAAGATAGTACAACTTAGATTTAAAAAAGTGATTAACGGTCCCTTTTAGAATAGTAAGCAGGTATGTTTGCGAGATTGGCTCATGTAGCTCGTTGAGAGCAGTGCTCCACCTCTGAATGAATTTCTGCACAGGTTCGAGTGGCGCTTGCTTAACCTGTATAAGGCTATCCAATGTCACCTCAGGTTTCAAGTTATATTTGAACTTGGTCATGAACTGATGCAACAACTCTTCCAAGGAGAATATAGAGTTCCTCAGCAAGGCCCGGTACCAATCAAGTGCTCTCCCTGCAAGGGACATAAGGAACACTCGCAAAATGGCATGGGGCCATGCTTGGAGTAACACACATTCTAATCTAAACGTTATGAGGTGTGCATTGGGGTCTGACTCCCGATTATACTTAGTTAGTGTCAGCAATGATATGCCTTTGGGCAAGGTTAGAGGTGGGATGGATGGGCTAATGGGGTCATCGTGGTAGAAATCCACTACCTTCAGCTCTCCGTCAACAGCCATTTTGAGGCGCTTTACCTCATCAGTAAGTTCTTGCATTAATATTTTGGCATCTGCCCAGTCTTGGGCACTCGGTGACATGGCAGCTTGAGGTTGTGGTATATTGTACAAGTTAGAGTATTGTATGGTAGGTTGAAAAGACGAAAGTTGTGCGACCGAGGGTTGTGCTTGTGCCACGTTTATAGCGGGTGGCATTAGGGATGGCACGTTATAAGGGAAAGGCTATTGTTACTGTGGGTGGTGTCGTGCTTGGGAAATGTTGGCTTGTTGAACCGTATGGGGGGGTATGTTGTAGTGAGGAGGTTGGTGTTGTTGTGGTTGAGCACCCATCGCTACCCATTATCTAGCTACATTTTGTGGAGGGACCCCTTGTTGGGTTACAGCGGTAGAAGGGGCCCGACGCATTTGGATGTAGGGAATGTAGTGGGTGGACGTGGATGCTGGTATCACATGTGACATCCTTATCACTCGAGGCATGAAGGTTGCTCCCATGTTATCGTGCAGGGGTGGTGCTTGCGATGATGGTCCAGCTGCTGCAGCGGGGATGATAGCGAGAGGGAGCGTGCTGAATTATGGGTCAGTCGGAGGTGGAACATGAGCAAATGAGGATGTTTTTGGTGGAGGAATTTGTGCATGGGTGAGTCTAAGGCGTTGGAGGGGCATGAACTCCCCTGCGCTTGGATGAAACATGGGGTTGACATGGTTTTGTGGACTAAGGGTATGATAGGAGTCTTCATGCTCGGATTGGGCAACGAACTTGTCCTCCTCTTCCGATTGGAAATCCACTACGGGCTGATCCAACGAATGGCTCCTTTGCAGGAGGAGTCGTGTGACGAGCTCCGAGTACTATTCTGGAACAGGGATTATATCGTACAGAGAGGGGATGAACTCACGTCCCCCCTTGTAGAAGAGTTCGTACTGCCTCTTCCCCTCCATTTCAGCTTGATCTATTGCCAGACCAGCTTGTATCTTCACACATATGAAGTTATACTAGTCCTGGTTTATAATGTTAGAGGTTGGGTTCCTCCCTTGCAACCTTAGGGACCGATGGGGCCCCGCTTTGGGTTGTACCATGGGCTGGTGGACGGCCATGGTGCCCACGACATCGGTGACTTGAGCGGTTGCAGCAGTGGTTTTTATGGGGTTCATGATGACCTGTTGAGGGTATGACAAGATGTAGAGGTGCAAAATTAGTGTACTTAGTATAGCGTAAACTTAGGTGGTAACGTGCAGCGTATACGCTTCAACGTCCAGCGTATAGCATCAGCGTAGACAGCGTAAGGAGTGCAGCGTATATGCTTGGCAGCGTATACAGCGTCAAGGTGCAGCGTAAAATAGGATTACAATGTATAAAGTGTAGTGTAAACTAGAAAGTAGCATAGACAATGTCTACAGTGTAAGGAGAACAACGTATACGCTATGCCATGTATACAGTATCAATGTGCAGCGTACAAAGTGGTATAAATCAACAGTAGCGTGAACTAGTTTGCGGCGTAAAGAGAATAGCGTAAACAGAATTGCAGAGAAAATGTGCAGCATAGAAAAAACCTACCAGTGTAAAAACGTTCAACGTAAAATTTATCAGTTGTTTATGACGTAATGAAAATCTGTGGCGTGAAGCGTGTAGCGTATGTGGGACAGCATAGATGCTGGGGTTTCTGTGGACAGAGTCCACGTGGAGTTGATAGCATAGACGCTGGAAGACTTGTAGAGAGTGAGTTTTGAACAAGGCAGCATAAACCCTGATCAACGTAGACGCTGGGGGAGTGTGACGGTAAGGTTTTAGATGCAGGCCCTCCTTTTAGCACCAATTTCTGTACTACCCGAAATCATCGATCTCCAACTGGAAAGAAATAGAGACCATGGGATCGTGAGACACGCATAGAAAACCCTACCTTCGCCTGAGGGCAAGCTGGAATGAACGAAGGTAGAGTACCTTGGGTGGTCCGCATGCAGATCAGACAAGGATTTCCCCGAACGTACACTGAAGTGCTATACGTCGGGTTATACGTAAATAGCATAGTGGCCGTAAACGGAGCGTAAAAAGTGTAACCAATCCAAACAGAGCATAAATGTAAACAGGCGTAAACAGAATACGTAGAACGATCAATGTAGACTGTAAAAGATTAAGGGAAGAAAAGGTAACAATGGAATTACAGAATGAAAGTACAATGCACCGATCAAACGCAATTGTGAGTGGAACAAAAGGCGGACGAAAGCCCCGGTGGGTGCAGGGAGATTGTGATTGGTTCACACTCTAAGCATAGCGTAGAGGCTGTATACTCAGTGTGCAGGGTTGTCCAGCATAACAAGTTTTGTGCTCTGGTTCGCAGCATCTCTGCTCTCTGGTGTGATTTGGGAATTTTTGCCAACCTCCTCGATTTCGTGAAAAATTGGGGTTTTATACAGGGTTTGATGGCAGACTCGGGTTGGGCGACACGTGGCTTGTTGACCAAGTGCAAGGACGTAAAATTTACAACGGTACAATATGTTACATTTGCTGGGCGTATACGCTGTCTGCAGCGAGTGTAGACTGTGGGTGTATATGCTAGGCGTATATGCTGGGGGTGTTGAGTGTATGCGAACTTGGGCGTAGATGTCGTTGACGCTGGCGTATACGCTGGGCATATATGTTGATGGATGCTGGGCATATACACTGGGGTGTATACGCTGATGTGCTAGGCGTATATGCCGGGCATATACACTGATGGTTACTACCTTGTGCCAAATCTCGCTCTGTAGTGCTGTTTTCATGCCATCTTTGGAGGTTTAATGCCAGGTGTATGCACCTGTTGTTCCTGGTGAGTGTACATGTGGGGCGTGTATGCTGGGCGTGTACACTGGACGTCTACGCTGGGCGTATACGCTAGGAATGTACACTTGGGCGTATACGCTGGAACTGCATACTTAGTGAAAACTGAGCATCTGATCTCCGAAGTTGCCATGTTTGACACCCGACGTAGCTGTGGTCGTCTGGGGGTCCCAGGGACTTGCTTGGTGTTGGACGAGTACTAAGCTCCAAAATTTGTGGTGTTTCAATTGGTTCGACCTTCCAATGGCCACTTCGGAAGCATTGCAAATGCAAATTATTTGAAAACGTCGTGGCCAAGCGCTTCATAATTGTCAACCACAAGGTACCTTAAAGGATTTGCGTATGGTGGAACGGTGCCACCAATGTCATTTCGAGGTAGATCATGCTTTATCAGAGTGGTTCAAAGGATGGTATTGTGAAGTCTGCATTGGAAATAGATGCAAAAAACATATCTTTCGATGCTTTGAATGCTGCATTGGATGAAGCTCACGCCAGGGCTAGGGTCGTAGAAGATGAAAGGGAAAAATTACTGGATGAACTAAACAAAAGGAAACTTTTACACTTTTCAAAGCATGCCACTAATGCCAGGAAAAGACCAAGTGAGAATCTTGCATGGATCTACCAAGAATTAGAGATCTAGAAGAAAGATAGAAAGATCGCTCATGAAAAAAAAAACATTAGCATGACCCAATGTGCAGCCAAAAGATAAAATTATCAAAGCCCATGGCCAAGAACCTGAGATCTCACACTCATAGGGACAAATGTGACATATTGACCTTTGGGGCGGATATTTTTCTTTTTAATGACTTGAACGGTCTGCAAAGTTAAATGAAATAAATGAGCAAGTAGCCAAACTGAAACCAGTAAACCAGTTTTACGTCCAAAAACCACTAAAAATGGTTTTAGTTGCTTCCCACTGTAGGATCATGGAGAAATTCCTTCAGTAGAATTGCAGGCACACTCTTCAATATTCTGGTGCTTGTTGCCGCTCTGCAGAATTTTTATGAAGAGATAAATGAAGGTTGATCAAAATCTTCATTATTTTGGACTGAGACAATGTGAATTATAAGCGTGCAAAAAACCATAAGGGCAGCCATTCTATGTATCCAAGGCTGATGAAAACAAGTAGACCAAAAAGCAAGCAGCAAGGTTGAAAGAAGCCATAATGGCCATCAACCTAACCAAAGGAATTCTGGCCTGTTCTTCCAGAATCGCATGTTCAGCCACGCTATTCATAGTGGTAGAGGATTACCGGCAATAATGGAGGCAGCAACTGAACACCACACGAAACATTACCGGATGCAGCGACAAGGCCTTATTTTGTGGTGGTAGTTGATATACGGTTCTGATAGGGTAGGATAATTTGAAACTATTTGCCAACAGTTCTATGCTTGGTGCCTTCACATTCGGAGGTGTTCTTAATGGCTCCAAGTAACCACCACTAGATTTAAATTTCTTTTTCCAGCAAACAACATTTTTCCAAAGAAGCTAGCAGCAAATTTTACGTGGCTTCAAAGTGCAAATGCAGATAATTTATTTATATAAGCTTACAAGAATTGGCTGCCACCACCACCAATGTCTACACTAGGGTGGATGTTGCATTATTTACTTACTACCACCTGTTCATAAAATTACTAGGGCTTCAATGATATTTAACATTTAAAACTTAAAAATTCTAAATAAATAAAAATAAAAAATTATATGGAGCTCTTATAATATGGAGATCTTGGATTTATTTTAAAAAATTATTATTATATAGGCTATTGCTTATAAAAGAAATATTTGTTATATTTACACATGCCAATGTTATCATGATTTTTTCCTAACTTTATGTATAAGTTACAACTTCCTAACTTGTTGGGTAAGTTATAACTTCCTTACTTGGGAGAGAAGTTAGCTAAGATATTTTGGAATATCTAACTACCTTTGGAACCCTATAAAAAGGCTTTAGGGGTTAGAAGGAAAGGGGGACTACTATCACACACTTGGGGTCACACATTGTGAAAGATTGCTTGTAAGATGGCTTGCTAAATACAACACCACTTTTTCATAGTCCTGTGAGTTATGCTTATTAATTTTTATTTTGTGTAAATTTTTTAGCTAGTGGTTTAGATAGTATCATGCTTGGCAAGTAATTTTGGGAATTTTAGATTGCTCTTATTATTTCTTGTTGCATAATAGAAAATTTCTATTAAAATTTTTCCATAGAAGTGCTTGTGCTTAAAAGCCTTAAGAGCATTTTAGTAGTGAATTTTATTATTGTGCAATGTATAAGAACTGCTATTGAGATTGTTGTAAGAGAGCCTTTACATATAGTCAAGACGTTGAACGATTCAATAGTCAAGAGGGTTCAGAATATATTTGGTATTTTGATGGGACCAGAATAGCTTCTTTTATCTTTAAAGTGAATCTCCATGGTATTTCAATCAGACATTATCAAGTCTTTTGAAGGTTTGGCTAAATGCAATTGTTGACGTCCATTATCTAGCCAAAATGGAGTCTTGTATGTGATAGTTTACGCAAAATTTTTTTGGTAGCATATTAGGATTGTCTTAAACAAATTGCTTATTTGAGCCTTAGAAGTTTGAACAATTTGTAGTTATTGAATTTGGGATAGCTTTATTGTGAAGTGTTTACTCATATCATTTTACTGTGTTTAAAAATTTGAGGTCTTAACACAAATCTTCTTTCTTTTCTATCTATTTCCATTGAATCTTGCTCTATTTCTAGTTTTCCTGTGGAACTATCTCTTTCTCTGGGAAAAATTAGAAGTAGATTCGTGGAGTTGTGCTTAAATTTTTTTGCAAAATTTTATTTTTTACAAGTAGGTATTATAAGGACCACATAGACTAGGAAATTGAACAAAATAAGAACTCTCAACAACTCACAGTACTTGGCAAAGTTGGCTAAATCTCTTATTGATAAGTCATTTGTAGTTTACACACAATGCAATCATTTCATTTTTCATAACCGCACATCGCAACAGCACACACACATACTCACATTAACTACTGAGTCTATTTGGAGGTATCTGGGCCTTGGTGTTGCCGGAGACCAGCAAGCACCTAAATCCTGTTCTAGGACACTCGTTGGCGATCACATCCCAAACGGTCACCAACAAGGCCCCAACAACCTAAGGTTGAAGTTGACATTTTGGAATTCATGGAGGAAGTAAATCACAACCATGGTGATAATTCCATGGCCAATGAAAAGAACTTCCTCAATGTAATGGATCAAGTTAGATAGTTTCTTAACCAAAAGAACACAACTATGAGCTTGTATGACATGATCATGACTTCTACCACATACTATGAGACACTAGTCATGATGTTGACTTCCATCCCCATGAGTGTAGACAACCCTACTAATGAGGAATATATCCATGTGATAATGGTTACTTATTCATTGAGGGAGGAAAAGATAATGTCACTAGTATTTTGTAATAGCAAATTCAAGGCCAATCCCAAAAATGGAAAAGTGACTAGGGCTTCTCTTTTCATCATGATTTGGATGGGGTAATTTAAGATGCATTGGATACATGTTCATGATGAAGTTGCAACAAATGTCTTCCTATGCATCATTGTTGAATGCGTAGGCTTAATAGAGTAGATATACCTAATAATAACCATCACTCTCAAGTCCTTCAATGGGTCAAAGGTTGTTGTCAAGGGGCCTATCTCCTTATACATTGTAGCAGATGAGAAATTCCCCATGACCACCAATTTCTTGGTGGTGGAGGAGATGCCAGGGTTTAACCTTATTTTGGAAAGACTTTATGTGGCTTGATTATGATCCATGTCTTTACCTATCCACCAAGATATTCAACTTCCTTACAGGGAGGTAAAATCATCATTTATGATGATAATGTAGTTCCCTTGGTTGTCAACAATGTGAACATAGAGCAAGGGTCTAAAGTGGAGCCTCAAGAGGAAACTCCTAGCTATGAAGTCCATCAACCTAAGAGAGAGGAGCAAGCCAAGAATGATAATGATGGGCAATGAGATGTGTCATGGAGTGAACTCCCTTTCAACATCATTAGTGAAGGAGATGGTAAGTACAAACTTGTAGAAAATAGGCCTTATATGTTCCCTAACCTTTCAAATATTAGAAAGATTCTACACAAGTAACATCCACACCTACTCCTTCCATGCTACATCCTTGTAATCTTTATAACCATGTGTACCATAATATTTAAGCCTAAGTTTTCTCTTTGTTGACTAGTTAAGCCTTTTTCTATGTTTTATTTTACCCTTTTTATGCATGTACCCTAGAAATTTATTTTAGTTGCATTTCTATTTATTATAGTTTTATGTCTTTCTTTACTTTTTTAGCATGATATAAACTAAAAAATTTATAAAAATTTTAAAATAGAATAAAAAACATAAGAAAAATATGAATTTATTTTCAACATCTTAGGCCCACCATGGCCTTAAATTGATAACATAACATGGCTTGCCATGGTATTAAACTGGCAAAGCAATGTAACTTGTGCCTGTCATAGCCTAAAATTGGCAAAGGTCTCTTTTATTCTATTTACATTTAGCCTATAATCATATTAATTTGTTTTTTAACTTTATAACCAAAACCACCAACATATTACAATGTTTATAATACTAGAATAAGATATATAGCCAAGATGAAATAGAAAATTTAAATTTAAAATGTTTATAACATACATAGCCATGGGCACACTGTGTTGCAAAATGTCAAAAAATAATAATAGTCATCCATAACATAGTTTTGTCTAATAATAGCCATCAACATAAAAAAAATAGCCAACAAGCTAAAATAAGCAGATGAAGGATGCTAAGAGCCATTGAGAGGAGGAAGTCATGGATTATCCCTGCCCTCATAGTTGGGGCCCACAATGCCTCTTGATGCTTAAAACACAATAACACATAGCCAGTTAGTAACCAATATCGAAAACTATAACTTAAACAAAACCATATGTAATGTCAAAAAATGTTGGTGGCTGAAACACTGAGAGGTTGTCAAGCATATAGCCTAACCCTGAGTCCATGGGAGGGCCATACTCGAGAAAATGGAAATAGGGTACTCTCAACAATCTGGTCAATCAGATAGGAATTTACATGGTGTAACAATAATTGTTCACAAAAACCTAAAAATAGTATCGTGAATAAGCAAAAATACATGTTTGTAGTATGAAATGTAGGAAACTATGCTAAAATTTAAAACAAATGCTAAAGGAAAATGAAATGAGAGTTTTAGTTAAGAAATGCACCATCCCAAGATTAGGGAACATGACTCTTGATTAATCAGTGTATGAAATTGGTATGCAGTGTAGATAGGCATAGTAGGGCAGCATGGTAGTGTGGTCACAGTCTCTAGGATTTTGCAAATGTGGTGCTAGAAGCTACAAGAGAGGCTAGACATATTGGGCTTACAGTTGTCATGTTGTGTGGGTGCTGGGTCATGGTACTCAGCTAGGTGTCAAGCTTGGGTGCTCAAGTGTGGGATTGTTGAAGATGCTGAGAGTTCTTGAATGCTTAAAATGATATTTTTGATCATCATCTAAAATGTTGATTATGAGGGTATTTATAGGGCTAAGGTTGACATGAGATGTGGACTAGATGCCACATGGCTTATGTCCCACATAGCATGGGTGTGAACAAGTAACGTTGGCATGCTACACTCAAAGTATTAAGCTCTACGTGTTAAGCTTAAAGTTTAATGTTGTGCAGGAGAGGAACAAGAACTAAAAATCTATTAAACTATGACCACACTACTTGAACTATATGTGCCAAAGTCTAAGGGACTGCCATGTACCTACAAATAGTGCCAAAATAAATGCAACTTGGACCCTATGCTCTGGGACTACATCTTCCTCCTCTTCCGAGTAGGGTCAAGCATAGGGAAAATTTTGGGAATAAATAGCAGGTGCAAGAAAAAAAATAAAGAAAATTGTTGATTTTGGCTACAAGAAGGACATTAGAGCTGAAACGAAGGTCGATGGCAAGTTTTGGGAGATTCTAGAGGCATTCAGAGGCATTTTTCAAGTGTCACGCTATCTACGCTACATAGCATGATGGAGCGTAGTGTGAAAACTTAGAAAATTTTTGTAGATTTTGGCTTGTCATGTTGTCTACGTTGTGCAACGTAGCAGAGCATAGCATCCACATTTTGATGAATTTTTCCAGAATTTGCAATGTTTCTGAATGGCACACTGACTACATTCTAGGGTAAAGCAAGACAAGTAACATCAGAAGTCAGAAAATTGCCAAATGCATCTTCCATGTCTAGAGAGTTTGATAGACTTCTTGTCCAACACTTAGAAAAATTTTGGCCTTGAATCCTATGCTACACTGTCTAAACTATGTAGCAGAGCAAAACATGATAGGCCTAAAAGATAGAAAATTTGTCAAACTATTTTTTCCATGCTGAGCACTTCTAACAACTCCTAGCCTAGTACTTGGGTGGACTGGCAATTGAGACATGTGTCAAGCTGGGCAAGCTAAAGAGTGTAGTGAGTTTGATAGCATAGGAGATAGAAAATTTGCCAAACTGTTTAGTCCATCCCAAGTGACCCTTGACTACTTTTGACTTGACATTTGTGCAATCTGGCCTTGGGAATTATATGCACATTTTGGCCATTTCATGGAACAGATTGGTAGTAGAGACACTGGAAAAAGGTAATTTGTCAAGGGTCTCCATATATACTCTACATTTAGAACAAAAAAAGATCAAACAATGCTGATGCTAAGCGCTGTCTAAGTTTTTGATACTGAGAGCATCATGTTAGAGGAAGAAGAAGAGAGGTAGAGAGGTAGCATACTGGACAACCTGGGAGAAGAAATAATCAAAATTGTGAGCCTAGTTTCATTGTGCATGCTACTGGTGGCCTACTGGTTCACCATGCTACCGTAGTGGACCATAGGGGTTCTACTTCTGGCCATGCCACTTTTCAAGGTTTCCTCCATTCTGTTTCTGGTGGTCCTTTGGACATGCTCATCAAGCTCGCAATCTCCCGCAATGAGGAAATCCCTGCCCTCATCTATGAAGCTTGCCCAGTTCTTCCATGTGGTCATCTTCGTCTAGCCTTAAGCACTCAATTGTTTTATTTAGTAGTGACAAAAGTGCACCTTCCAACAAACGAAGGGATCCAATGCCCTTATAAACAGACCACTAGCGATGAGGCGGAGGAAGCAATTGATGACCCTACAACCAAATTAGTGTGTCCCATGAAGTAGCATGCATTAACTAGCTACGATGAGACCGCTTCGCCCTACGTTACCCTGCTTTTGGCTCCATCAATTCCTTATTTACCATGCACCCAAGTTCTTTATTCATGATAGTTAGATGGGAGAATTCCCACTACAGCTGTTAGGCTAGCTGGGCCATCAGCGCAGTTTGTTTTTCTAGTTAGGCTTTTTTCTTTTAGTGTTGTCATCATCATTCTTCTCCTCGGCCTCCATCTGTAGTAGTAGATGCATCATCATCATCTACAAATGCTAGAGTGATGCAGAGGCACCTTTGGAGGAGCACAACAGGAAGCTGATAATGTTGGAAATCTTTAGTTTGCATAGGAGGAATCCTAGAAACTCTGATGATGACTCAAATGAAGAATCCATGGCAGACATGATGTATTCCATGTGAAGGTATCTGCCAGACATTACGGGGATGCCATTTCTAGTTTGCTACGTAGAAGATGCACAGGTAAATCTCGCGTAGTAGTAGAAAAATTGCAGGCATTTTGTCTTGAAATCAGTAAATTCCAGACGGGAAAAACTCTACCACCATGCTTGCATTCACTAATTTTGTCTAGCAGAGGAGGTATACTGACATTGTCGGAGCAGTGGCCGTAGTGTTTAGAGAGGCTCTAGAATCTAACATTGCACCGCATTGGGTTACCAAGCTCCATAGTACTACTGGGTTTCCAGAAACTCAGACATTTGGCTTTGGACCGCATTTTTGATATCACAGCTGAGATTTCCAAACTTCCAGAGCTCACACATTTGTACTTCAATTTTCCTAAGAAGGTTGTTTTGCAAGAGAAATATGGTAGAGGTGGCGCATTTCCTAAGCTCCACTCTCTGAGCCTTGACTTTTGCCGTTAATTATGGAAATTGCTGAGTTTGGAGCATGGAACCATGCCATACAGAATAACCAGTAGAATCGGTGCAACTAAATGGAATGAGCAATGATATCAATAGCATTGAAGATGGAGGAGGAGCAATGCAGCAGGGCCTTGTTTTATGGTGGTAGTTTTCTATGAAATCCATCATGTTCTTGTTTGGACACCTCGCTCAATTACTTCAGTTGCACCTCCTTACTTGTAGTTACCCAGAAGATTCAGCGTGTATGCATGATTTAATCTAGAAAGCAAATCCATCTCTCTGTAAAAGTCCTTGGAATCTTGCTTCATGTTTCCTACAACAACTATGCACTTCATTACAATCATTCCATCTTCTTAGACATGAACAACTATGACATGTTTAATGGCTAATTTTACTGAGGTAGATGTGAAAGTGTTGCCTATTTGGAAGAAGAAATGTTGGAAAGTTATGCAACATCGCTAAGTGATAACATTTCTAACTCATGTCAGATGGAATTTCATGTTGGATCCCATCAACAAGACTTGGGAATTATGTGCTGCAGTAGATGAGGAGACCACTGGTTGATAGTGTTGGGATGCATCCTTGTGTTGTGTTGTGTGTAGTTCTTTCTTTTTGTTTTTTAAATCGTAAAATGATATTAATATCAAGTTAATGCTTGTAACTTTATTATATATATATATATATATCTATTATGATTTTAAAAAAGGAAAAATTTATGAGATAGTTGTTAATTATGGTAGTTATAACTACCATGGTGGTTGTAATTACCAAACACTTGTCAACTACAACTTTTTTATCTCCATGGTGATCACTTGGCATCTAAATGGGCCACTTGGCAACTAAATGGGACACTTGTCAACTACAGGTTTTTTATCTCTATGGTGGTTATAACCACCCAAAATTTTTGTAACTTACCTAACTACCTATGAGACCCTATAAAAGGGCTTCAAGGGTAGGAAAAAAAGGGGGACACACACGGGGTCTCACTCAAGGTCTTGAGGAAAAGCATTGGAAAAGAAGACATTGTGAAAGATTGCTTGTAAGATGACTTGCTAAAGACAACATTTCAGCCTCTTTGTCATAGTCCTGTGAGTTATGTTTATTTTTTTTATTTGGTTTAAATTGTTTAGCTAGTGGTTTAGATAGTATCATGTTTGAAAAGTAATTTTGGGATTTTTAGATTGCTCTTATTGTTCTTGTTGCATGATAGAAAATTTCTATTAAAATTTTGCCATAGAAGAGCTTGTGTTTGAAAGCCTTAAGAGAATTTTAGTAGTGAATTTTATTATTTTGCAATGTATAAGAACCGCTATTGAGATTGTTGTAAGAGAGCCTCTGCATGTAGTCAAGTTGTTGAATGATTCAATAGTCAAGAGGGTTCAGAAAATCTTTGGAATTTTGATATGACCAGAATAGCTTCTTTTATCTTTAAAGTGAATCTCTGTGGTATTTCAATCATAAATTGTCAAGCATTTTGAAGGTTTTATTGAATGCAATTATTGACATCCATTATCTAGCCAAAATAGAGTCTCGTACGTGATAGTTTATGCAGCAATTTTTTGGTAGCATAGTAGGATTGTCTTGAAGAAATTTCTTATTTGAGCCTTGGAAGTTTGCACAATTCATAGTTATTGAATTTGGGATAGATTTATTGAGAATTTTTTACTCGTATCATTTTACCTTGTTTAAAAATTTGAGATCTTTACACAAATCTACTTTCTTTTTCTCTTCTTTCTATTTCCATTGAATCTCGCTCTATTTCTAGTTTTCTTGTGGGACTATCTCTTTCTCTGGGAAAAATTAGAAGTAGATTCGTAGAGTTGTGCTAAAATATTTTTGCAAAACTTTATTTGTTACAAGTAGGTATTATAAGGACCACATAGACTAGGCAATTAAATAGAATAACAACTCTCAACAACTCACAGCACTTTGCAAAGTTGGCTGAATCTCTTTAAGATAAGTCATTTATAGTTGTACACACAACCCAATCATTTCATTTTTTACAATAGCACACTGCAATAGCACACACACATACTCACATTAACTACTGAGTCTACTTGGAGGTATCTGGGCCTTGGTGTTGCCAAAGACCAGCAAGCACCTAAATCTTGTTCAAGGACACTCATTGGCGGTTGCATCCCAAACGGTCGCCAACAGGAACATGTGCTATGTTTGCAATGTTGGGGAGTGTAGTAGGCAAATGTTGGCACATTTAGCCATTTCATGGAACAGTTAAGGTGATAAAATATGAATAAGCCATAGAAGATATTCAAAGAAAAAATATATATGATGGTTGTGTCTTGTTGATATTTTATACTACAGGTTTTATGTAGAAAATTAGGAAATGAAGATATAATATTTTCAATTTCAAGAGTTAATATCAAGAAAAGAAAAATTTTTCACGCTCCTTTTCAAAGGGAAGGATGAAAAGAGTTGAAAAGCTAAAAGAGCCGATCCCGTTTATGGATGCATCAATGAGAAATATCAAAGTCACTATTGTAAGGTTTGGATAATGTTTTTACTGCAAAAAAACAAACACAGTTCCAGCCACTGTACGCGTTGGAGGAAATAGATGAAATTGCTATAAAGAAATGAAAATAGTCCAGGAGAATGCTGTTTTGTTTACAGGGATTGCGTTGGTACCAAGGCAGGGGAATGCAAGGTTCTCCTTGACCTGTAATGGCTTTCATTTCGCATAGAATCAACTATTCCTTTTGGCCCTAAATCAGTGACGTCTCTGCTAGTCGTGTAGTGCCAAAAACAAACAAAAAATAATTTTTGCAGGGATGCAGATTCAAGGTGGAAGAAGAAATTTCTTGGGCGTTGCCACTTCCAAGGCAGAAACTGTTTCAATTTCAAATTTTTTATGCAATTGATCCGCCCACCTCTGATGATGCCGATGTGTCCTGCAACGTGTGCACCGCGTAAAGGATTTTCTGGTCGTTGTAGGGCCATTCCTAACCTACCTTACCTAATGTCAAATTCTCTGATCCTCAGAACTCTATTACATTTGCCCTTAAGCCTGAAATTTATGACAGGAATCAAAAAAATGATCTGCAGAAACACAAAAATGTAGGAGGCCCTAAGTGAAATTGGCACAAAATAAAATAGTTCCAGGCAACTGAAAACCCCATGTCCAAGGCCATATGTCCAATACATCGTTTCTATCTCTAGATCTTTCTCCTCCAGCAACCGAACGTACAGAACAATGATGCCGGATGCAGAGGCAAAGCCTTCTTCCGCGGTGGTGGTTGCCAACGATTTCTGGCAAGGCAGGATATATTTTTTCGGAAGTATTCGATGGTAGTTCTAGGCCTAGCACCTTCACATTCGGGCTTGGTGTTTCGAATTTAAATTTTTCCAGCCATTTTCATTCTGGTGCAAGTGCACATAAAATATTTAAGATTAAGGTACCAGCAATATTTATGCCATGGTAGATATTATATTATCGCCTTATTTATAAACTCACTAAGAGCTTCAATAACCATTCTTCAAATTTTAGAACAAGTAAAAAATGAAAGGCTATTAAAGCTATAATTGTGAACAATTATATGAAGTTATTGGAATTATTTTTCAAAAGCAATATTTATCTCCTAACTTCCTAACCTCCTAAGTTAATTCTTCCTAACTTGTTGGGCAAGTAATTTCCTAACTTGTTGGGCAAGTAATCTTCTAATTGGTTGGCCAAGTTACTTGGGAGAGAAGTTAGGTGAGATATTTTTAAATATGTAACTTCCGTACCTACCTTGGAACCCTATAAAAACCTTCAGGGGTCAAGAAAAGAAAAAGGGGTGGAGAAGAGACTTTTGGGAGGTCTCATACACTTTGAAGGCTACTAGTTAGCACTTAGGCTCTCACTTGAAGATACTTTGAGGTCTTGAGAAGAGCATTTGTAAAAAGATTTGTAAAGACGATTGTTCGTAAGATGGCTTGCTAAAGGAAAGATTTCAGCCTCTTTGTCATGGTCCTGTGAGTTATGCATTTCATTTTTTGTTTTGTTTAAATTTCTTAGCTAGTGGTTTAGATAGTATCATCCTTGGCAAGTAATTTTGGAATTTGTAGATTGCTCTTACTGTTCTTGTTGCCCGATAGAAATTTCTATTAAAATTTTGCCATAGAAGCGCTTGTGTTTAAAAGCCTTAAGAGCATTTTAGTAGTAAATTTCGTTATTGTGCAAAGTGTGGGAACTGCTATTGGGATTGTTGTAAGAGAGCCTCTATTTGTAGTCACATCATTGAACAATTCAGTAGTCGAGAGGGTTCAAAGAATCTTTGGTATTTTGATTGGACCAAAATAGCTTCTTTTTATCTTTAACGTGAATTCTCGTGGTATTTAAATCAGAGATTGTCAAATCATTTAAAGGTTCTATTTGAATGCAATCGTTGACATCTATTATCTAGT
>MNCI01031946.1:0-13732 GCA_015680685.1 Gnetum montanum | reverse complement strand
GCAACAGCACACACACATACTCACATTAACTACTAAGTTTATTTTGAGGTATCTGGGCCTTGGTGTTGCCAGAGACCAGCAGGCACCTAAATCCTATTTGAGGACACTCGTTGGCGGTCGCGTCCCAAACGGTCGCCAACAGAAAACTTAGAAAATTTTTTTAAAAAATAGGACTCCCAGTGTGCTATGCTATCCATGCTTGACAGTGTGACACCAGACTTAGGAAAATTTTGCACAAGTTTAGATACTTAGACAAATCTACCATTGAACCAGAGGAGCCCAAAATTAGTGGTGTTTCATTGGCTCCTCTTTATTGACATTTGGAAAATTGGCTCAAGAGACATCAACAAAGAATATGAAACACCATGATGAACACAACACCAACACCATTCATCAGTGCCCACTTGGATGATGCTTTGCTATGCTTGAGAGTGCCAAGGAAATGATCTGTGGTAGCAAATAGTTTAGGAAGATGGGTCAAGGGATAATGGATGGAAAGGATAGCCATGGGATGTAATTCCATGATGGCTTATTTCCATAGCATGATCCATTGTCAGAGTGCTTGTGAGGGAGTTAGCATGTGAAGGTGTCATACCCTTTGGATTTTGACCTCTCATCAAAGTGCTTTTGAGATAGTCGATCCAAGGTCAGACCAATTGCAAAATAATAACTGCACTGTTTTTCTTGTGTAATTGAACTGTTCCATTTTATTTTCTCCTTTTTCTTTTCTTCTTCTCTCTCTCTCTCTCTCTTTTTGTTTTTGTTTTTTATTTTTTTGCATTGCTAGGTGAACTGTGCACCATATTTTCTTAGAGGCAACTATGTTGCATCGGTAGGATAGGTGTTTCCTCCCTAGGATGAGTTGTGTTACATCTATTCGGGGCTTTGACTAGCCCACAGAGACTTCCATGGGATAAGTTTTGTTATGTCTATCATGGGTTCAATTGCTGATTGTGGGAAAAGTTACATGAGCATTGGGGAAGCTTACAAGGAATGACGGAGACTACAAGATCAAGAGGTGGAGGTTAGGTTAGTTAAGGGGATATTAGGGATATGCACTCTCAAGTAGCTAGTTAAGCCAAAGAACATACATTGGAACAATATGGTGCCTTGCCATTGTGATGAAATGCACCCTTGAATGATGTCTCCCAAGCTTCATTCTAGAAACGCAACACAAAGAAAATAAGAAAAAATAACCACCATGTGAGATGAGGGAAAAGTCTTGCTTGCTCAGGGCATTGTGAGGGGTACAAGTACTACATCAGTTGTGTGGAATGTCCAAAGTAGGAAGGCTAGTGTAGGCATTGGCATGGTAGGAGAGAAAGCCCTACTAGCCACATGAAAAGTGAGCACTTAAGTGGCTAGGAGCAATGGTGATGCAGGTGCTCAAGAGTTCTTACCAAAGGTAGGAGCCAAGAAACTTAGCCATAGGGTGAAAAGCCATGCTACTGAATGCTCTTCTAGACTCTTCCAGTGGCATGGGTCAAATGATGGCAAGGCTGTGGTTGGGCCATAGTATTGTTGGAACTCTAGCGAGTGCTACTGATGGTGAGAGCTATAACCAAAATGATTGACGATGGTGGAGGTAGCTTCAAAATGTTAGCAAGATTCCAAATGAAATCTCCAAAATATTAGCAAGATGCCAAGGGTAGTGATGTTGCAAATGTTCCAGATGGTTTTTCCTTAATGACATGAACTTCATTTTGGAATTGCAACATCCCATCCCATCTTGCCTAAGATGTGTGGTAGGCAATAAAATATTGGAATTATTCTCACTCACTTGTTCACAGAACCATGTATGTTGGACTATAGGTGCTAAATCGCAAACCCAAATTTAGGTCTTGGTAGACCACCTGTTGTACTAGTTTAAAGGTCGCAATAGACCATGATCCAAGTTTAAGGTCTATGCAGACTTTGATGTGCTATTTTAAGGTCCCAACAGATTGTTGTGTGCTAGTTTAAGGTCCTAGTAAACCACTATGCTAGTTTAACATTGTAGTGGATGGTGGATGGCTAGTTTAAGGTCATAGTAGACCATGATGTGGATGCTAGTTTAATGTCATAGCCCAAGGACATTCTATGCTAGTTTAATATCATAGTAGAAATTTGTGTCAATTTAACATCATAGCAGATGTTTGTGCCAGTTTAACATCATAGCAGATGTCTATGCCAATTTAACGTCATAGTGGACATCTTCTTACCTTGCCTTTATCGTTGATGTGATACTACATGTCAAGTGTAGTATGGCTTCAGGAATGAGTGGTTAACTAGATTGGCAAACTTATTGCCATCTAAATCAATGAGCTTTAAGGCTCTATTGTTCTATGCCTTAGTGACCAAGAAAGGTCCTTCCCAGTTAGCTAGTAATTTGTCCATGGGCTCATGGATGACCTTGTGGACTAGGTCCCCTTTATTGATTGGGTGTTGATGCTGATTATGGTGATGCTTTTGTCATTGCTACTCTTGGTACCACTTGATGTGATCAAGTGTTTGGATGCACACCTCCTCTATAGAGTCAAGGTTAATGGTTCTTAACTCATTATTCTAACCTCATCCATGAAGCTAGAGAGGATCATGTGGAGCAACAGGAC
Source organism: Gnetum montanum (assembly GCA_015680685.1). Classification (NCBI taxonomy): domain Eukaryota; kingdom Viridiplantae; phylum Streptophyta; class Gnetopsida; order Gnetales; family Gnetaceae; genus Gnetum; species Gnetum montanum. Next base: position 11,141 of record MNCI01031946.1, on the reverse strand, counting down.
CTACAATTCAAGAGGCAACACTACTTCAGATCTATACACAAGACTATATGCTATTTTACTTGTTGCAATTTTGAATGTCGTGGAGTAGGCCAAAAGTGCATAGACTAATTTTTCATGTCATCATTGCTTGCTATCATTAAGCATCCTCTTCAAGAGGTTGATGACAACTTTGCTTGTTCGTTCGCCTAAGGGTAGTATGGTGATAAAAAAGAGTGTTTGATGCCAAGGTTTTCACAGAAGGCTTTGGTTTCTACACTACTAAATTATGTCCTATTGTCTGTGACTATAGTCATGGGAAGACTAAATTGGATCACTATGTTGTCAAGAATGAATTTGCAAACTTACTAAGATGTTGTCTTCTTAAGGGGATAGCATCAACCCACTTTGTGAAATACTCAATTGTGATAATGATGAAGCTATGTCCTGTGGAAGACTTAGGTGTTATAGGCCCTGTGATTTCTAACACCCAATGTTGAAATGACCATATGATCTATGTAGTATGTAGTTCAGTAAGTGACACATGCATTAGGTTCCCATGTTGCTGACACAAATCACATGTCTTTACCTTGGAGACATAATTGCACTCCATGTAATGCCAGTAATAGCCTAAATGTCTACTTTTTGCCACCATTTCCCTAAGAGCTATATGACCCTGACATAGTCCCTCAAGGACTTGCTCAATGATCTTCTGTGCTTCACTATTGCTAACATAGGTTAACAGTAACCCATCATAGGATCTACAACATAAGGTATTGTTAGCTACAAGGATGTACTGCTGTGATTGTTTTCACACTATGTCCTTTTGGGTAGATGTTAAGTTTTTTGGAGGCTCTCCTTATTGGAGGTATGCCTTGATGTCATCATACCACTCTTGGGCGTGAGCTGTACTTATGGATCTGATGCTTGTTGTGTGAATTATAGGTTTAGCGCAATCCACTATTGAAGTGGACAAAGTAGAAAACATGCTTGGCCATATGCTTAAGGCTAGATTAGCTAATGCATCAACTATGATGTTCTTGTTGTGGGGGATATGTTGGACATCTACGCTTGAAAATTGTTTAAGCAAGTGTTTTGCCAAATCATAGTAAGGTTGTAGATGTTGTGTTGTACATGCGTACATGTCTATGATTTGATTAATAATGAGCTGTGAATCACCTTAGATTGCTATGTTTTGAATGCCTAATTCTTGAGCTGGTAAGATGTTTTTAACAAGACCTTCATACTCTACCATGTTGTTTGTACAAAGAAATGCCAAGTGGTATGCAAAGGGTTGGATCTCTTTAGAGTGAAATATGATAACAGGAGCGGCACTACCACCTTGTGTGGTCAAAGCATTGTTAATGTATAAAATGGCCTCAAAATTTATAGGTACTTGGGTTATATTATTGACATGCTCATTTAGGAATTTTGGATCTATCATTGCTTGATTGTATATGGGTGAAGTTGTGAGTTGGATGGCTATTGCTTGACCTTTCATAGATGTTTGCGCTATGTAATGTAGGTCAAACTTTACGGTTATTGCCTTTCATCTTGATATTTTACTACTTTCATATATATTTTTTGTAATAGCCCTAAGTATGTTGCTCTTGTAGATGGCATTGACTTAACTACGAAAAAGGTAGTGTCTCCATTTTTAAGTGCAAAGACTAAGGTGAGACAATCTTGCTTCACATCATTATACTTTGCCTTGTGTGCTACTAACGCATGGCTTAGGTAGTAAACAAGAACCTTAGAACCATTGTCTTGCTTTTGACAAAGCATGGAAGCAATGGACATATTTGAGGTTGCAAGGTAGATGTAGAAATTTTTATCTCTTTGTGGAGGATAGACTATTGGAAGTTGAACTAGCTCCTTTTCTAGTTTTTCAAATGCCTCTTGGCATTGAGCTGTCCACTCAAATTTGATCCCTTTTTTGAGTAGATGTTGCATTGGTTGTAACTTATCAATCAACCTTGCGATAAACCTACATATGAATTATATCCTACCTTATAATTTGTGTAGCTCCTTAAGGTTTTCTAGTGGCACCAAGTTGGTAATAGCCTTAACCTTGTTGGGGTCTATGCATATTTCTATTTCTGATATCACAAAGCCTAACATGCAACTAATTCTAATGCCAAAGACATACTTTTTGGGATTAAGGCAAAGAACATATCTATGGCAATGTTTAAGGACATAGTCCAAGTCATTTGCGTGGTCATGAGCCATTTTGGACTTAACCTCTATGTCGTTAATGTAGTCATTGAGAAAATCTAGTAGATAGTCACTAAAGATGTATGTCATTGCATGTTCATATGTTGCTCCTACATTCTTTAATCCAAATAACATCATTGTATAACAAAATGTCCCCTTGGAGGTCATGAAAGTAGTGGTAAGTTGGTGCTCTTTGTTGATGCAAATTTGGTTGTACCCTGAGAATCTATTCATGAAAGACAACAAGGAGTGACTAGTCATAGTATCAACAAGTTGGTCAATACTAAGCAATGGGAAATCATTTTTAATGGTTGTCTATTTTAGGTCTCAAAAGTCTATGCAAATGCATATACCTCCATTTTTCTTAGGGAAAACTATAATGTTTGAAGCCCAGTCTGCATAGTCAACTACTTAGATGAAACTAGATTAGTAAAGTTTAGTGATTTCATCGCGAATGGCCAACGCAATATCAAGATTGATTTTATGATTCTTTTGTTTAATTAGTTTAACACATGGATCTAAGATAATGTTATGTTGTATTGTATGTGGGTCTAAGACTGGCATGTCTTCGTAAGACCATGCAAATGCCTTGACATTATCGCTAAGAAATCTAGAGATGTTTTGTTGGATTTGAGGCTCTAGTAAAGAACTAAGCTTCAATGTTTTTGCCTCACCTTTGCATATTGTTACAGAGACTTCTATGAGGGGATCCTCAATCACATCACCTACTTCTAAATCTAGAGCTTGGACTAGATGTTCTAGCCAATCTAGTGATGTCTCTAGGAATGTTATGTTGGTGTCATAAGCAAGTGGTTTGAAGTCCAAATGTTTTGTTTTTATGCATCTCATGAGTTTTCCATAAGATCCATTCAAGGCTAAAGGCAAATGAAGACCCTTTTATGTGTCCATTCTTTCAAGAGATGCTACAACATAACCAAAAAAATGTCAAGTGGCACTTTTTTTAATGAAGTAAAATGCATAAAATTAGGAAGAAAATGCTCTAAAAATTAACTATGTAGTATTGAAAGTGATTCATTCATGTATATTTTATTATTTTTGTGTTCTTTTCTACAGTCTTGATTGGTCAGAAAATTTCCAATTTAAGCTCATAGTGGACCATAGACCATGCACGGAGTGTAAGTCTAGGAAAAACTTTAAACTTTTGAAGCATGGAACCAAGCTGAACATCCATCAAGCAAGAAGAAAAATGTAAAAATAATTTCTAAGTGTAAAATGTTAAAAAGGTTAGAAAATTTTTCTAAATCTAGGTGTTACGTTACATGGGACATGGAACATTCTATGTTATGCATGGGACACAGAGCATTTCATGTTAAGCATGGGACACAAGACGTCCCAAAAGGGTGACATGTCATTTGACCCTGAAGGGCATAAATAGGGGTTTAGCCATGGTAAACCTATCATTTTCATCATTAGAGCTAATAGTAATCCATGTGTAGCATGACCAAAGTAGAGAGTATCACCCACAGAGCATGGCAATAGAAGATCCAAAGCTTGATAGCAAGAAGATGGCATGTAGGAGTAAGATTAGACACCCAAACTTGGCCAACATTGATGAAAGTGAGTACACCCTGTGGTGTCTCCCTAGGGTGTACATTGAAGAGTGCCAAGAGGCACCATCTACTAGGTATGTCATCATGCTATACTTACAATTTCTTATTTCTTTTTTTCTTCCCATGTTTGTGCTTTTGGGGTCTTGGGGTTTAGAGGAAGCCTGCCATGGGTAGGGATCACGGTCGTTGCCATTGTCGTTGCGGCCACTATGCCATGGTTGTCAGCACCACTTCTACTGCCATGGTTGGGAAGGAAGTGTGCATCATGGATCTTTGTGGTTATGTGCATTATTTTTGGGATTGATGGTGTCTTGAGCCACAATGCTAGGAAAGGGTTTTGTCATGGATTTTTGGGTGTTAAGCACTATGAGACAGGGCTAATTTTTCATTTTTTTCCACATGGTGGAATGAGATAGGGGTTTTATATGTACCACTTAGCATAGTGCATCAAGGAGGGGGGGAGTAGGTTTCAGGAACTCCACATCCCATGTTACATAATAAGGGTTTTTTGTGTGTTCCATGTGGCAAGATGGGACAAGGATTCCATAGATGTCTCACACCAGTTGTCAAGATTTGGGGCATCCTTGAGAGCATGAACAAAAGTTTAGAAATTTTTTTGGATTGCTACATTCTACACTTTGAAAATTTTGCACATTTTAATATTGTTACGCTCCCTAGGAGCATGACCAAGACATGAAAAATTTTTGCACATTCAACTATTGTTATGCTCCCTGGGAGCATGACCAAGACTTAGAAAATTTTCTACAAATCTTTGCTAGTCATTTATAGCTATCATGCCCCTTGGGAATGTGACAAAAATTTGAAAAATTTGTGCAGATTTTTCTATTGGATTGTGTAGTTGTCACACTCCCTGGGAGCATGACTGACACTTGGAAATTTTTTTTTCCTTTTTGTTAGTTGTTCCACAACTGTCACGCTTCCTAGGAGCATGAAAAACATTTTAAAAATTTTTTCAAAAAGTGTTATGCTTTGTGAGAGTGTAACTAATAGTTAGAAAAAATTTCAAATTTTTTTTTTTATTATTTCATGCATCATTTTTCTATTACTTTTTTTGTTTTAGTGCCCTTTTATGATACTAACATTTTCATTTCTATAATACTATAGGGCCTTATTGAAACCTACCATGATGGTGGTGGAACTAGTAGGGAGCTTGCGCTATATTAGTGATCCTGTGTCCAATGTCCCTGCACAGCATGCACATGTAGGCCACCAGGCAGTTTGGTTTCAAGAGGATGCATAGGAATTCTTGGAATTCCTACTTTACAACTTTAATGTGATGATGTGGTCACATGTGTCTGCTGAAGTGGTAAGTATCCTAGTTGAAACATTATTTCCTAGGGAAAATCAAGACATCTTAAAATTCATGTTGGATGAACCTATTGAAGGATAAGGGGTAGGGAGATCGAGTTGGTGCCTAAAAGATCGTAAACCCTTGTCTTGGATCTAGGAGATGCTTGAGTTCAAGTGTTATCATAAATACAACACTGTATTCATTACCCACCATGTACGCATGATCTTCCAGAACCCACTCAGAATAGTTTATTGCACCGGAGGGTGAGCCCTATTGCAATGATGAATTTTTTTTCTTTTTGTTTACTTTTTTTCATGACTTAGAAAGATTATTGTCCTTTTGCCTATCACCTGATTTTTTATTGATGAAGATGATCTTCATGATAGAGAAGGGACATTAGCCCTTATCCAAATAGCCCTACAAGAGTTCTCATCCACTGAGAACATTTGTGTTGGTGTCATAGGATGAATTGGGGATGGACATGGAAAATTACCCTACTAAGTACTTCAAATCCTATGTGAAGTGCTAGCATCTTGGGTGGTTGGATGTTGAGTGGGCATCTCAGATACCCACCATGGAAGAAGTTTTAGTCCAAGTACCATGATTCCCCACACCGTTTATGCCAAGTAAGTTGTCACCCATTTAATTTATTTTTGTGCATTTTTGGTTTTTACATTTACATTATATTGTTGATTCTAGTTTACTACAGCTGTAGCCAAGTCTAGGGAGACCATAGTGATTGTCTTAGAACACATTGAGGCCAATCTTTTTTTCAAGTATGGTGAGGTTGATGGTTCATAGCACTGGTTATGCCATGAGGTCCCAATAAGGATTACCCAAAATGTTCAATAGGCTGAGCTCATGGACCTCTTTTTGGCCATGAACCCAAGCATCCCAATAGCAAAGATGATTTCCCTTATTGACTCTTTCACAGAGAGTGCTAACTACTTCTACACATGAGTTCACTACATGCAAGTGGTCTTGGAGATTACAAACAACCTCTTTTTAGATCTCTTTGTTGTTCCCTCTGAAGGTTTACCTATAGGTGAAAAGACTAACAGGAATCTAAACCACAGAGGGGACATTGAAGAGTGGTTAGGCATTGAGAAAGGCCACAAGGGCATTCCCATGAAGCAGGTAAAATTGTTGGTGGCCCAACACCTCTATCCCATATTCTAGGCTTGTGCATTTCCTAAGTTGCTTTCCCAAGGAGATGTTTTTTTGGTGGAGCAGGCTTGGGTTATGATGGATGTAGTGGAGGAAGGGACATGATACAATTTGGATAGATACCTTGTTGATGGCCTATGAGCTAAAATAATCAAACTTCACAGCAATCTTAAGGTACACTCTCATGTACATTTTTCCTTTTTAATAGTGTGCTTGCATAGGTTTGCAAAATTTCTAGTGGTTTGTGAAAATGGGATATGGATGGTGCAAGATCGCACTCAAATATCCAAGCCATAGAGCTACCATCTATTCCACACAACATGGTCGTAGAACCCCCCATAGGCTATTGGCAAGTCCTTGTTAGTGACCACCAAGGGCTAGGTAAGACCATCCTACTATATGCAAGATAGTGATAGAGAGGCTCCTCCTATGAACATGGGCAATGGAGTAAGAGGGGCACAACTCATCACTGAGACAGTAAGATCAAAGTTGCAAATCAAGAAGCCTCACCCCACAGAGATGCCCATGTGCAAAATTAAAGAAAAGGGCAAGATGTTATGTCTCAGAATCAATGATGCATGGTCAAAGTTTGTTGGTAAGTATAATTATTTAGTATATTAACTTTTCCTATATATACATATATATTTTAGAGAGATGTTTTAACTCCAATTTATGCAACATAGGCAAGGAGAAGGCTACTACTGGAGAAGAGGATCCCTTAGGAGAAGAAGAGCCCTTAGCAGAAGATGTCCCTTAGCTTGAGGGACACATAACAAATGAAGACACTACTAAAACCTTAAGGTAGCTTGAAGAGGAAGGGCTAAAATTTGAGGATGGTGAGTTTGATCATTTCTTTGAAGGCATACAGATGGGTGATCCCCCTACTCTCACCCTTCAGGGTCTACTGGGTAGGATCTTTGCATTGCCATTTTTTATTATGCTCTTCTGCTTCCTCCTCTCTCTCTTCCCCTTCCTTTTACTTTACATTTTTTTTACAATGCTAACATTTTTTATCTTACAGCAGGTGATGCTTCCACTAAGCATTCTAAATCTTCATCCACTTTCTTCTCACAACTGTGGGTGGAAACCCCTAACATGTTTGCCTTCATGTAAGGCATAGTGGATGACATGATTGATTGTTTGAAATAGATAGATCCTAAGATAGGTATATTTGGATTATTTTTTTTTGTTATGTTGTTTTTGTTTTTTCCTTTGTCTTACAACTAATGTTTCCCCTCTTTGGTGTAATAGCCTCATGACTCAAATGGAACTTATGAAGGATAGTCAAAGTTGATGTTGTACTTGAGTTCCCTCCTAAGGTAGAACAAGTGTCTCATCATATATATGATGAGGCAAGAAAATACACACTACACTTGGCATGGTCACTATGGGAGTGTAGTCACATGAATGAAGATCTCTAGAAATGAGTGCAAAGACTTGAAGAATAGAAGGTAAGCTAGGTAGCTCAACTAGGAGACTTGCAGTTGCGATATGAATTTTTGATGGCCTGTGATAAATCAAATAACAGCTAGTGTATAGTTGTGTTCGACTACACTAGGTATTTGTTAGTTGTCAGGGGAAAAAATGAGGCTACATGTGAGATCATTGAGTAATTCTTGCAGATGGATCTCTTGGCTCAAAAGAACTAGGACAGGAAGGACTACAACGCAAAGGTGTATGAATGGGAATAAACTCAAAAGAACCATAAGTATTAGTATAAAATGAAATGAATAGCCTATTACAAGAAATATAGAGATGATTCTATAGAATGCATAGGTCACGACCTATTCCTTGATGTCATCAGTGCAACATAGGCTTATAATAGGTTTGCGAAACACTTGGTGGTTAGTGAGTCCTTGGAGAGGGAGATTGTTGTGCCTTCCAGAGAGGTTACATCTACTAAATCTTCTCCAAGGCAACTCATATGGATGGCCATGGAAAAAGGAAAGACCCTCGCAGGTGTTGACTTAAGAGAGGAAGATTAGGCAAACATGATAGAGGAGGAGATCCTTCGACACTTAGAGGCTGGCCTCAGTAGGATGCCCCTAGACATAGATGTGGGCCCATCTTAGGTTGATTAAATTCACTTTATTGCTATCTATTTCATGATAATTTTACATTTTATCCTCTTTATTAACTAGTTTATGATTTTAACTCTATTTTGCATAGGATCCAGGTAGAAATGCAAGACCTAGCAGAGTAGTAGATGAAGATGGAGGGGAAGAGCCTTAGCTTCCCATTAATAAATTAAAATGTTTTAGATGTAGCCTTGTTGTTGGGCAATTTTTTATCTTTTGAGGTGGATGTAACCTTGAACTATGTATCTTATTTATAATTTAATGAAAGCATGATACTTATTTTATTTCTCATTTTATCATTTTATCCTATAACTCAATTGATATATCTTCCTTTCTTTTTTCTTCTACTTAGGATTTTCATTGATGTAATTAGGCCCCTTCTAGTCCCCATGCAATAGTTTAAGACCATTGTGGGCCATTGCTAGTTTAAGGCCATTTCAAGCCTTTGCTAGTTTAAGGCCATTTCAAGCCATGCAATAGTTTAAGGCCATTTTGGACCATCACTAGTTTAAGGCCATTTCGGGCCCCACTTCTTATGAAAGAAAGTTGATTGCTAGTTTTAGGCCTTGGCGGGCTGTGTGATAGTTTAAGGCCATTTTGGCCATGTCATAGTTTAAGGCCATTTTAAGCCCTATTGTAGTTTAGGGCCATTTTGAGCCATGTTGTAGTTTAAGGCCATTTTAGGCCATGTTGTATTTTAAGGTCATTTTGGGCCCTATTTCTCTTTTTTGGTATTTTCTTTTATTTTATTTTGACTAAGAGAAAACATAACTAATGCAAGAAGTAAACATAACACAGATTGCAACTATATAGACAAAAAGAGCTAAAGATAGGTCAAAGAAACATGAAAGTTAGGGGCATGCCCTAATTGCATAGATGTTTCCTAACCTGATGTGGGTTAGGTAATGTGTAAGGCCTTGAAGACACAAGGTGATACTCTCCTAGGTCATCATTTTCCATAAAAAAGGTAGTTTTCCCCATAGAGCTTCCTCATGGGGATCACTCATTCTACTTGGTTCATCTACCAAAAAACATTTATTTTCATTTCACATAGGTAGTATGTCTTCGGAGATTTCTACCTCTAAGCCTTGCTCAATCTCTACATTATTGATGGCCCGAGGGGTTATGTTGTCACCAAAGATCACCACTTCCCCATCCTCATAAGTGTTGGCACATTTAGCCATTGTATGGAACAGAGACATGAGATGGTTGAGATTTTCTGAAATATTACAATACAAATATTTGAAATGGCAAGATGTGATTGGGAAAGGTATTGGTTTCTATCATTTTTTTTAAATAAATAAGAAGAAGAGAAAGAGATGGAAATCACTATGGGGATTTTAATGAATTCTCCCGTAAAAAGATAAGCATAAACCTTAGCCCTGTTCCAAACGGGAGATGTTGATTTCTTTTGGGACACATTGCACAAATTAAACAGAAAATCAGAATTTTTCACCATGGTATGAGCGCAAGGTACCAAGGCATCGCGCCTCTGGGAAGACCGCAATATTCACCGGCATTTTGCAGGTCACGATTGAGGGCAACGGTGCAGTAGTGCAGACCATGACCGGAGGCAACGACGGAGAGGGCAGCAGAGACATCAGCGCGACGTTATTCATGTAGAGAAAAGAAAAACGTGGCTGTGGCAGTCATCAAGAAATAGAGGAAAAGAAAGGGACAGACATCAGCATTTCATTTTTTGTTGGGCAGCAAAACATAAGCAATTTTGACTACCTCTGTGATAGGTGAATAGGGCCACAAAAACCCCCTCATGCGTCGCCAAACCCTGCTGGATTCTTTGCTGTTTTGAAACCCTCGCCGTTCTAAAAACAAAAAGAAGAAGCTTTGCCATAGCGGGAGGAGCCCTAAGATTTACACATCATCACAAACCGCGTGGTACAGATGGCACAATATTTTTGGGCAGTTGCAGACCTGCGAATGCATTTCAAAAGGTGTTCTAGGCGGTAAAAGAAACAATAACAAATCAGCAATCACTAGTTTATCCACCCTGGAACCTGCAATCAAAAAAGATATAACCATGCCCGATGCTAATGCCATTGATACGACGACATTTCCTGACATGGCGGCTGAGCCTTCTCCTATGCTGGTAGTTGCTGGTAACGATTTTTGGTATGTTGAATCAGTTGCAGGTTCAGTGGCTTCACCTTCGGGTTTGTCTTTCAGGTCATTCCGAATTTTAGCTACAATTATCGGGATGCAGAAAAAACAAATTAACTACCACTACCACCAATAAGGTGGAGATTATATTATATTTCTATTACAAAATCGTAAAGCTTAGTGGCACTTAGAATTTAAAATTTAAATTAGATTAGATTAGGGATCTAAACAAAGTACATAATACAATACATATAGAGTGGAGCCCTGTTTTAGAAAAGCTTGCTTTAAAACATTATTATATATAAGTCATTACCTATTAAAAATTTGCCATATTGATTATCCCATTTAAAGTCACATTAAAGTTAGCATAAAATGCTCCTCATTTTATGTATACTTCCTAACTTCATAAATCACATAATCACATTAAAGCTTATTGGACAAGTAATCCTCTGATTGGTTAGTCAAATTACTTAAGAGAGAAGATAGGAGAGATATTTTTGAGATATTTTTGGGATATTTTTCCTAGGAAGAGGAGAATCTCATTTTTTGGGAAGTCTTATACACCACTTAGAAGACTTGACATCTCATTTTGAAGATGCAAAATTAAAAAGATATATATGTGTATGAAGTAAGTTGCAACTAGTATTCCTATATATCTTTAAGATTGTATTTTAATTTTATATTGTAACTACCAAGGCCACTTGT
>MNCI01031942.1:1490769-1511097 GCA_015680685.1 Gnetum montanum | reverse complement strand
AAGTCATTAAAAAAGTTTTTCTTGGTAAAATTATTAATAAAGGTGTGATTTGTCTTCTTCCTCAGAAGTGAAATGTTTTAACATATTAGTAATTAAAGCCTTATTACTCTTCTTAACAATACTATTCAGATCTTTTGAAGCCCTATTTAGTTATAAAATTTTAACTAAATTCATAGCTTTTCAAATTTAGAAGGTTATAAAAGGTGCCATTAGACATGAGCAAATTAGTTTTGTTAAAGATAGACATATCTTAACTAATGTTATTGTATCTTGGAATGGAATCTAGTGGGCTTTTGATACTAACTAGGACATTGCTTTTATTAACTTAGATTATGTTAAAGCTGATGATAAGATTGAATGAAATTTTGTTATTTCTTGTCTCTATGAACTAGGATTTGGTCATTATTTTATTCAACTTGTCTATATCATGCTCACTGATGTTAATGCTCAAGTTACTACTAATTTTGGATTGAGTTCCTCCTTTTCACTTTAGTGGTTAGTTCGTCAATGTTGTCATTTAGCTCCCTATCTTTTTATTATTATTGTAAACTTTCTTTCACAAAATTTGCATTCTGATCTACAAAGGAAAATCATTAAGGAAATTTCAATTGATCATCAATGTACATAATTTATTGACATGTACTTTATAGATGAATCTTTTTTTATGATTAACAATTCTTTGCAACTTATCAATACTTTTTAACCTAGAGTGGAGCATTATTGTAGTTATCTAGCTCTTGTATCAATTAGCAAAAGTCTATTGTTTATTGTAATAGCAATATTAATGAGTGAATTACTCTCAAGCCTTGAAAAATCTTGAAAAATATTTCATCTTTAAAATTTTAAGAATACCTTTTTCTTTTGAGCCTACTATTACTATTTTTTGGAATTATGTGGTTGATAAAATTAAAAAATCCTTGATTATTAGAAAAAAAATCCCACCCATGTTGGCAAAGTTTTAGTTATTAAATAGATGCTTTAATTAACTCATGTTTGTTCCTCAAGTTATTGGGCTATTTCTAAAATTTCTCATGATAGAATTGATCATATTAGCCATTAGTTTCTTTGATCTGCTAAGCAACATAGAAAAGGTTTTTTTAGAGTTGCTTGGAATATTTACATTAGTAGCAAGAAAGATCAAGGACCTAACCTCATTAATTAATATAAATAGGGTATTTCTCTTATAGTAAAATGGATTTCAAAGTGCATTGATGGATATTATGTTTGGATACTCCTTTTAAGGAAAGCTTAAGAATGGTAATAGTTGGTTTTTAATTAACTTTCTTTAATGTATTTCCTTTTTAGGCCATTTTTATTCCTAGTTCTCTAATTTCTAAATAAATTTGGAAGATATGGTGCAAGCTTAGTAAATATTAGAATTAAAATCATATTATAGTTTCAAAAGATATGCTTAAGTAAATTAGCCTATGATGGCTTCCTTTTAATGAAGGATTTTGGGCTACTAATTCATCTAGATTAGGTACCACTTTGAGCAAACTTAATATTACTATAGTTTCTTATTTATGTATGCATGATAGATAGATTACATATAATGAAGCTCCTAGCTTTTATGCTTTGAACAGAATGATGAAAAATAATTTTGAAACATTAATTTCTAATCTTGAGAATTTATTTATAGTTAACAAAAGTTTTCATTAGGCTTTTTTAGATTTTTTTTTTCGGAAAGATGATGATTTCATTTTTCCTTTTAATTCCAAAGTTGCTTACAAGATTATTACAAAGAATGATTTTATTCATAAAAAATTCAATAATGCCTATAAAATGCAATTATCCTCATACTTTTAAATGAGGAAAATACAAGATATTTGAAAAGCTTCTTCATTTCCTAAAATTCATGTTTTTCATGGTGCCTTATTAGTCAAGGTCTTCTTATCAATACCTATCTTAAACATATAAGAAGTGTTTCTCCTTGATGTCCTCTTTGTAAAAATAACAACTGATTTTCTCATATTTTTTGTGTCCTATTTCTTAGCATGCTTAGAAATGGATATTCAAAATTAGTAACTTTCAACAAAGCACTAATGAAATTATTTTTGGTGATCAAATTGCTTTGTTTACTTTCTTTATTTGCATTTGGAAATTTCTTTGAATGCTTCCTTTACTTTATTTGGAAGCTTTTTTGTATAGTTATTTTCTAGCAACAACAGCATAACTATGACTTCTTTTCAAGAGTTAAATACCAAATTTTCAAAGATGTCACTTTTTAGCTACACCTTCAAGCTTAATAAAAGTTGAACAGTTAATTTATTATCTATAATGTTAATTATTTTTCTATTTTGAAGGCTTAAGAATGGAAATATTTTAGCTTTGGTTGTTATTTATTCATTATTTCTAATTGATATAATCTTTTGTCTTTAGGGGGATTTTTTTCCATTTTTTTACAAAAATTCTTTAGTAAGAAATGAAAACCCATTAGGATGCTTTTGAATAAGTGTAAAACTTTATTCTTTTCATATTCCAAAGAGGAGATTTTTCATGATTGGTTGTAAGGATGAAAACCAAGATTGTTGGCCTTTTTCTATAGACTCTCTCTTTGATGATTTGATGTAATTTGAATTTTTTAAATATCATTATTCATTTTTTATGGTATGACACCTCCAACTCCAATTTCTACTTTATGGATGCAAATATTAGAGCAACGAAGCATAATTGGAATTGCTAAGCATAACTACAATAATTATCACCACATGCACTCAATGGTAATGAAATTATTGTTTTCTCTAGGGATGCTACAATATTGTGTGAATTGCATAATCTGAAGGAATATTAACCTATATGTTTGATCATGAAAACCTTAATGCTCCTCAACATGTATCTCAATTAATGCTAATAACAAAAATATTAGATATTAAGCTAACATATTTTCTAAGAAGTCATCGATGAATATAAGAACCATAGATGAAAATAACAATGTGCATATACCTTGGTCCACACACATGAATTTGAACATGGCGATCAACAAGATGGTGCTACTAGAATAGGGTCTATATTTTATTCCAACAATAGGATCTTAATAGTTTATAAATTTATTAGTATTGAAAAACTAGCTCATTTACCATGGCTCACTAAATTATGAACTTTGTGCGCTATTAATTCCAGTTTCAATGGCTCTTGTAGATAAAAAGGTTTCATATAATTCTAGCAACTAGCGGTGATGAGAGACTTTTAAGCATGAATGAGATAATCACTATTAAAATTTTTAGGATTGGTATATGAGTATGACTTTAAGAGATAAGGTTTTTGTCAGTGAATTACTTTTTGAATAATTTTATTTTTACATGGTCAATAATAAATGCAAACATGTACATTGAGTTTCTTTTCTTGCATTTAAGGTTGGTTTCTAAGTTGTTAATAGTTTTTTATTTTTTTGCTATTTTTTCCTACATTTTCTTGTGATTAAGTTTCTTTGTTTGAACATTTTTTTTAATAGAACTTGGAAATTCAATTCTTCCCTTTTGTTTTTGTTTGTTATCCCACTATTGCTTTTATGTTTTTTTTTTATTTTTAAATTTACAAATCTCGTTTATTTTTTTGGCAAGTTAATTTTAAGTTTCATGTTAAAATTTTCTTTTATGTCTAGTTAGAAAACTTTCATTTACTACATGAAGATATAAATTACTTTCTACAAATTAATATTGTGACTTCGTAAGTTATGAATTGTGAGCCAATTTGGTTAACTAGCATCCCTTGTGAATACTTATATTCATGAATACTCTTAATATTAGTAATTTTTTAGAGTTGGTCTTACTAACGAGACTTTGCTCTTTTGAAATTTATTTTGTCATAACTAGCTAATCTCTAATTCATCCAGAATTTCAACTTCCCATTCTCATGAGTTCTATTCTACAACTTTGGCAACTTATGACTGCTTCATCTTTGTAACTCTTGATATTTTCAATTAGCACTCTTTGGTATAGAAACAATGCTTTAAAATTTTATATTATTCTCTATTTTTACTTACATCTTCATGAATCATTTTCTATAGGTTCATTTTTATATCAATTAAATACACTCCTTGTATTATTTACTTCATGAGTTTTATACATTGTAGATAGATGTGATAGTTCACTTATATTTCTTGATATCTCATAACTTTATGTACAAAACTAATGACTAGACATTGTTAAGATATTTCTCTCTAAAATTGTTGATAAACTAATCTTAAATAGTTTTCCATGTGATATGGATAAAGAGTGGATAAATAGATATAATTATACACTAAATATGCATAACCATTATATAAGATAATTAGTTTGCACAATCTTGATGAGATATCATTAAATGATGTGAGGATAGGTAAGTTGTTACAAACCTTGAAGATGGATTAAATTTCCTTCTATTTACTACAACAATGAACTTCATGTTTAATAGACCCTAATTGAAATTATTGAGGGAGGTTAGAACTTGCTATCTTATCCTTTGGAGAGATTGTACTTCTCCAAAATTATCATGGTTTTGTGATAACTACACACAACTACACTATAATTTTCAATCAGAAGATAACTAAAACCTAAACTATAGTACATATCCAGATTACATATAAGTGAAGAGTACACATGATACATAGAGTGTGGTGATGCTATTCTCTAATTCTTTGACCGATGATGGTGGTAGTGAAATCTTGGTTGTGTCTTGGACCTTGGCATCTTTCCCATATTAGTTTATTACGGATATCATTCTTGTTGTAGCATGTTGATGGTTGCTGAAGCTTACCGACTTTCAAACCATGCTTCCTTGCTATCACTCTTAATAAAATTTCATATAATATCTTTCCACTTAGTCATGTTTGGCTAACATCTTTTTCTATCTTTTACATGTAGACTTGGAGGTTTTAAGAGTTCAAGTAATGTTTCATATGCATAGAATGATGGCTTATCTAGGACCTAGGATTATGATCTTTTTAGAGTTGCATATTCTTGTTAATAATGGATATGTTATTCTATGCATAATTTGAACTTGTCATTTCTTGTTTAGTTTATATTATGGGACTTGTATATTTTTATCTAATGATATGCTATCTTATTATTCTTTCGGCTTTCTTGACATTATGGCTAATAACCAGTTATATGGTTTTTGTTAAAAAAAGAACTAATTTTAAGGCCTTGTTAAGCTTACTTTTCTATGTTCATATTATTACTTCTATACTATGTCATAACCAAATTTCATTTTTACTTGGTAAGTTTTGGAGGTATTGTAATTTTTTTTATCAAAGTTATAGATTTCCAAACATCTAGTGATCTATGTGGTTAAGATTATAGAAGAAAGAAGCAAAGGTGAGACACCTAAGTCAAGCAAGCAAGTAAGCTAATAGAAATGTAGAGCATGAGGTATCTATGATTGAGTCTAGTGAGAAAGCTAAAGGAAATACAAATCATAAGGCATTCAAGCTTATGAGATATTTATTTATGAAACTCATTTTGTGATGTATTGGTTACAAAAGGATGCAAAATCATGGTGGACCTTAATCCAAATGGCTAAGTATGGAAAGAAGTTGATGTTGAGTGATGAGATTTTATGGATGCATTCAAGGAATAGTACACGTCTAAGGATTTTTTTCAAGGTAAAGGTGGATCAATTACAAAATTTGACTAAGAAAATTCAATTCTTACTATACTTAAATATGATATCTGCTTCACCTTACTCAATGTATTTGCAGACTATGTACATAGGGATGAAGATCTAAAGGAAAATCATTTTAATAAGGAGCTTAAGCCTAGCCTTAAGGATTAGTTATTTGCTTCATGAGCTGATCATTGTAAGTTGGCTTGTTCTTAGGCTATCACCATTAAGTGAAAATAATGTCTAAATAAAAGAAAGTAGTCTTAGGAGAGAACTTTACTAATGAGAGACAAATCTAGTGGAATTAGTGGTGAAGTTAAGAAATATAGACCTAGTACCTACTTCAACTGTGACTAGGTGGGGTACATAATGCAAGACTATATGAATTACTACTACTATAGCTAACTAGGACATAGGCAACATGATTTTTCAAAGCTTGGTGTTGGTAGAGGATGTGGAAAAGTATCTATTACTTCTTATAGTGTCAACATAATAGTATGAGTTGGACATGGCCTAGGAGCTAGATAGAAAAACCAAGAAAGACTGTACACATTAACTAACTAGTCACTTAAAAAACAATTGAACATGGTGATCAATGTAGAAGGTATACTTCTTCACACACATTTTTATTTTATTTGATCCCAAAGCTAGCCATTTTTTATTGATCCTAGAGTCATGACATGTATTGGATTAGCTTATATCATACTCCCTTATCCTTTGGTGGTTATATATATTAGTCCACATAACATAAGTGTTACTCATGTATGTTAGTTAATATCAGTAAGCTTTCAATATGTTATATTATGATTTATTGGTAATTTCTTTGAATGAAGATGATATTTATCTTGGGGATGAATTGGCTATCAAGATATGGTGGAGTGTTAACTATGATTAGAAACTTTTAAGTTTGTAAAATGCTGGTGGCAATATTATTTGGATTGTTACTAAATCTCGAAAGAATAAATTATAGCTAATTTCCTCTAAGATTTTTAAGAAGCTATTTACAAAAATGTATGAGTATCATGTGGTCATGATCAACTAGAAAAAAAGGATGGGATGTTAATTAAATTTCACTAGTTCGAAAGATTGGTAATGTGTTTAAAAGTTAGCTATCAAGATAAACAATGAATCAAGAAATAGTATGTAACCATTCTAAAAATACCTAACTTTGTACCTAGTCAACGATGGTTATAAGGTCAAAAAATTGATGAAGTTGAACAAAATATGAAACAAAGATACCCAAATAGAGATATCGATATATGTAAAGTAAAAATAGAAACTAAGACCATAGTGAATAACAATGAGATACACATTTGACAATTACAATCTATATAGCATACCATGAGGAGTGTGTATGCATTGTGTATCATAAAATTTCATAGTAAATTTTCTTTAAGGTTCAACCATATAAGAGATACATCTCTAGTTAACAGTCATATCTCTTCTTAACTAATCATACACAACATGGTTACTCTTGATTTTGTAAACCAATACTGTTATACATTTGGATATATATATATATAACTCACATTAATGTTGACATTAACATGAAATCCTTAACATTTCCATTAAAATATAATATGGTAAAAATTTTAATAATACATTGACTTCACTTTCAAATTTTTCTATAATTTGAAATTATTTTCATCTAATAGTATTATAGAACAACTTTAGGAGGGAATTGATTATTTAACTTCTTTCTCTTAAACATGTATTTATGTTTGAAGAAATTATTTTACTTATCATGGTTATAGGAAAGATGAAACAATTAGGAATGAGGATCCCCATCTAATTTTTAATTTTAGATATGACAATCTTGACTTCTTAGAGACCAATTTTTCTTCAAACTAAAAAAACAATTTTTTAAGGATCAACTTTAATATTTGATAATTTAGTTTCTTTTATCTTTTATTTTTTAGATTACATTCCCAATTTTTAATAGTTCCTTGATATAAAAAAATAGATACTTTTAATGAGAAAATTTAAGGGAAATTTTTATGGGCATATTAATAACTTAGGAGAATAGTACAATATGCACAATATGAAGCCATAGATCCTCATAAATTGCCATAGTCACAAATTATTGGAAGTGACTGAAAAATATTTATTTAGTAAGCTTAAAGTTTATAACAACATCAAACTCACATGGTTTGGAATCATTGTTTATGTTAATCTCTTTTGTGGTTTGTGAGGAAAGAGCTTGAGATCTTTCATTGGTTACAACTATAGAAGATCGAGGAACATAAAAAGATGAATCAGAAGAGGAACTAAAAGTTTTCAATTTTATCTTAACTAATATTACTCAAGATAATACAATTCTATCCATGGTTAATGAAGGATCCAAAATGATCACATCATTTGCAGTTAATAGCTTGAGTATCTCATTGACATAGTCAACCACTTCCATCATATTTGATAATGGTTTGAATTTCTAAAGTAGATGATGATATCTTTTCTCGAACTCTAGTGATATATGTAAATCCTCTTTTTCCTTTTGTAATTTTTCCTTTTCCTTGACCTCTACATCAAAATTATGCCTAATGATTTAAGGATTTTTTAGTGCAAATTTTTTTAGTAGACAAAGCTATTTTTTAATTAATGGTTATAAAGACCAATTCAACTTACAACTCTTCCACTTGTTTCCATGTCATCCTTAATTGTACTTTGTCAACCACAATAGATGAAAGGTCTTTTACTTTCTTGAGTAGTAGTAGCTCCTTCTCCACTTGCTTTCCTTTCTCCAACAAAGTAGCACTTCTCCTTTTGTATGCATTAAGTGGTTCTATGCTTGGGCTGACTAACAACCCTTGTATTTTTAGGTCCTTTAACTACTTATTCAGCTCATCAACCCATTTTAGTACATCACAGTGGAATGCTTGAGCCTTTATCAAAACCTCTTCTACCTTCATACATCTCATATAACATGTAATAACATAGTAATATGAGAAGTTCAATGTATGAAGCACCTTATTAAGTGAAGAGGCCACACTTAAACTGAATGTTAGTTGTTCAAATTAGTCATCATATTCTTTTGAACCTTGAAATTAAGATGTTCATTATTGCACTTAGTAATACTCTTCTCGTTGGAGAAGTTATAAATATAATCATCTAGAATATCTTCCTTGATTATTGAGTTAAAGAACTCAACTGTTGCTTCATATTCCATAAACTTATTTTCAAGTGCATGATGATGTATGATTAATCCATTAGGTTGTTCTTTAATTATAACCCCTCAAGATCTAACCATATCTTCTATGGAATTGTGATAGTTTCAATTACCACTTATTCTGCTTCAAATGTACCTTGATCCCCTAAGTTCATAATGTGATTATTCCTTTTCATATACTTCCTAAAGCATTACAATTTAGGTTACACTTACTAGAAGATGATGCTCATGAAACTAACATGATTCATGATACTTAAGCCATCAACATCATATTTCCATGGGTAAACAAGCATTGTGGTTTCAAAATCAATTAAAAGACTTGAAATCATCAAAGTTAGAGCATATAAACAAGTTATCATGAAAATGTTTAAGGAGTAGAAAAGCATTTGTGGTGGAAGATCCCTCTATCCTGACTAATACAAAGGAGATATTTGAAGCTAATGAGCCCTTGAGTATGTATGAGCCACTTAAGAATAAATAGTATGTTAATTTGATGAAAGTAGATATTAACATGTTGAAGGAGAATAATGCATGGGAACTCCTCATATCTATGAAAGGTTGTAGAGCTTTACCATGTAAGTAGATATTTAAAATTAAAGAAAGTCAAATAACATCATCAACAAACATAAGGAATAGTTAGTGGTAAATGGCTATTCTCAACATACAAACATTAATTACAAAGAGAATTTTGCCCCAACTGTAAAGTAGAGAACTATAAGGGTAATTTTGTCATTAGAAAGAACTTATGGTGGGAAGCTATATCAATTAGATGTCAAATATGCATTCATAAATGGAGATCTGCAAGCAAAAATATTTATGTGCTAGTTAGAAGACTTTGTGAAAAGTTCTTATTTGGGTTATTCTTGTAGACTAAAGAAATCCTAGTATAGTTTGAAACAAGATAAGATTGGTGTAGAAATTTTGATAATTATTTACATAAATTGGGGTTGAAAAGAGGTGATGCAGATGTTGATCTATATATTCTTCAAATAAAGACTCATGAAGGATCATTATTCTTGTGTTATATGTTGATGATAGTATCACCATAGGGGAGTCATGAGGTTTAATTTCTAAATTTAATAATCAATTAAAATCAAAATTTGAAATGTTAGATATAAGCTTACTCAATTATTTTCTTAATTTTGAAATGAATTAGTCATTCAACCATATACATATTACTCAAGAAAAGTACACGATTGACTTACTAATAGAGTACTAGATGTTGGGTTGTAAATTGTAGGTAACACCTCTTGATCCAGGGAGTTGTTGCAAGTTGAATGATTCAAAAATTCTTAAAGATCCTATGAAATTTTAATAGTTGATCAACAAGTTAATTTACCTCACTAATATTTAGACATTGCATATGCAATAAATCTATTATCATAGCTTAATCAAAAACCAACTAGGAGCCAACTATCATTGGTTCTAAGAATTCTTATATGGAAAGGGGGTGTTGGTACCCTAAAATAATTGTAATATAGGCACACCCCTAAGATATATGATCTAATTAAAATTTTATAACTAAACATTGCCTACAAGAATTGAACCCATAACTTAAAGCTTTCAAATTAAGAGTCTCATTGTTAGGCTAATACCTCATTTATGATTACCCTTTAAACACCATCTACAATGGTACACTAATGTTGATTATGAAGGAGATTCTATCAAAAAGATGTTCAACTAATAGGTTCCTTGTTAAACATAGAGAAAATGTAATCTCATGATGGTCTACCAAATAAAAAATAGTTTCATTGTCATCCATAGAATTAGAGTATAGAGTAGTTGTACATCTAGTGAAAAGATTGAAATGGATGAATTAATTTTTTGTTGAAAATGGGAAAGAAATTCCAAAACCAATTCCTATGCATTATGACAATCAAAGTGCTATTAAGTTGACTAAAAAAATTATCTTTCATGAGAGGACAAAGTACATTGAGATCATAGTGCATCATATTAAACATATTTTTTTTGAGAGATCTATAGAACTAGTTGACATAAATACAATTGTTCAATTATATGACACTTTTACTAGACCATTGAGTTAAAAGAATTTTAAAAAGTTTTTTTAAGGCTTATGCTATGTCATTAAACCCATGCATTATTTGATGGAAGATGTTAAGAAATGATGACCTTATACATTAGTTTTAACATAAACCATTAATATCTATAGTAAAATCGTGGGTCTCCATAGTGATGGATATATGTCATTGACGGTTTTTGTGTATTGTTTACTATTGTAAATAATTATGATGGTTATAATTTAATAGTTATGAGGTGACAAAACTATGTAGTTTTTTAGTTTTATCATTCTACCAAGTTTCTAGTGCTTTATATAGCAAGGCACTCTATATGTTGCAATAACAAACATATCATACATATCCTTTTGAAGATTGTCTTGATGTCAATGTGTTACCTTTGGGGCATAACTATGGTCACTAGTGGAAGTCCAAGCCTTGCAATTATATCTTTCCTAACATCTAGTGGAATTGGATTTTCTCCAATGAATCTAATTTTTCTTTAGTAAATTTCATTTCTCTAGAATTCCCTTATGGAACATTCTAAATTGCTTGCAACTTTTTTAATCAATGTTGAAATTTCTGCTTCTTCTATTGATGTATAAATTTCTATTGATTCTTAAAATACAAATTTAAAATCTGGTGAACAAAGATTTAGGATACCTTTTTCTAGTGATGTTGATGCAACCAAGACACCTAATTTTATTCTTCCTAAGAATGTATAGGGGTCACTAATTGATGATTCTACATCATGATATTTGTTCATTCAAATGTTATGTTATTTCCCTTATAATTGAAGTTTTGCTTCATAGATAAATGATGTTATGCAAAAACATGATATTCAAGTCCTTAATGTCAAGTATTATTCTCATTTTTTTCTACTTATTAAGCTAGGTAATACTTCAATGATGTAACATACCCTAGTTATAGGGTTATTTATGTTAAGTTATTAGTGTGCAATGTAAGAGGTATTAGCTTAATTTATAACTTAGTAATTAAAGGCATATAATATCTATCATCACTTGTAAGAAGAAGAAAAAAATGCTTTATTGAGGAATTTATGAATTGATAGATGGATGTACTTGATTTTAGCCTCAATTCATCATTATTTTTTAATCTTTTATTCATTCCTATTAGTGGGGAATGTCTTTCGAACAACCCCTAGTATGATCCAATGAAAATTCTATATGAACAAAGATTATATCATGATGTAAATGATATTGTTAAAAGACAATAAATTTTTTATATGAATTTGTCTACAAACTTCTGACTCTTCATATTCCTCTCTTCTCACATTCACATAACTATTACTAGTATCAACTCTCATTTTCAATAATCAATCCATCATCACTTCTATTAGATAATCAAGCTACCATTATGTTAAATGAGTTGTCATAACTCTAATAATTTATTCTTCCACACTAGAATTTCAAACATTCCACAATTATTCAACTTAGAAGATCAAGAGTCAAAGTTATATAAGTTGATTAAATTATTTTCAAATCAACTTAATTCATTTGCAAGGAGCCTCCATCCTAATTGGGAACATAAAAAATAAGTTCAATTTAGAATTTAGAATTTCAAAAGGTTCAAAATTCAAAGTTTTATTATCTACAATTTATACAGAAGCATGTAGTGTTGATCATTCATAAGTGAACTATAGATTTTGATGTCCAATCTAAAAAATACTCTAAAGTTTCGAGTTGTCAAGCTATTTAATCTTCCATTGATTTTTTATAAAGCTAAGCAGAAAAATGTTAGTCTTCTTTGTCCTATTAAGCATATGGAATCTATTTTTACACTATTTAGTTTTCATTAATGTCTTTTTGTTGAAATTATTCTTCTTAACCAAAAAATTGACATAAGTATAAAGCCTTACATTTAACCAATTATACCAATGTACATGCCTATATAGTTTAGCTATATAATTTATGATACAGGTTGTTGCCATGGTTGGTCTCGGGGGTGTAGTTTGTATAAGATTCCACGTGAACAGTGAAATGTACAGCAGATGAGTTCGGATTGAGAGTTTGCATTGAAACCTGTGTTTGCGTGTGATTTTTCCCCGTCTGTTTCGCTAAAATTTATGGCGATGTCGTATGTAACAAAATACTTGAGGTTACGTGTGTCGTCCAAATGATGTAAATAATGTTTGTTTTTTTGCCTCGCATTAATTTTTTATTTTCAAATAACATTTGAAATTGCCATCGTGACCTTCCGCTGATAGATGGATAGTTATATCACATGGTCGGTCTGGCCGTGTTTTATTGGTTAGTTTTATTATTGATATCTTTTTGCGTGTACGACACGATAAAAGCCATCGACAAGTGATGTGATGCTCTGACACGAACTGCATTCTGTAGCTGCCTTTCCAATTCATTCAGTCTTTGTAAATATTCCCTGTAATGGTCCACCTGTCAAATTGTTGATCTCCCTTTCATTTCTATCACACTCCGTTATTCCGGCAATGGTTGACGGATTCGTCTTGTTCACACTGCTGTCCTGATTCGAACCAGCGCTGACAGCGTTACTGCGGAACTTGGAGAATTTCTATGATAGGAATACTACAGGAGCTGGTTTCTCACTTCAATTAAGAAGGAACCATGAGGATATCAATGTATTCCAGAGGAAGTGCTTTCCCAGATACATCTTAAGATCACTGACAACATTTTAGAGATAATAATAGTTATGTTAGTCCAATAGATCTAGACCCGATGCAATAAAATTGCGGTTTTAGTACTTGTAATTAATTTTTATATAGGTTGATTTTTTTTTAAAAGCCTAAGGAAGTCCTTGTTGGGACTCGGTGCATAAAGGTGTTGTAACTTCTGGCATGTATTTAAAATTGGCGTGTTAACGAAACTGAAACTGAAATGTTTTTTTGTTAAGTCCACAGACCATTAAGATCCTTTGGACAGAGGAAATATAATATCTCCCAGGGTTCTTTTATTTAAAATGGTTGAAAAATAAATTGATGCTTCAGCTCTGCCAACACGATAATAGTGAATTATGTTATATCATAATTGATCCCAAACTTACTCAAGCACAACCATAAGGAATCACTCGTTCTTAAAAAACATATATAAGAAACGGTAAAGCTTGTTTTCAAATGTAATAGTGTATGAAGTTTGTCATTCATTAAGACAGTTATTGTTTATTCTAAGTCTATTATACGTGGCTGGCCTAGTAACAAAATTGTTTTGAGCTTCAGGGTGTCATGGGCATAATACCGTCAATTTTAAATTTTCAAATAACATTTACAATTAGATTTTCGTTGGCACCGTCTACCTGGCTTGGGACACCTAGGGCAAATCTAAGAGTTTTGCACGGCTTACTCCCCAGATACGCTGGATTTGCCAGCAATGGCGGTCTGGTTCGCTGAGATGTAGCTCTTGATTTTTTATGGATTATCTTTTTTCGCGTGGTCGATACCATATATGACATATTGACATGTGATGTGATGGGATGCTGGGACGCGAATCGTTTTGCATGGCTAACCTTTCGAATTCTCTGCAAATATCGCTTGTCATGGTCGGCCTGTCAGAAATTCTGCCCAATCTCCGGTCCGTCAATTGTATTATCATGCGTTTCAGACCAGAGCGACGCAGCACTGCCACCCTCCTCCTCCTCCTCCGTTATTCCGGATACGCTCAAACTACCAACGTCCCGGTCGGAGACACCGTCCCGGCAAAGTTGATACAGAACAGTCGCAACGAAGAGAAGGAATGAATGAATGATTGATTGAGTGCGAGCGAGACGCGCGGCTGCACATGAAAGCAGAGAACGACAGGCACCAGTCCCTGCCTCCTGTACCGATATTTTGCATCTGTCCAATACAAAAACAGCACAGACGAAGCCACAGGGCGCAGGCAGCGGTAAAATTGTGGTTCAGTGCTTGACAACCAAACGACTGTGCGGTTCTTTTCGATGACAACTCGCGTGACGTAGACAACGCAGGCAGGGTAATAACGCCGGGCTACCGCAAAAATCAAAACACTGTAATTCACAAATTAACCTAGGACTCCTGCTACGGATGCCTGATTGATGGAGCCAACAGGCCAGCCAGTGCGAGTGCAAACAAAAGTGAGCCATTCACCGACAAAAATGGGGCAGACAGGCAGTCGGCCATGGAAGGCCAGGGCCTCAGCTGCGTGAGTGGAACCCACGGCGTCAGCGCCGCGACAAACAGCGAAGATGTCCTTGAGCTCCGGGGCAGTGGATGTGCATTACCTGTCTGCTGTCATTCACATGCAGCCTTTGCCAGCCACAAGTTCCTCTTTATGTCCTGTTTGGATGTTTCTCCCTTGCCTGCCCAGCCAGCCATCCCCTCTCATCCCACGACACAACCGCAGGCAGGCGCGCACGCGGAGCAACCGCTGCTACATCCTTACCACATTTCATCACACTCGTAATCACAGCACAAAGCTCCCCTTTTACAGAACTTAACATTACCTGTTTTCTAACTCGTAACAGCGTATACTTTCCTCTCTCTGAGTTTACAGTAATGCAGTTTCGCTTTCGCGATACCACACAAGCCACGAGCATCATCATCTGTAAGCAATGCACTAATGCATAATCTAATCGCAATCTTTTCAATTTCCGTGGTCGCCGTCGCAGCCGGCCTATAAAACGAAGCAGGGCAAGCACTTCCAGACGCAGATTACTGTTCTTCCTTTTGTTAGGCTCTGCCTCAGCGCTCAGCCCAGCATCACAATGAGGACGACAGTGGCGTTGCTCGTTTTCACGGTGTCCGCGGTCCTGGCCCTGCTCAACGTGGTCGTGGCCTGCGGTTACTGCCCGCCCGTGATTACGCCTCCGCCGACGCCGAAACCTCCGCCGAGGCCGACACCTCTTCCGCCCAGTCCTTACAAGTACTGCCCTGTGGACGCATTGAAGTTGGGCGCGTGCGTGGACTTGCTGGGAGGACTGGTTCACATTTCACTGGGCGACCCGGCCGTGAACCAGTGCTGCCCCTTGCTCCAGGGCCTTGCCGAACTTGAAGCTGCTCTGTGTCTTTGCACCACTCTCCGCGCCAAACTTCTCGGCCTCGACGTGTACCTGCCCCTCGCTCTGGAGCTGCTCGTTGCCTGCGAAAAAAACCCTCCCAAGGGTTTCACCTGCCCCAACTCCTAACAAGTACTGTTACTGCTACCACTGCTGCTCTTGCCTTCTGATTCCATTTTCCACTTTTCCTAGTTTTCGGGTTTGGCAAATGGCCGCTGCATTCCATGCGTTTTTGTTTTTTGCTGTTCTTTGCTGCTTTTCTGATGCCGAATGTGCAGAATGATTTGGTGCAGCTCGGACGGGCTCGATTTGGTGCTCAGCTTCTGGATCCATGCCATGGACTTGACTGTGTTGGTGAATAGTTTTTTCGGTTCCTCCTGCAAATTCGTTATTGTAGTGTTGCAAGTGCAAGCTTGTTTTCATTTTTACTTTCATTTTGTTTTGGTTTTCTGTTTGTGTGCATGGGAATGTGTAACAAGAATAAGTCTCTTCGGTGATGTTGTCGTGTCGTGGAGAAATTCATCCATCTGTCTCATTTGAAGAAGCTGCTCCTCGTGAGTAGCAATCTTGTTTTGTAACATGCTTGGTTCCAATAATCGTAACTCGTGTCTCCTTGTTTGATCTGTAATTCTACAGCGTTGACCTGTCTCTTAGCGACCGAGGTGGAACCGCATCGTTTAAACTTTTAAATGATTCTCAGGGTTCTCTACTCAATATTTCCGCGATTTTCTTGTGTTTTCCGGGAAAGCATTCCCATACAATCATCCTTTTCGTCAGGATGCACAAAAGATAAAAGCGTTAAGGCTTTTCAGGCGCTTCCATAACAAGGATCAATTAGCGTATCCACTTAGCCCTTTGGGAATTTTTTATATTCCGTGAAACCTATTTATAAATTTTTTATATTCCGTGAAACCTATTTATAAATACAAAATGACTTTATTGAGTTTTTTTTGCAAGAAAATATTCAAAATTAATTCATCAAACTGGCTCTTTTGCCTGGCGTGTAAACACCGTCCAGGGTGGGCTATAATGATGAAGGCTCTGGTCAGAGTATATTCCAGACCAGGTTTCATTAATTAACTGTACTGCCAGGGTCTGGTCTACGCGGCTGAGCGTAACGTAAGAAACAATAACTTTCAAAAGAATATTAAGGAGAATGAGAGAAAAAAAGCCGCCCGTGAAATGAACGTCAAACAGGTTATCTTTACCGCCCATTGCAAAAGCTCAAAACCCTAAAAAGGAATTAAATAAGTTTACAAATATACGTATAACTTTTTATTTTCCATCCCTTTTATACATTTATTGTTGGTACATCTTGACTAATAATGTTACTTAGATTGCTTATAATTAGTGCCTCTCAAACATGGTACACATTACACTTCTTAACCAAAATATTTAGTTTCAAAATTAAGAAATAAGGAATCATTGGGAACATTTTCAAATAATCACACATAAACATGTAGATAAATTTAAATTGTCTTATTTCTTTATTAAAAATTTTTTATTTGATTGAATAAATATAATAATTTTCAATGCTGGTTGGAGTGGGCAATTTTCCATTTGAGCATTGGTAAATATTTTTTTAATTACAAAAAAATATCTCTTTAATCCAAAGTTCAAGTTCTTACTAGGTGTTTCCATTTTTTGATTAGAAGGTTTGAACTTTTGATTTTTAATTCTCTTTTGAGGGTGTGTAAAGTTTTGGTTTTTGTTTATTCTTTCTCCTTAGCTAAGCAATTTTGAATACGTATTTTTCACTCCTATGGTTTTTGTTTATTTGTAAGAAAATCTTCTATCCAACATCTAATGAGTTTGGTCCCTTCTTTGAACTATCAAATCATTTATACAGCTCATATGATTTGACAGGAGGAAGAAGGGAATTATTGGACTTAAACCTTTGACATTTTCCAGAACACCAAAGATTCTAGAGATGAAGGTTCTAAGATTTGGTGATAGACACAAAAATCAAAGGATGTCACCATTGGCGCAACTCAACTAAAAATTTGAACTTTTTAAAATGATAATTCTAACTAAGTTGAGGATCCTTAATTAAGTGATGTAAAACTTATTTTTGTTACAACACAACTGAAGTAAAATGAGATGTAACTATAGAAAAGTGAATAATTAATACATGATTAATTAACATTTATGATGAGATTAGGTTTTACATTAAGACATTGATCACATCACAATGGACAACTTAAATCACAACAATGGAGTAAAATAACACACAATGAATCAAAATAATAAAATAAAAATGAAGAGTTTTCTTATTTTCTTAACATTAGAAAGTGATGAGCAGTGAGGTACCCCTACAACCAACGATATGAATCACAAACATTCATGCACGATCCAGTTGAATTTCGTAGATGGGACTAGTTGTGGCATCTAGATCGCTATGCCTTGATTGCAGTTCGCTGACTTCCCACTTGGACTAGTGGTAGCTTTGTTACGTATGGTTTAGTCCAGAGTGAGGCATATGCTTTTTATTATTTTATATTTTATTGTTCTACGATTAACAATAGGTTGAGACTTAATTTATAATCAATTCAACTAATCTAATTGCTAATTAATAATCAACTATGCTAACATAAGTATTCGATCCCACTTCTTGTGCACATCCTAAACACATATAATGCTACTGGGTTACCAAATGTTAAGCGTTATTGGGATTACCAAGAGTCATACGCATGCTCAAAATGATTGTACTTATGTGCTTAATTAATTAACATGCATGAAAATGTAAATGTAACTAAGTACATGAAAAGTAAATTGCATGGAAAGTAAATCTAATTTAAGTCAAAGTGCTACAATGAATAAAAATCAATCTTGATCTTATTGCTGCTCATAGAATATGTCTAGGTACATTGCTAGTTGAATAAGACTTTGTACAACTAACTCGGATCCATTTTGTGGGCACTCATTGACTATTCTCTAAGATTACAGAATAAAATTGCAAGAATTCGGCTATTCTATTGACAAAACTATGAAAAACTAATGCAAAACTATTGAAACTAATGCCTAAACCATATGCCCAAGTGCTATATTTATAGGCTGGTGTATACCCCACAAGATTGGATATCCAACATTGTGTCCTGGGCCTTGACATCAGATACCCTATGTTGAGGCTTCGACATTGGGTACCCAACATCAGAGCATACAAAAACATGCTTTATCATACCCCTGCGATTGAATGAAAACTCATCCTCGAGTTAAACAAAATGAGGAACAAGTTCCTCACAAAATATTGCGAATGTATGGGATTATTGACTAATATGCAAACTACTGATTGACATTGAGTGCTGCATTACAAAATTTTATTCAAGTGAATGCATACAAAATGATAGAGTGACAAAAATAGTAGATAGACATTAAAGATTACAAAATTTGCAAAGGTCTTCAAGAATCCGCTGAAGATGATTCTTTGTGTTGCCAGCGGTGGCAGACTTCCAACCTTGATTGTTATGTCGATGCTTCTCTAGTTATGCAGAACATTCTTGAAGGGTGGATTAAAATTTCTTCTCATTGCCCCATGGATCTAGCAAATATTTTAAGCTTGAGCTACTATCTTGTATGCGCTATGACTTGCCCATGGTCATATCCTCTATTGTCCCTCTCTTGGCTTTGTTTTCATGCTTGGCAAAAGATATTCCTTCTTAGGCATTCCTTTTAGCATCACCTGCAGTTATCAAAGGATAAACATTAGTTTTAGTAAATTTTTTTCTTAATAATTAACCCTTTTCAGATCCCTTAGTTTTTGTTTAAGCACTAGGTGGTTACAGCATACTATGCCCAAGGCTATGAGGTAATTAAAATCATCAAGTTATTCATATTATTTTGTTCAATTACTATTAGTTACCATGATGTTCAAAAATAGGATGTTGGAAAAATTTCAAAAATTTTAAAGCAAGCATCCTTAGCCTCCATGACTAATTAGCATAACTTTGGAGGCACATAAGTTTTTGAATAATTAAAACCAAAGGTCTAATTCAAAAGATGGTCAAGAAATATTAATGGATATGGAAGTAGAAAAGTAGGAAAAATTAATGAAACATATGAGTAGTCCCAAAATCATGCATAAATTCGGAGAAACTATCATTGATGTTTTAGAAGATGTCAAGGTTAGTTCAAAGTCATGATCAACAAAAGTTATGCAAGTGGGTCCTTCCTAAAGCAGGCTCTTGCCATAATACCCTTGCATAACCACTTCTATAGATGTTCGTGGGCATCCTAGAAGTTAAATGTAGATCATGCCTTTGTTCCAAACAACACACAGCTACCATGGTTGGGATGTTGCTCTATACTATACAAAATCGGAAGGCTCATAATCACATGCAATAGTGAGGTGAATAATGGAATGAGAAGGGATTGGAGAGATCAGGATGTAACATACTTAACCATGTTCACAATAGGTTCTTATGATAGGTGTGATTGAAATGATTAACATGCCTATCCGTCCAAGTTTAGAGCAATTCCATACCATGAACAATGACCTCACATTGATGTGTTTCATCTTGCCAACCATCATGAGTCCACAACCACCTCAAAGAACAATCATCACTC
>MNCI01031942.1:1435806-1488137 GCA_015680685.1 Gnetum montanum | reverse complement strand
GTAGACGAGATTACTTATAAAAACGTAAAGAGACAAAAAGACAAAAAGATAAAACAAGAAATTGAAAAATGAAAAATTGGAAATCAAAAAGTTGTAAAATTAAAGAAAATGAAAAATGGTTATTAATCCTATTGGTTATTAGAATGGGGGATATCCCCCATAACTAAACGATTGAGGATGGCAAGGATTAATAAATGAAAGATGAGGATCCTTGCATGTTGGAAATATTGGGACTCAGTTATACTTACCCCATTGGGGTTCACACACTTGATTATAATAAGCATAGTGGGGCCATTTATAGGATGTAGCTTTCTGATAACAAGTTGACCCACTATGATGATTGGGACCATAAGATGGTATGCAAGGATTGAGGTGTTACCTTCCATGGCTATGTTCATTGGGCCATATGGTTATTGGAGTGTTGATTGGTGGCCTTGATAAAGTGACATGAGGCATTGGGTTCGAAGATAAGGATGCACCACAGAGTTGGACTTGTGTTGAGTTAGAGGATGCAGTGGCCTTGGAATTATGTTGTCCCTTCCTAGGGTCAATTCTAAAGAATGGATGCTTTTGATGTTGATGAGGCCTCTCACTCTTGTTGACAGTAGTAGCACAAGTGACGTTCGTGGTTTGTTGCTGTGGTGCAGACCTCTTAGGAATAGTTGGTGGTGATGTAGAAGGAGGGAAAGGATGAGAATGTTAAAAATTAGGAGAAGTGTAAGGTGCATAAGGCGGTGGTTGTGTTGAGGACATGGGATGATAGTATTGAGGAGAATGTTAATGCGACGGGATAGAGTATGTTGGTCTAGTTGAGGAAACAAGATGTTGAACTAGATAGGCATTTAAATTCAGATGATATGAAGGGTGTCTCTAGTTTAGGGGTGGATTCCCCCACAACTGGGATTGTTGCCACTGTGATCAAAAATAGTATCTCTATATGAACTCTGGATGTAACGTGCTTTCCCAATGCTCATATAAATGTAACAAGATTGGACATTGGCCCTTGGGGTGATCGTACAGGCATATGTTGCATTCATATGTATGATTGGTAGTTGATCTCTTATTTTCTTCATTCCTTCTTTCTGAATGTCTAATGATATTTTTTCCTGCTTCTTGGGTTGTCAAAACTCTATCTCCAATAATATCAATAAATTCTCCACACTTTTTATATGTCCATTCCATCCTATTGATCTTTGCCTCAACTTCCTCTAATGATTGTTGTACTGGCAAAGATGGTTGTTTCTCCTTGTGATAGGTTGATTTCCCCTTTTTATGATCATGGACCTTTGTTAAGTTGAGATTTTGGTCCTGTTGATGTTTTTCAATACTCTCCCATCTAGCCATTTCTCCTTCTTTTGCTATCTGCGTAATAAGCTCTTAGACCTGATGGGTTCGTAGTTCATATAGTTGACCTTGGGCATACATCCCTAGGGTTTCTCTTGTTGCATCACGAAGCCCATCAATGATATGGTACATTAGCCTTTCCTTAGAGAATCCATGGCCTGGACAGTTGTTTAACAATGCATAATATCTTTCTAAGGCCATGTCCAAGGGTTCATGTTGTGCTTGTTTCCACTCTTGGATTTGTTTCCTCAAGGCTGACACTCTTGCGTAGGTTTGATATCTTTCATTAAAGAGTTCTACCATTGTTGGCCAACGTCGTATTTAATTTGGTTTTAACTATCTATACCATACTTTTGCTTGGCCAACGAGTGTCATAGGAAGGAGCTTAAGTTTTTGTCAATCGTTATCAATGTTATTCCATGTGCAGGCATTGTATAAGGCTTGTAAATGTTGATGAAAATCTAAGTCATAGCCTCTTGAGAAAGTAGGGAAGTTGTTTAAATCGAGCCTGGGTAGGCGACTCTCTTTACGATGCCTATGGGAGATTCGAAAAGCCTCTTGTATTTGTGTTAGGCTTGTAGTGGCCAGTGGGGGTTCATCATCATCAAGTAAGTTATGCTTTCGTGCGTTGGAATGATGTTGCCTTCGTTTATGTTTATAAGAAAACCCCACCTTAGATTGCGTACTCCAATCTTCATTATCATATAATTCATTGGTTCTCCAATGAATTTCCTTACTAGGTATGACATTATCATAGTCTTGTAGGAGAGGCATGGTTGTGAAGCTATGTGTGAATTCGTATGTGACCTTTTGTAATTAATTCTTCTTAAAAGATATATCATTAATTCCTATATAGCGACCTTGTATGATATAACTAATTTAGATAACTAGCACCATCCCTGGCAATGACACCAATGATGAGTGGCGAGATACCCCTACACTCAAGTATACGAATACGAGCGTTACATGTGCGATCTGGTCAAACTCTATAGATGGACTAGTTGTGGCATCTAAATAGTTAGCCTTAGGTTGCAGTTTGCTATCTTCCCACCTAGACTAGTATTAGATTTGTCAAGTATGGTTTAGTCTAGAGTGAGATGTATGATGTAGTTTCTAACCTAGTGCTACTCCTGAAGGCAATTGAAAATAATATTTACTAAGTTAAGAGAGAAAGGGTGAGAGAGAATCTAGCTAGCCTAAGTACGATGAGCATTTGTTCCTTAATTATTCGTACAGATCTTGGACTTCATGCACGACTACTACTGGGATTACCAAGTGTAGATCCTAGGTACGCTACTGGGTTACCAATTAGTCATACTTAAATGCTCGTAATCAAGTCGTACTCATTCTATGTTTAACAAGAGTTTAAGGGTGAGAGAGATTAACTAGGAAAGCAGTAAATAACAATTAAATAAATAATTAATTGAAAAGTGAATGCTGAAATGATGAAGTAATCTCTATCTTTATTTTCGGTCATGTGCGTGTCCAAGTACATCCCACTCGAATAAGGATGCCATACAATTACAATCACCACACTGCGGGCATGCATTGGGAGAAAAGGGTTGAGAAGAAAAATAGAAACTGAAATCAAAACTTAACTCTAAAAACTCACTTCTAGAACAAGGAAAGTTGCCTCTTATTTATAGAAATTGAGGTAGGCCACGATATTGTGTATGCGATATTGCGGCCCCAATAATTGGGCCTAACATACCATGTATCTTGTATTAGGGCTCTGATAACTGGGCCTGACAAACCATGACTCATCACCATTATTGTTTATTATTTATTGTTTGTTTGTTTTTTTGAATGGAAACTACACCATGCAAAGATAGAGCTTCCTTTTTATTAGTCGAGGGGGAAGTGATAATACATTCCAAGAGGAGTCATAAATCACATGAAGGAAGTCAAGAAGAGAACCCAACAAGTCCCCTTAAGGTCACATCCTTTGTCATTCCCACTTGGTCATTCCCTCTTTCTTCAAGGTACAATGATCATTGATTAATTTTAGTTTCATAAAAGAAGAACCAAATTTTGTTCATGAAAAAGACCTTTTATTCAAAGAATTGGAGGGCTGGATGAGGTGGTCTCATTTATTTACACAATTACTTACCCAATCATCTTGATACCATAACACAAAAAACCCAACACATAGCGTTGACTTCTACATCATGACTTGGCAATTTTATTAATAAAAACATAAAAGAAATTCATAAAACATAAAGAGAATGACTTAAAAAAAGAGAGAAAAATATAAAGAAAAGAAAAATATTAAGGNACTTAAAAAAAGAGAGAAAAATATAAAGAAAAGAAAAATATTAAGGCATGAAAAACATATGAATAATCAGAAAATTCTAGAACTAATAAGCAAATTAGTTACTTTCATGCATCTTTGAAATAGTTTTATATTCTCATTTTCAAGCCACTGGGTGTCTTCTAGTTTAGTGGCTACTGCACAGATTGGCTTTTGCTCACACACTTGCTCCTGAACTTTATGGTGGGCTAGTATAGGGGTTGTGTTAATATTTCAAACTTCCGGCCGACAACTACACCCTTTATCATTATTGGTGATGCATGGATTCTTCTATCTCTCCACAATGATATTTATTGTTTATGTCTTGTGTTGGAGTGGTGATGGTTGTTAGCTTTTGCGTATGATTAGGAGACATCATTTTTGTGAGGATGGTTGCTGCATTAGATTGGCCTTATGCTAGTTCAAGTGATGTAGTAGGTCCATGAGTGTTTTGATTTGGCTTACGACCTTTCCTTCAGAAGGGACATTTTCAAGACTTTGGTTGAGATTTACTATCATTATCATTTATGTGTATGTTCACAGCACAAGTGGAATTCTATCATTTATGTTGTGATGCTAAACCTTCCAGTGTTATTGGAGGTAACATATGGTGGAGGTGAGTATGAGAATATTGAGGATATGATGCAGGGTGAGAGGTGTGAGGTGGTGATCTCATATAAGATGTTTTGGGATAATGATATTTCAGAGAGTGGTAGTAGTGATTTGAAGCAGAGGAAGTAAAACTAGTTGGTGAAACAGGGTGTTGAACATAATATTCATGTGGGTTCGATTGGTAGGAAGGATAGGGCTGGTTTGATGGTGGCCTCCCCCATGACTATGGTTGTTGCCACTATAGTTGATGCAAGTGTTGAGGCTGGTAATAAGTCCCCCTAGGATGGTATGGTTGGTTTTGGGGTTGTCTAAAATTACTGCACAGAAGAGGAAATCTCCTAGGCATGTGCTTTTGTACAAACTTCGGATTTAATGCCCTTGCCCAATACTCATGTAGATGCAACATGATAGGGCAATGATCCTTTGGATGGTCATATATGCAAATGTCACATCCATTATCTTTTTTTTGTGGTTAAGTCTATAGCCTCACTTTCTTCAGCCATTTTTCCTATTTGCCAATAAGTGTTCCTAACTGTTTCTTGGTTCTTTTTCCTTCTTTTGTTGTGATCACTTGATTTTCTTTGTGTCACTCTCTCCTCTATGGTTTCTATGCAAGTTTTAACTTTTTTATTCATCCCTTCCAACATCTTGCATAGCTTTGCTTCAAGCTCATTGATAAAATTTTGTATTGACAAGGTTGGTTGTAAAATCATCTCATTGAGAGCTACCTCTTTTTCCTCATCATAGATATGGATCCTTTTCTTTTGAAGAGTTGGGTCCTAATTATTTTCCTCTACATTCTTCCATTTGCATAGCTTTCCTTCTTCTTTTGCTACATGCTCAATCAACTCTAGGATCTAATGGATTTGTAGCTTGTATAATTTTCTTGGAGCATACATTCAAAGGGTCTCCCTTGTTTCATTATGAAGCCCATCTATGATGTGAAAAAGTTGCCTTTCCTCAAAGAAACCATGGCTTGGGCATTTATGTAGTAGTGAAAAGTATCTATCCAAGGCCACATTCAAGGGTTTATAAATTTCTTGCTTC
This sequence comes from Gnetum montanum, assembly GCA_015680685.1. Lineage (NCBI taxonomy): Eukaryota > Viridiplantae > Streptophyta > Gnetopsida > Gnetales > Gnetaceae > Gnetum > Gnetum montanum. The sequence goes on along the minus strand of MNCI01031942.1, from coordinate 1,482,844 downwards.
CACTATTGGATTTGTCTCCTTAGGTTGGACACTCTCTCATAGGTTTTGTATTTTTAACTGAAAATTTCTAGCATTGTGAACCACTAGTTAATGAAACTTGGTTCCAATGATCTATACCAACTTTTAGCTTCTTCGATTAGTGTTCTAGGAAAGGTCTTAAGCTTTTGCTATCCATTTTCAATATTATACAAGGAACAAGCACCATGGAAGGCTTATATATGATGTTTTGGATTTGAGTTATAGCCTTCCACAAATTTAGGGATATTGTTTATATCAAGCCTGAGTAACCAACTATCCCTACGATGCTTGTGAGGTATCTTAACTACCTCTGTGATCTACATTAGGCTCTTAGTGGCCAACAAGGGTTCATCATCATCAGATATGTTTTGATGAACATGTCTATTTCTATTTATTTAATTGTGATGATCTTGTCTATGCTTATTGTGATGCCTTTGATTTTGCACTTGGGTTTGATTTCTATCTTTGTCTTGACCTCGTAGTGGAGCTCTATCTCTATACCTACGTTCATCTTGGCCAAAACTAGATGTTGAGAAGGAAGAGGAAGATGAGGAACTGGAAGAATCACCATGGATTCTATAGTTCTCCCCATGGTCCCTTGATTTATGTTGTCTAGGTTTAGAGGAGGTCCTAGGCGTTGAGGGCCTCCTTGATCTAGGATTTACTCCATCTTCTCTAGGATTATCTACATTAGTTGAATATAGTCTTTTAGTGTAGTAAGGGTCTAAATGAGCATAGGAAATACTTGTTTGAGGTTGTTCACTCCAATTTTCTTCAATGTAGATCTTATTATTTCTCCTATGAGTGCTTTTATCATAAGATGCATTATTGGTCCTATGTGAAAAAGACATGGTTATGAATAATAATGTGTGTGATTTAAAATATTAATGTTTTCTAAGAGATAGATCATTAATATCTTTATAGTGATCATGTATAATATAATTAATCTAGATAACTAGCACCATCTTTGGCAATGACGCCAATGATGAGTGGCAAGGTATCCCTACACCCAACCATACAAATCACAAGCGCTGACACATGATTCAGTTAAATTCCATGGATGCGACTAGTTGTGGCATGTAGATTGCTATTCCTTGATTGTAGTTCGTTATCTTCCCACTTGGACTAGTGGTAGCTTTGTCACATATGGTTTAGTCCAGAGTGAGGCATATGATTTTTATTATCTTATATTTTATTATTCTATGATTAACAATATGTCAAAACTCAATTTATAATCAATTCAACTAATCTAATTGCTAATTAATAATCAACTATGCTAACATAAGTATCCGATCCCACTTCTTATGCACATCCTAAACACATATAATGCTACTGGGTTACCAAATGTTAAGTGTTGTTGGGATTACCAAGAGTCATATGCATGCTCAAAGCGATCATACTTCTGTGCTTAATTAATTAACATGTATGAAAATGTAAATATTAACTAAGAAAAGTAAATTGCATGGAAAGTAAATCTAATCTAAGTCAAAGTGCTGAAATGAATAAGAATCAAGCTTGATATTATTGTTGCTCATGGAATATGTCTAGGTACATTGCCAGTTGAATAAGACTTCATACAACTAACTCATATTCACTTTGTGGGCACTCACTGACTATTCTCTAATATTATGGAATAAACTACAAGAATTCAGGTACTTTGTTGACAAAACTATGAAAAACTAATGCAAAACTATTGAAACTAATGCCCAAACCATGTGTCCAAGTGCTATATTTATAGGCTAGTGTATACCCTATGATATTGGATATTCGACATCATGTCTTGGGCCCTAACATTGGATACCTAATGTCGAGGCTCTAACATTGGGCACTCGATGTTAGAGCATACAAAAACATGCTTCATTAGAAAAATAGGATGGCTATGAAGGTTTGGCACTTACTATATATGGTAACCCCCCAAATTTTGGCACCTATCCCACCTAAAGTGTAGCCAAAATTTGTAGCTAATTTGTAGCCAAACCATAGCCAATTTGCAACAAAAATTAAGGACAAAAACCTATACAAGTTAAACCCTAATACCATTTCAAGGTTCCATAGATTTTTTGATAGTTGGACCCCCTTGGCACTCACACACTGGCATTTTTACATTCAAGAGCTTTGAACACACATAAAGCCTCTTGAATCCCCAATGTGGCACCCCTTTTTTGGACAATTGCTCCTCCCCATAGTGATTGTTACCCCTCATAGCAATTGTTACACCCTCCTTGTAACACCCAACATTGCAAATCTAGTGTAAGGAGTAGCAAAGGTTCAAAAACATTGAGATTTGTGAATCATCTGGATCATGGAGCAATAGATTCCAAGCCCCACTGAAGTGAACCCCCTGCCCCCAAGCACAATTTCATACATATTCCTCAAACTCAATCTTTATTCTTTTTTAAATAAAGTTTAAGGTTTTTGGCTATGTGCATTTTGCATTTACTTTTAGTTTTCTAGATCTATAATCATTTTTCATTTTTATTTTTACAATCTCATTTACCCTCCTCTAAGTCCCTAGGTGATTTGTTGGATTGTCCAGGGTATCTTGAATCTCATTTTTTGAAGGCCCTAGGGATTTGAGGTTAGATTTGTTATGTTGAGACTTTTGGTTTTCTAGTGATTAAATTTTTTAGTCACTATAGTTTTATACATGACCCTTGTGTTGCTTGGTGTTGTCCCTTAAGCCCCTACCTCTATGCACCTTACCTGCCTAATTGTCTATGATGTCTTGCCCTTCCCTGTGCTACTATGCCTCTGTCACCACCTTCCTTATGCACCATCTCATTGTTGAACACCATATCACACCTGTTTTTCATCACCAATGCTACCAATTGTCATTGGGGTGTCAACTAGTAGTGTGGCCCTACCATGTTGACATGTGGCAAGGTTGAGGCATAGTCCTATCTTGCCACTTCTTTGCTACCATTGACCTTACCTACCTATGCCATGCACATTGAACTCCTGCCCATCACCTCGCTAGTCCTTGCTTGCCCTTAATAGTGCCACATGCCCCTAGTTGTGCCAACCATGCAAAGGGCTGCACTAGCATTGTAAAGGCCACATAGCCCTACAAAGGGTGGCACTAGTCCTACAATAGCAACATAGCCCTAGTGTGGGGGTAGGAAACCCTTAGCTATTGCCACATTTCACCATTTTCTTGATCATCTCACAAGCATGCCTCCATCACATTGGCCCTCGCTGCTGCCCACTTCCAACAAATGCCACCCTACAACCTTGAGTGTCATTGAACAATCCTTGCCCACTATCATGCACTATGTTGCACTCTTCCCCTCCTCCATCCATGTTGGAGCTTGGATGTAGCATGGATGTTGTAAAACAATGCACATTTAGAACCTCCTCCTCCATGCTCATCAATGTGGATATGGCGATCCATGTTGATCCCCTCCTCCTCCATGCTCATTGAAACACCACCAAATTCAAGCAACAACACTTTGACAACAAATTTTTCTAAGTGTCAACACAAGGAAAATTTTTTCAAAGTGTCAACACAAGGAAAATTTTTTCAAAGTGTTTGGCCCATGATCCCACTACTGAGGCTATGCTCTAGAGTGTAGCCAGTGTAGCATGCAACATAGAACTAGATATACAAAATTTCCTATGTGTTAAAAAGTAGCTACAAAAACTTTTCTAAGTGTCTTGTTATGCTCACATTCCTCCTGCTATGCTCTCCAACGTAACAAGCATAGAAGCACTCCAACGGCTAGTTTGCACTAGTGCCAAGCCAGAAGTTGTCAAGCTAGTTTAGCATGGAAGAGGAATTTGGTAGATTTTCAAAATCCTGAAGCTACCCCTCTTGTTATGCTCTCAAGTGTAGCTGGAATAGTATGAGCAAGGACTAAAATTTTTTTCAAGTTTTTCAAAGTGTCCATGCTATGCCTTGTACTATCTTGCTACGCTCATGAGCATAGTAGTAATGGACATCAATTTTTTGCAAAATTTTCATAACTGTTGGGCTATGCTCCATAGTGTAGCTAGCGTAGTAACATAGAACTACCTTCAAAAGCTTCTAGAGCTTAGCACAAGCCTTCATTCTAGCTTTAATACTCCTTTGGCAAGTAGGATCAACAACTTACTATCTTTTTGTACCCCCATATGTCCCAAAATTGTACCTACACTCAATTCCACTTGAGAGAGGGGAGAACGTAGTCTCAGAGAATAGCCTCCAAATTGCACTATTTTGCACTACTTGCAAGTATATTGCAGTCTTGGCACATGAAGTCTTGGTAGTGTAGCCATGGTCTGGCAATCTCTTGGGGTCTAGTGGAGCATACCAAAGCACAACACCAGTTGTTCTAGTAGGAGCATAGCAAAGGTTAGCATAGCTGCACCTACCCCTTTGCCATGTGGCACTCGATCTGCACTTTACACTAATCCTAAGCCTATAAATACCCCTGCATTCCACACTCTAGGGGTTGGAAATTCATTCTAGTGATGGAGATTTGAAGCATTTGTCTCACAAACCCAAGTAGCAGTTGGGATTTCAGAGTACCACTTGGCACCTAAGTCACCTTGAGCACCTCGCACATTAGAATGTATCAACATCTTGGCAACACCTTTGCATCCAATTTAGCACTGTAGCACATCGCAAACTTATAGGACACCATAGTAGCCAACCCAGTAGGCATGGACCTCGTAGAAAATGTCAGTATTCACCCCGGGACACCCCAAAGATTGTGGGTATGTTGCTATTGTGCCTATCTGTACACCACGTACCTCCACAAAGCTCATTTGTAATTTCTATGCTCCCCCTTTGGGGTGGTACCATTCTTTCTTTCTCTTAAAATTTATTACATTTTAAGCATTTTTTTAACACTCAGTACCACATTCACACTTTTCACTACTTTACACATTTTTGGCACACTTGCATTACTATTCTTGTGCTGGAAAACCCTGCTATGCTCAGGCTTAGCTGGCCTTGATACTATTGAGAATGCTATTAGAATTCTTAGCATTATCTCATAGTGTTAGCACTCGTATTTTAGCTAATCACGCCATCCCCCAGTTGCACCTGATACCCCCATCGTAGTTGACAAAGTCCCTATTCAATTGACAAGACCATCCAAGGCACTCTACCTTTGTCTCCCAGTAAAGGCCCTCACATGGAGGCAAGGTTAAGGCTATGCACCAATGAACCCCTCGACATTCTAGCTACCAACATTTTCAATTACTACAGTTTTTTGATGCTAGAAGGAGGGCCTCACCATTTCCTTCTGCATTTAATGGTAGTACCACACGCTCTCTACAGCTCTGTTACTAGCTTTGAACTAGCATGGATGTGACACCCCTATGGTTGTCTATGATCTAGTTGGTGTAGATTAGTCCTAGTTGTTGGCCCCCCTAGAACCTTGCAGACGGAAGCCAAAGTGTACTACGTGTTCTTGAACCCTAAACTCTGTGTGCTAGGAAGAGCGTAACTTGCCCTCAGCATAGGAGGGTAGCAAGCTATAGTGTAGCACCAAAGTTAGACATTTTTCTAGTAGCACTCTTAGACTTGGATATTGCTTTAGCATTTCTATACTTAGCCATTTTCAATAATGGTTATACTTTGCTGTTTCTTTTCTAGCATTGCACCTTTTGCATTTTCTCATAGTGGCATGAACCTCGAAGAGCCTTTAACCTCTATCTCAGGTGCAGTCATTGTTTGACCTATTTAGGGGGAATTCACAATTAACATTCCTAGAGATGGTAGGTCCATCTTCATGGGAAGGAAATCCCTCAAGCTCTGTAACCAATCTCTCGAGCACATGATGCTTGACAAAGACAAATACAACTTCCTTTGTGCAAAACTCCAGCTGAGCATCCCCTTAGACCACCAAGAGTTGGATGCAAAGTGAGGTTATGAGCTCATACATTAGAACGGGAGGGAGCTTTTCCCTACCTCTAATGATCTCATCCCCTCACCGAGACCTTTTGGTGGATGCTCAACCAACTCATTCAACTGAGTGGGTAAAATGAGCATGATGTAGCAACTGACTATGAGGAGCCCTTATAGGACAGGCAAGAGGAATTCGAGGCTTACTCAAAGAATGAGAATCCCTTCTATGTCTCTTTCTTTCCATACACCTCTAATGTTACTCCTTCATAGTCTTAACTATCTACCTTCTTTAAGGTAGCAATGTCTCCCTCATCACCAGCTAGGTCGATGTCCATTGTAGTAAGCCATCAAGCACATATGCATCAGGGTGCAAGATCGTCTGTCTCCCTATCCTTCATTTTCTTGGCATAGTCCATGTAATCCTCTATGCTAGCATTTGTGATGCTAACCCAGTCCTATGTGCATATGGTGCTGATTCCCTAGCCACACATGAGTTAGGTGTCATATGTCCCACCTGTTCCTATGGGGTGTCCTATGATAGCCCAAGCCACAATCATGTGGTGGGGTCCTACCTTTGTGGCTTAGGCATAACATATGCAACAGTAGCACATGCGACAACCTTTATAATAGTACACTCAACAGGTATCCTATGTGGTCGTACAGCCCCCAATGGGACCATGGACCACACCAACAGCATAACAAGTTGCACAACCAATACAACCCGCTACATCCACATTGAGCTTGCATCAAGCATTCTAGCTCATTTAGATACTCATTGAAGATGTCAAAAAACTCAAGACCACCTCTTCTAATATGATCCAAGTGATGGACTTCTACCGAGATGAACCTATTAATCTTGTTGTCCCATCACTGACGTTGCCTCTTAGTGTCCAACTTCCTTAGTTCACCAAATATAGTGGTGAAGGAGACCCCCACACCCATCTAGTAACCTTTCAATGTGAGTGCCTTTTGTTGTAGGCATGACCACATGTGATCATTTGTGTGTTTGCCATGTCCCTAACTAGCAAGTCACTAGACTAGTACTATGCACTTCCTAGGGCCTACATATCTTCGTTGGAGGATTTTCTTGGCCAATTTGTCACTCACTTCAAGTACAACTTGAAGCATGAGGTGACCCTAGATCAACTCATGTAGATCAAGCAAGGCCACCTAGAGCTTGTTCAAAAGTTCATCCAATGATAGAGCACTGCATTTAACGAAATTTGTGAGCCTATCATAGAAATTCACCTACTAGCCATTTTCAAAGGTGTAGTGAATGACTTCATTAAGTTGAAGATGTACTATCTTTCCCTACACTCCCTAAGCTAAGAAATCACTCAAATGAAGAGCATTTAGGATGTAGTAGAAGCCAGTAAGGATCTAGCCTACGTGGCCTACAAAAATGCCCACACAAAGAAAGAAAAGGAGAAGGACAAGGCAACAACAACCATTATAGCGGTGGCCAATGAGGCTAAGTCGAATAATTCTAAACTAATGGCCAAGGAAATTGAGGCCCCAACCAATAACAAGGCAACCAACTTTGGCACTATGGTGATCAACCAACCTACATCATTAATGGCCATGGGGCAAGATACCCCAAGGCCAAACTTTGAGTGCAAGGACCGCTCAAAGCATACAACATTGCCCATCAAGCCATCAAAACTTTTGGGTTAGCTGCTTAATGCTAGGTGCATCCTATAAAGGCAAATGTCTAAAGATGCTTGCAAGCATCATGATTACTACTATGAGCTCCTCAGAAACCCATTAGTAGCTACACCAAATGATCCTTTGGTCCTAAAGCACTTCTGGATGGATCGGTTCTACCATTATCATCAATTGCCTAGCCATGACACATACTTCTACATGGTCTTATGGGATGACATACAATGCATGATTAACTAAGACCAACTGGTTCTTAATTCAACCAACCTAGTTCACCCAGAAAATAAATCCTCTTAACATAAGTGGTGTAGGCTATGTCATCAATGCCACCAGCATTGATGATGACATAGAACTAGCATGAGAGCCATTTTTGGTTCAAGTGCCCTTTGATAGTATTGGGGCTTCTTCAACATCAACCAGTCCAAGAACACCTTTTGTTATTAGATCACCACCTTGGGCACCCATGAAATCCTTTATGGTTAGGGCCTTACAACACGTTGTGATAACTGCAGCCCAGACACCCTTTGTCTTTAGGGTGTTGCAACATGCAGACCCTTTGCCAAGTCTAGTGGTGGGGATTGCGACAGGCCCTGCTCACTTGATGCCTCATCCCACATACAACACCAAGCAGTTGAGGTGGTAGCCCTAGAGGCCTAACGAGCACCTCACTGACCAAATGATGAGGGAACATATGACATTAGGCTTTCCTAAGCCCATCCCCTTGTTGGATGTTCCTATGACCACATCAGCTGAAGCCACTACCATAAGCGAGTAATAACCAAGCACTGAGGCTCATAGGTAGGCAAAATAAAAAAAGCCTAAATATCCTTCCCAAGAGATTCACCTCTTGGGTTGCACAGAGGAGATGAAGGCCAATAAGAAAACTAATAGCGAGAAAGACTTTCTAGACACATTGGCATAAGTTATGCAGGCTGTAAAACAAAAAAATACAACCTTGAGCCTGTACTACTTGGTGATGAACTCCTTCACTCATTGTGAAGCACTTGTTCACATGTTGGCTTCCATTCCTATCAAAGAGGACATCCTAGTGGATGAACAAGCCATCCACACTATAATGCTTCCTCCTTCACCTCAAGAATTAGGGCCAACACCTCTAGCATATCTTGATGAGGTAATCAAGATCAACCCTAAAAAGAGTTAGGTCATCACTATGTCAATATTTATAACCATCCCATTCCTAGTAATTGACAAGCTTGGTCTAGTCAACCAAATCAAGGCCACAAAGACAACATGCCTCAAGTTCTTTAATGGGTCATGCATTGTCATGAAGGGAATGGTCACAATAGCCTTCGTAGTAGGGGAGCGATTCCCCACTATGACTGAATTCATTATCATCGAGGAGACGACTAGGTTCAATATAATTTTTGAAAGGCCCTTGCTAGCCTAATTATAGGCCATCTCCTCATCCATTTATCAAGAGATCCACCTTCCATACGAAGGTGGAGAAGCGATCATACATGGTGATAACTCGGTCCCTTCAACCATCAACAATGTTAACACAGACCAGGGGTTGGAGGTAGAGTTCCTTGATGAGATGTTATTCATGGACGACAAGAGTCAACCTTGTCTAGTAGACCTATTTGAAGAGCCAAAAGAGGTTGATACCTTACCCAAGAAAGCTCTATGGGCAAAATTTCCCTTTAGTATCAATGATGAGGATATAGGTGAATACCACCTCATGTTTCTTAGGCGATATGCACCTCCTAACCCACATCAGGTTAAGAAGCAACTACATGACTAAGGTACTCCCTTAGTGTAGCATGTGCTAGGTGCCTACTTGCCCTTAATTTTTTGCAAGCCCTATTAGCTTTTTCCTGCACAGCTACATTTTGCATGGTTGCTTCATTTTACCTTATTTTATTTGTTATGGGTTCACTTCTTTTTCTTATGCATTTTCATTGGGTCTTTATACACAGTAGAAAACCATCAAAAACATATAAAAATTATAAAACTAAAATTACAAAAAAAAGAAGATAAAACACATGGCCCGAAAAGGCCTTAAACTAGCCCATGACTTGAAAAGACCTTAAACTAGTGCATGGCCTGCCATGACCTAAAACTAGCCACCTCCTTCATAACATAACAGCCTGAAAAGCATTTAAACTAGTTGATTGCCCACCATAACCTAAAACTAGCAACCTCTTTCTTCCACCACATGGCCCGCCATGGCCTTAAATTGGCACTTCATGGCCTGTCATGGCCCAAAACTGGTAGCATTTTCCTCTTATTCATGGCTTGAAATGACCTTAAACTAGCAATCACCATGGCCTAAAATGGCCTTAAGCTAGCAATGGCCATGGCCCAAAATGGCCTTAAACTGGTAATGGTCCTTTCGCCATGGCCTTAAATTGGCATGGGGCCCACATGGGGCTTAATCACATCAACTAGTTACATTATTTGCATTAAACCAGTAGCAAAATAAACATGAAGTTTCACACACAATGCTCATTGTAAAAGGCATAAGTTTTATTATATCCCTATTAGTAGGAGTACATAGCATGACCATGGGAAAAAAATGGTCAAAGTGCAAAATTGCCCAATAGTAGAGCTACATTAGGTCAGCTCAGTTGTTGGTGTCTGGCAGGAGTTAGGCTCCTCCTCCTCCTCTTCTACTACTCCACTAGGGCCTTTGCTATTTCCTAGTGCTTGTTCCAAAGCAATGCGAAACAACAAATTCATCAGAAAGTGCAAAACTACAATACAAAATTAATGTGCAAAACTGACATATAAGAGCATAAAAAACAAAAGAAAAACTAACCCAAGAGGGTCTTGCAACAAACTCTGGGGGCAATCTATCAAGGCCCTCCTCCAAGCATCAGAGGATCTTGACCTTTGATAACTGTGTCTAGTCCTAGTGGCTGAAGTCAACATCCACAAGGATCTTATCCTTGTCCACGGTGGTCCATGCAGGAGGTTGCATAAAAAAGGTGATTGTAGAAGTCTCCCCTGAGGGCAAGGCAATCTCTCACTTTGGGAAAACACTAACCACTATATGTTGAGCAAATAACTCGAAGGCCCAACTCCTGCCAATCATCTCAACAAACATCTCAAGATGACAAGCCTTCATAGACTCATCCTTGAGTTGCTGTAAATAGGCATCTCACTCATGCTTGTAGTGGCATTTGTGGTCCTTTTGTGTATGCTCCCTGATGAGTCATGAATTTGCTAGTTGTGATATCACTGCCGTGATATCACAACCATGATATCGCGGCCCACCGCTGAAACACCACAAAAATTTCGAGCTTAGTACTTCTCCAACAAGAATCGAGCCAAGTCATGATGTTCCCCATCAAAACTAAAGCTTGAGGGCTCCATAGACAGCTTCAAGCAGAGTCAAACTCAACAGGGAGTAGTTCCCTGAGACCCATCGACGACCACGACAACATCTGCTATCAGAAATGGCAACTTGGGAGCTCAAAATACTTAGTTTTCACTAAGTACACATTCTCAGCGTATACACCCAAGTTTGCATCCACAGCGTATACGCCCAGCGTACATGCCTCACATGTACGCTTGGCACATACGACTGGTGTATACGCCCGGCATGCAACCCCCCGAAGACAGCATGGAAATAGCATTTCAGAGCAAGATTTGGTACAAGGCATCAACTCACACGAACAGAACAATCATCAGATGTTGACATCATACATTCTGGAGTCTATACGCTGAGCATGTACATTCTGTACGCCCAGCGTATATGCTCAGTAGACACAGCGTATACCCCTAGCAGACACAGCGTGTACACCCAACGTATACGCTCAGTAGACATAGCGTATATGTCCAGTGTATACGCCCAGCATGTACAAAGTGTCAAATCAAGGTCAACCGAGCTGAACACCTACAAGCAGCATCTTCATGACATCCGAATTCAAATCTGAAGGACAAAAAACTTCTTCTATCCTGATCAAGTCTATACGCCGCGGTCACATGTCTAGCGTGTATACGCTGGCATATAGCGGTATACGCTGGCGTACAACACGATGTACACTTGTAATATTTCATTCTTTTGCACCCGGTCAACACGCCACATGTCACCCAACCTGAGTCTAACGTCTAAACCTGTATAAAAATCCCAATTTTCATTAGATAGGGGTGGGCAATTTTGAATAAACCAGAGACAAAGAGAAACAGAGATACTATGAACCAGAGTAGAAAATCTTGTACACTGAGCATACAGCCTTTACATTGTGCCTGCAGTTTAAGCTAGTACACACAGTCATCCCTACATCCACCAGGGCTATTCGTCCACCTTGTGTCAGAGTCACAACTGCGTTAGACCGGTGCATTGTAACTCTCATTTCGCAATAACATTACTACATTTCTTTGCTACAATTTATTATAGTTTTTCATTCATTGTTGCATGTTTACTGTTTACGCTCTGGTACGTTTACGCTCTGTTTACATCAGTTACACCGTTTACATATAACCCAACGTATAGCACTTCGATGTACGTTCAGGGAAATCCTTGCCTGATCCGTGTGCAGACCACTCAAGGTACTCTGCCTTCGTTAATTCCAGCTTGTCCTCAAGCGAAGGTAGGGTCTTCTGTGCATGTCCGGAGATCTCCAAGTTTCTGTTTCATTTCAGCCAGAGACCGACGATTTCGGACGGTATAGAAATTGGTGCTAGAAGGAGGACCGAACTGCTTAGAACTTACTATGTTTCAGAACTCCCAGCGTCTACGCTGCTGACTATACGCTGACCTTGTCTACAAAATTCCCAGCATCTACGCTGCTGACTATACGCCGACCCTGTCTACAAACCTCCTAGTGTCTACGCTGCTGACTATACGCCGACCCTGTCTGCAAACCTCCCAGCGTCTATGCTGTTGCGTTTACGCTGCACGCTTTACACTGCAGGCTTAGTCTACGCTGCTGAGTATACGCTCTTTAGTATACGCTACCCACTTTCTACGCTATAGCCTCTATTTACGCTGTACGCTAACTTTGTCTACGCTGTTGAGTTTATGCTGCATGCTCTACGCTGCAAACTTAGTCTACACTGTTGAGTATACGCTCTTCAGTATACGCTGCACACTTTCTATGCTGTAGACACTGTTTACGCTGTACGCTGACTTTGTCTATTCTCTTCAATATATGCTGCACACTCTCTACGCTGTAGGCTCTGTCTTCGTTGCTGACAAACTAAATATACCAGTTTCATACCCTTTCACTGTATCGTATTCTCAATTATTCATCATGAACACCGTGAACTCCAACGCTACAACCAAGCCAGTCGTAGACATCGTAGGCACCATGGCCATTCAATAGCCCATGGCACAACCCATAGTGGGGCCTCGCTGGTCTCTTAGATTGCAAGGGAAAAACCCATCATTTAACATCATAACTCAGGACCAATACAATTTCATATGCATGAAAATACAAGCTAGCCTTGCTTTAGACCAAACCAAACTAGAAGTCAAGAGGCAATATGAACTCTTTTATAGGGGAGGACAAGAGTTCATTCCTTCCCCATATGATATCATCCCTCTCCCAGAGCACTATTCTGAGCTGATCTTACAACTCCTCCTACAAAGGAGCCAGTCTTGAGACCAGTTTCTAGAAAACCCCTAATTGGAAGAGGAAGATGACTTCGTAGCTCAATCTGAGCATGAAGATTCATACCATACTCTTAGTCCACAGACCTATGCAAACCCTTTGTTTCATCCAACCACAGGGGAAATTATGTCCCTTCAACCATTTAGATTCACCCAAGTGCAAATACCTCGACAAGAATCATCCACAATTGTTCATATTCCTCCTGCAACTGATCCACAACTCAACACACTGCCCCTTGCTATTTCCCCTGTTGCAAAAATACCTCCATTCTCCCAAATAAAACCTCCTCAAAATGATGTAGGAACAACCTTCCTACCCCGAGTGATCGGGATTCCACATGTAATACCAGCTTCTACATCCACTCACTATATACCGTGGATTCCAACCCAAGGAGTATCCTTCACAACTGTAACCCAACAAGTTTAGGGGATTCCTACACAAAACATGACTGGGCAATGGACAGCGATTGGCGCTCAATCACATCAACCCCCTCATTATAACATACCACCTCACACAATTTTACCAGCTAACATCCCCCAAGCACAACCGCAATGACAACAACAACTCCTTACCTACAACGTGCCACCCTTCGCACCACCCGCTACAAATATCCCGCAAGTACAGCCTCCGACCACATAGCTTTCTGCCTTCCAACCCGCTGTCCAACAATCTAATCTGTATACCATACCACATCCCCAACCTGCTATCTCACCTAGTGCCCAAGACTGGGCTGACGCTAAAAAGCTAATGCAAGAGCTAATTGACAAAGTCAAACGCCTCAAAACCGACCCCGACGGAGAACTGAAGGTAGTGAACTTCTATAACGATGACCCTATCAGCTCTTCGGTTCCGCCCCTAACATTACCCAAGGGTGTATCTTTGCCTACACTGACCAAATACAATGGGGAGATAGACCCCAACGCTCACCTCATAACATTCAGACTAGAGTGCGCGCTACTTCAAGCATGGCCACATGCCATTCTACGAGTGTTCCCCATGTCCCTCACTGGGAGAGCACTTGATTGGTATCGGGCCTTGCCATGAAACTCAATATCTTCTTTGGAAGATTTGCTACACCAATTCATCACCAGGTTCAAGTATAACTTGAAACCTGAAGCAACACTTGACAGCCTCATATAGGTCAAGCAAGCACCCCTTGAACCTGTCCAAAAATTCATCCAACAGTGGAGTGTTGCTCTCAATGAGCTCCACGAGCCGATCCCAGAGACGTATCTCCTCATCATCCTAAAAGGGACTATCAACGACTTTGTCAAATCCAAACTATATTATCTCAATGCACGCAATCTGAGCCAAGCGTTTGTACAAATCAAGAACATAGAGGAGGCAGCGCAAAATAGCCATGATCTTGCATATTCAGCTTTTAAAAATCAACATAGTAAGAAAGATAAAGAAAAGGTTAAAACAACTATAGCGGCAGTAGCGGAAACACAACAAGTGAATGTGAGACAATAAAGCAAACTGCCTGTTGCCCCTACTAATTACGCTAAACCCACTCCCGCGACCACACCAAAATCATCCTCAGCACAGAACCCAACACTGAATCATACGAGAAACTTCGAGAGGAAGGACCCCTCTCAATACACACCACTACCAATGAAACCATCGTAGTTGTTCAACCAACTCCTGAAGGCTGGATTGATGAAACACAAACAGTTGTCCCCTGTAGTGATCCAAAGGCATGATCGGTTCTGTCAACTAGTTCAGAACCCAAGCCTAGCAATGCCAGATGAGCCCCCAGTGCCAAAAGGCTTTAGAATGGACCGTTTCTGCAATTATCATCAACATAATGGACATGGCACGGATTACTATTTCACCCTAAAATAAGACATCCAACGAATGATTGACGGGGGTCAGATCACCTTTGATGAAGCCAACCCAGTCCAACCACAAAACTAGGCCATGGGTGTGTATAAAGACCCTCTAAATACCAAAGAGGCCCTGTACGTGATTAACACAATCTACCTTGATAACGAACCTGAAACACCTAGCATTAACACCGTCTATTCTGACCATGAGCAACAAATGCCTAATAAACCATTTGTAGTGCGTATTTCTTCCACTGTACAAACATTCGTGCCTTAACCATCATACTCCCCACAGAAGCCTTATGTCGTCCAAGTACCCCCCGCCGTAGCAACTTCTAACATCCCAGCACGTGAAAAACCACATGTGGTGCGCGTACCTCCTGCCATTGCTACTGTAAACACACCAACACCTCCTATTCGACCCGCCCCCTACGTAGTTCGAGTACCACCTGCAGTTGCAACAACAGAGGTACAACCTCCAGCTAGGTCAACTCCATACGTCGTTAGGACACCCGAATGTCCTAGTGATCACCAATCTTCCACTTCACAAACACAAAATAAACCAAGCCCCTATGTCATCAAGGGGCCCAGCCAGCTTGGCACTCAACTGCATGCAACCATCCAACCGCAACCTCACCCTACTCCATACATAGTACAAGTTCCAAAGCAACCTGAGGTCCCAAAACCAATCACACCCCCACACCACACACGAGAACGCCTAGCAGACAAGCTTACACACGAACGCTTGGAAAAGAAGCATCAACGGCTAGCCGTAGGACCACCTAAACCTACCCCGCTAAATGTAGTACCCATGACACCACCTAATGATAGACCAAACACAGGCTATGAGGGTGAATCATCCAGAAAACATGATACACCTAAATCAATGATTCTGGGTAAAAACAACAAACCAACTATGCATGAAATAAAACTGTTGGGCCCAATGGACCAAATCACTGCCGACAAACATGCGCCCAAAAGTAGAGACCTAGCAACAGCTCTAACGCAGGTCACACAGGCGCTTAAACAAAAAAAAACACTTCACTGAGCTTATACGACCTAGTGTTGACATCTCAAACCCACCGCAAAACTTTAGTGCACATGTTAACATCTATCCTAGTAAGTGAAGACTTGCCTCCAAATGAACCTTCAATTCATGCGGTAATGTACTCGCCTCAAGGGTCAACTTCCAAGCCATTAAGTTTCCACAATGACAACATCAAGGTGGATGAGAAAATAGGAGAGGTAACAACAGCACCTATGTTCATAACAATACGAATAAATCAATTCAAGATACATAGAGTGCATGTAGATGATGGAGCCGCCACAAATGTAGTGCCATATCCCATCGTCGAACGACTAGGGCTTACAGAGCTAATCAGACCAACTGCCACCACATGCTTGAAATCGTTCAGTAGATCGCACGTAATAGTCAAAGGCATTGTGACTTTAGACTTTATAGTAGGGGATCAGTTCCCCACCTCCGCTGACTTTGTGGTAATCAATGAAATGCCAAGGTTCAACCTAATATTGGGAAGGCCCTGGTTAGCCCAACTGAAAGTAGTCTCTTCCCCTATACACCAAGAAATTCACCTGCCTTATGAAGGCGGTGAAATCATTATACACAGGGAGACTGCTATACCCATCATCTCATCGTACATAGATACAGACCAAGGCTCAGAGGTTAAGCTCGAAGAGCCTAAATAAGATGATACAATTGAACAACCACCGGTAGGTGATAATCTCATAGACACAAAGGAAAATCCACCCAAAATAGAAATACCCAGGCCTAAAATCGTACATACGCAGCCTCACTCAGAAACTACAACTGACACGAAAACCACGACACATGTAGAAGCACAAGAAAACACCAATGCTGGAACTATTCCATTAGACGTCCCTTGGGTTGAATTACCATTCAATGTGGTCAGTGAAGGGGACGCTGAATATAGAATCACACCTGCTAATGCTACTCCTAACGTTAAAATGAGAAAAATCAAAAAATTACTAAACCAATAAACAACAAACTGTCCGAAATGACGTTAAACTACAAAAAGGTCCGAAATGACGTTAAACTATCATTTCAAGTCTGGAATGACGTTAAACTATCATGTTCGCAATCACATAAAACTAGCCATGATCAGAAATGATCGGTCTACCAAGAGAAATCCGCCCATGTCGCTCGAAACTCCTCTTGCTTACGCATGGCCCGAAATGGCCTTAAACTAGTGCGTATGGCCCGAAATGGCCTTAAACTAGTGTGTATGGCCCAAAATGGCCTTAAACTAGTACGAGTGGCCCGAAATGGCCTTAAACTAGATCATCCACTTATACTTTGTTTTTCTCCCAAATTCTAGTTCAGTGTTTGAATTTACGTTGTCAATAACAATTTCTGCAATTATCTTTCATTTATAATTACAGTCCTACTTAGAATTACATTCGTGCACTACACTTAAACTACAAAAACAAACCAAAACATTTTATATTGCCGCATCGTGTTTACATTTAAACCCAAAATCCACAACAAAAAAATATATGTAAAAATATATATATACATGTAATGATGTATAATTACAAGAGTTAACTGATTTTATTCATCTGTTCAATACAACTCAAAATTTTCAATTTACAATTCACGTATAAATTTGAGTTAGAATAATTTCAAAGCAAAGATTAAACATCAGGGACAAGAGGATTGTCCCCTTTAGACCTGCTGGCATCATGAGCCCCCACTTCACTGGGGCCAGCTTCTTGAACATCATCGTCGTCTTGACCCTATAAAATGCAAAAGAAACAATCAACATAAGAACAAAAGAAAAAAACTTTCAAAAATTATTCAACAAACGAATTTCATGATAGCAAAATGCTTACCGTAGGGGATCCCCCTAAACCGAATTCCAACCGATGGAGGATTTCCTCCTCTTAGACGCTCGCCCAATCAGTCCCATCAAGGCCTAGATCGACGTTTGCCAAAGCCTTCCCCTTGTCAACAGCCAACCAGGTAGGATGCTTTAAAGGGAATTCACCCACAGAAACCTCCCCAGAAGTGGTTGTAATTACCCTTGTAGGCAATTCCATCTCAACAGTTGTATTCTGAGCAAAGGTATCAAACACGGAGCGTAGACCCAGACCCTCCACAAACATTTCAAGCTGACGCTTTTCAATAGATACTTCTTTCAACGATTTCTTGTAATGGTGCTTGTGGTTCTTCTCATTCTAACCCCACTTATGCATCTTGGAAGCGAAATCCTTCCAGTCTTGGTACTTGAGGTTCAGTAGGTCTACCTGGGCCTTACGCTCTACTAGTTTCCGAGTTAGTGACGCATGGCGATTGAGAAGGTTCCAATACCTAGTATAAGTGACCTCAGAAGTTCACCAAGAACGATCACCACTTAGTCTAGCCGAGGCGAACTCATACCGAGCCTTGAGATCATCACGCTCAACTGATAACTCAGAAACTTCTTTTTCCTTTGCTTGGACTTGCAACCATAATTGTTCGATGGAACGCCTACAGGTCCAGAGCGATTTGGAATTATGTACAAGACCTTCCACTACCTCGTCATAGACCAACCTTGGTATCTACTCAACTTCTGGGGGTAGTGTGGGCAAGCTTTCAATGCTAACAGTCTTAGATGGATCCCACCTTAGCTTAGCTCCTACGTACACAAAAAGAACGGGCATTAAACATTAGACGACAAAAAAAGGGGATGCGAAATTCAAAAGCTGCAAAAGGCTCGAAACATTTGTACCTATCTCAGGGTGGGCTTCTTGAATATGTTTGACCACCTCATTGACGATACTGGTCATGAAATCAATTTTACTTGGCATCTTTGTGTAAGAAAATGGTCTACGAGTACGAGGTGGACTAGCCTCAGGGGGCATCTCAGGGGGAACCACCTTCATGGGCACTTCCAACTGCATCGTATGAATTATCCTACCTTCATCTGGAAGAGATAAAAATATAAAAGTAAAACACCATAGAAGACAATGATTCATAAAGCAACACAATAAAACAAAAGGAAACATCCCGTCTTCTCTGATCCCTTCCAGGTTTGGGGGTTTGCCTAAGTCCAGTCTTCCCTTAAGGAAGCTGCTGAACATTTCATCAACACCACTCTGGTCATCGACTAGTTCTGTCTCCGTGGTGTCTTCTCCCAATTCTTCCGTCCCTCCTACCTGATCTTTGCCCACATCTTCCTCCTCAGTTATTAATTCCATTGTAGCTTCCTCCTCCTCAATGATGGTCTCTAACTCCTGCCTCCTCACTTCTCGAGTCAAGTCTGAAGGCATTAGTTGCATGTAAGTGGTCAAAATGAAAATTATGAATTAGATGAAAAGGAAAATGCAATAAGTGCGCCAAGCTTACTTACCTCAAATGGGCATTTTGAACCTTATCCGCTTCACCCTTCGTTGTTCCACATTTGAGGCCACCTCTGTTGAGCGTTCACGCTTCGGGAGTTTCGACTTGGCCTTCCCGATGGTCTCTTTGATAACCCGTTCAGCACTCTTTGCAGTATAATGCACATCGTCTAGTTCCAACCCCACACTGTCACGTGTGTGGATTGAAGTACTAGACAACCCTCCCGTTGTGATGGACACAGATTCATCAATCCCCTCAGGAGCATCTTGAGACTCAGCTGTCTCGAACAAATGGTTGATCCACGGACGAGACAACTGAGTACGATCTCATAAGACATATCTATTGTCCGCGTGAACCACTAGAAACTTGGCCAAGTGACGAAGATAGCTAGCAAAGAATGCAAATGTAAAATGAAACTGCACCTCAATGTTTGAGCGCAATCGCACTATCTTCTTATGAAGGCCCGACAACAAAAATTGAGCCCAGTTATAACGCATCCCAGTTTCTAAGATGGTTCGCATGATGCGCACAGCTTCAACACCAAGACTCCTCACTTGGGACAGGGATTTAGGGAACATCTGTGCCCTAAACAAGGGATATAATTCATTAACTTCCTCAACCTTTGACTTCCCCTGCATAGGGAATCCCTTGGAGCCCTTGACAATACCCAACCAGTCCTCTAGCTCACGTACCATATGAAGTTCTTTTTGAGCCCTATCCAAAACTATATTTACGCCATCTGCCGATACACCGAACAGGTCTGAAAAGAATTCAGCTAACAGATGGAAAAATATTTTTACACCCTTAATACAGGTGTTGTAGTAGGAGACAGACTTGTCAAATGAATCCATAATCCCGATCATTTCAGCTATTGACACATCAGGGCTCGGGGTTGTAAATAGCTCCATAAGGCCAACATCATCTAAACAACGGACAATGGACGGCAGGGCATGGGTGCACAACCATTTCTGTGCCTTGCTGATCTCCCCGAACTTCATTGACAGGGTACACTCAGTTCATCCTATCATGACAAGGTCTCCACCGGGAGGGACATCAACTGTAAATACAATTTTAAACCATCACATCAATATGACCACCAGTAGTCAAACAAACACATTAATACATCTAGGAAATATTGTCACTTACCTTTAGTTGTGGACTTTGAGGTGCTACCCAAGTCAGAGTCACGAGGGAAAATTGGTCCATTATGCGACCAATCTCCATGCAACCACCCACGAGCTGTGCATTGTGCGAATGCTCTAGAAAATCATTTATGGAAATGGACAATATCACCCTTGGTTTGAGCTAATACAGCTCCGCGAAGGGTGGGACCTGCCATAAATGTCTCTAGTGCAGTATGAACCAGGGCAAGCCCATCATCATTAACGCATGTCCCATCTTGGTTAACTTGGGGCCTGCAAGAGAACGGTCATCAAAACAGGGGCAAACACTAAACAAAAAAAATAGAAACAACAAGCTAAATGATCTTACCTCTCTACCCGGTACACTGTGCCAGGAGGATTCTGAAATAATGTGTGTGCACGTGCAGCCAGAAACAAAGTGTTGTTGAGATAATCACGTCCTCGGGGCAATAGGTCCCACACGTGCGCTAACGGGCGAGTAGATCTGGGCTTGCCAGAGGGACCATCCTTGATCACAAGCGACCCTTTGTCAATGTCCTCCATGAAGACTGCAACGCCCTCTGAAGCTCTTGGCAACATAGCCTCAAGCACGCTTCGTGCCACTTGTTCTCTTAGATGTGACTAGACCACCATCTTAAATCTGTCTAGGATGAAGGCGAGGAATTCACACGCCCCTTCCCTAAACCATACCCCATTGTTGTCAATGGTGAGATCAGGGGTAGGTTCATTGGTCTCAAGGGGGCCAAACCATGCCAATACTCCAACTAGCTCAACTACCAGGAGGAAGGGTTCAGTGTCCCTGCAAGTAACCAAAATGCCATGATAAATCAGCCATACATGAAAAGGAGATAAAACAGCAAAATTCCATGTTGTAGGCCAACACTTCGAAAAATTATAAACTGTTTTCAATCGGCGTATACGCTGTTCAACAAACTATTCACACTCGGCGTATATGTTGCCTAAAAAAGAAAGAAAACTATTTACACTCAGTGTATATGCTGTAAAAAATCATCAGTGTATACGTTGTGAAAATCGTTTACGCTCAGCGTATACGCTGTAAAAAATCATCAGCTTATACACTGTGAAAATCGTCTACGCTATACGCTATTAAAAACTGCTAGCGTATACGCTATGAAAACCGTCTACGCTATACACTGTAAAAAATTGCCAGCATATATACTATGAAAATAGGTCTATGCTATACACTGCCTGAAAAGATAAAACCATTTACTCTAAGTGTATACTTTATGAAAACAGTTTACGCCACATGCTGCGAAAACCATCTACGTTATACGCCGTGGAAATCGTTTACGCTATGTATTGATAAAATAGTTTACGCTATGTACTGATAAAACCGTCTTCGCCATACTGTTAAAATTTCCTACGTTGTACGCTGTAGAGACCCTCTACGCTGCGGATCTACGCTAAGTGTACAGACGCTGTACGCTGTACAGGCCCTCTACGCTAATTGTCTACGCTACCGAAACCCTCTACGCTACTGAAACTGTCTACGCTACGAAGATTGTCTATGCCCGACGACGAGTACAGATAAAAATAACTAACAGAGGCAAGATTAGAGCCTACCTATGTGATGATCCAGGGCACGATGGAACCCTTGGCCTTGGCAGATACTACAACATGGCCTTGCTTTCCTCCGCGAAATTCAGGTCAGGCCCCTTCCTCCCTTGGCCTTCCACCTCCTTGCCCTTGCCCATTTCGGTGTCCTGCACGCTAAGATTGACAGGTCTACGCTGAGGTCTGAGTCTGCATGCTGAGCTGAATCCTCTACGCTAAGTTGGAACCTATACGCTCATGCTGAGTTTGGGCCTCTACGCTGACGCTTACGCTTACGCTGGGTTTGGTGGTTTACGCTTACGCTGAGGTTTACGCTCATGCTCAGTTTCACTTCAAGTTGACAGTGCTTCAAACTGACAGCCTTACGCTATATATAGCACCCACATTGCCGCCGCCACTGCCTTGCATTTTTTTTCTTTTTACTTCTTTTCTTATTAATTTTAATTAAAATCGTTCAAAATACAAAATAAACAAAAAAAATATAAAAATATAAAACAACATGAACACTACCATATGCCCACACTGAACATTTTGACGCAAACTCTCCGATGCGAATTATACGATGACTAGGCATCGTCAAATCACACATACGGCCCAGTAAGGCCTTAAACTGCCACCTACTACCATGACGGCCCGGTAAGGCCTTAAACTGCCACCTACTACCATGATGGCCCGGTAAGGCCTTAAAATACCACCTACTGCCATGATGGCCCGGTAAGGCCTTAAACTGCCACCTACTACCATGACGGCTCGGTAAGGCCTTAAACTGCCACATACAACCCCCATACGGCCCAGTAAGGCCTTAAACTGCCACACATGGCCCAGTTAGGCCTTAAAATGCCATGACAGCCCGGTAAGGCCTTGAACTACCACAAACAGCCACCTACGGTCTGGTAAGGCCTTAAACTGCCACATACAGCCCGGTAAGGCCTTAAACTACCACCTACTGCTCACACATGGCCCGGTAAGGCCTTAAATTGCCATGCATCCTGGTGCGACGATAAACCACCATCATGCATGTACACATGATTTATGTTGCCAAGGAACATGAAACAACACCTATTAGCTCATTCTGCCCTCTGTTTATTAGCAAGAACAAGCCCGATGGATTGTCAGCGTTTATCCACACCCTTGATCATCGATGGACCATATGGAAAAATCACAAGAGAAATCGACACAAACTCCATCAGCTTAGGTACATCAACGGAAGACACACTCATAGCCTCAACACAACAAACGCTAGATAACTACAAAGGTATGACAAGATCTCTCGACATAGAAGCCGATAGTATCACCGAAGACCCGTTGACTGAAACCCCCATCGTTATGCCTAATGGTGAAACCAAAATATTAAAATTGAGTACACTATTGCAACCTCAACTGGCCAAAGACGTAGAAGATGTGCTTCGAAACAACATGAAAGCATTTGCTTGGTCTTACACCAACATGCCCAGGTTAGATCCTCAAATCGTCTAGCACAACATTATCCTTGATCCAAAATTGAAGCCAGTAAAACAAAAGGCACAAAAGGTTAAACCTGAGGTTGCATTGGTAGTTCACAATGAGATCATCAAACTTTATCAGGAAGGTTTCATTCAAGCTATCGATTACGCCGATTGGGTATCCAACATGGTCATTGTCCCGAAAAAGAACGGAAGTATTCGCTTATGCATTGACTTCCGGGATCTCAATGTGGTAACCATAAAAAATGACTTTCCCCTACCCAGCATCGATCAACTTGTTGACTCAACCGCTAGGCACGCCCTATTATCTTTTATGGATGGCTTCTCAGGATACAACCAGATACATATTAACCCAGAGCATCAGCTCTGGACTACATTCATGACACCATGGGGAACCTTTTGTTACAAAATGATGCCCTTCAGTCTCAAGAATGCTGAGGCCACATATCAAAGGGCCATGACATTTATTTTTAGTGATTACATGTTGCACTCGCTCAATGACTACGCGGACGATATCGTGGTTAAATCAAAGACATCAAAACAACACGTACAAGGCCTTGACTTGGTACTAAAGTATTGTTTAAAATATGAGCTGAGGCTTAACCCAAAGAAATGTGTCTTTGGAGTCAAAATAGGAAAAATGCTTGGATTCATAGCCTCGGAAGCAGGGATACGAGTAGACCCCGATAAAGTTAAGGCCATAACAAACTTAAAACCACTTGGCAACCTTACTGAACTCCGAGGTCTACAAGGTAGATTATAGTTCATCAGGCATTTGATAGAAAAACTAACAGATAAGTTGAAACCTATGAACCATTTGCTATGCAAGAACGTCCATTTTGAATGGACTCCACAATGCTAGGAAGTATTTGAAAATATTAAAGTAGCACTCGTTCAATTACCCACGGTTTATCCACCTCAAAATGATAAACCATTTTACATCTACCTTGCCACTTTGGATTTGTCAATCGCATCCATGCTTTGTCAGAAACAAGATGATGGAACCGAAGTCCCTGTCTACTACTTAAGCCATGCATTAGTAGCCCATGAGAAGAGGTATAACGAGGTGGAGAGGTCATGCTTAGCCTTGGTCTTTTTCTTAAAGAAATGGCGACATTACCTCTTCCATAACCAAGTCAATATAATCTGAAAGGATAATGTGCTCAGAGCCATCACAAGAAATATTTACGAGTCAAGCAGAATAGCCCGTTGAAAAGCCATGATAGTTGAGTTTAACCTACACTACATAGCACAATCATCAGTTAAGGGTCAAGCCATAGCGAATCAAATGACTGTGTCACCAACGCATGATCAAGCAATGATAGAGCCAGAGTTCCCTGATGAAAATGTGAGTGCAATAGACATAGTACCCGATGACTACGATGCTATTTTGAACTTTGATGGAGCATCCACCTCTCGAGGGGAAAGTGCTGCCACCATCATCACTTATCCCTCCAGGGAGATCTGACCCTTTGCTTATCGTTTCGACTTTCACTGTACCAACAACATAGTAGAGTACGAAGGTCTCCTTAGAGGTCTCATGGAAGCAGTAGCTTCAGACATCACATGACTTGTGGTTAGGGGAGACTCAAAACTAGTTTTAAACCAAGTCACAGATATTTACATGTGCAAAGTGCAACATTTACAACCATATTGTGAGTTAG
This sequence comes from Gnetum montanum, assembly GCA_015680685.1. Classification (NCBI taxonomy): domain Eukaryota; kingdom Viridiplantae; phylum Streptophyta; class Gnetopsida; order Gnetales; family Gnetaceae; genus Gnetum; species Gnetum montanum. Next base: position 1,457,722 of record MNCI01031942.1, on the reverse strand, counting down.
CCAAACACTTAATGAAGCGATTCGAAAACATCGACATGCAACATGTCTCCAGAAATGATAATACCATCATAGACGCACTGGCCACCTTAGCGCTAAACATATCGCCTGACATGTTTCATACACTACCAAGCTCCATAATTAGTTATGCTAAACCCATAACCGACACTCTCGATACATTGCCAATTGCATCTGTTAGTACAACACATGTGATAGAATGGTGTGATGACATAAAAGAGTACCTTCTACATGGTGAAACACCGCAACATCTAACGAATGCACAAAAGACGCGGTACGAAAGCGTTCTTGGCAATATGCACTGGTAGGGGATACATTGTGTCATTGATCCTACGAAGGCATACTGCTAACATGCGTTAGTAGTGCTGATGCCCAAACCATTGTCGAGCAAGTACACGATGGACTATGCAGAGGACACATAGCACCTAAAGCAATGGCAACAAAAATAAGACGCTTAGGCTATTATTGGCCACACATGGAGTATGATTGTCTCTCCAAGGCTAAAACATGCAGTACCTGTCAAAGACATAGTAATCTAATCCATGTCGCACCAAATGAATTGCATATAGAGCAAATCACATGGCCCTTTCAAAAGTGGGGGTTGGACCTTATCGGACCAATAACACCCTCATCTTCTGCAGGGCATAGCTTCATCATAACTGCGACAGAGTATTTCATGAAGTGGGTAGAAGCTGTTCCCGTTCGAAAAATCACATCTAAACACATATGCAACTTCATTCTTGAAAACATTGTGACCCGTTTTGGCATCCCCATGACCATCGTCACTGATCACGGGCCACAATTCAGCAGTGCCGAAACCAAAACTTTCTGTGAAAGTCTGGGGATCAAAAACTCATTTTCATCCCTTACTACCCTCAGAGCAATGGGCAAGTAGAGGCCACAAATAAAACCATCATTACAGTACTCGAAAAGATGCTTACCCAAAGCAAGAAAAGATGGCACAAGCAGCTGGTATATGCACTGTGGGCATATCGCACTACGTATCAGACTTCAACAGGTAAAACGTCATATAGTCTTGTTTATGGTTTAGAAGCTATTTTACCCTTGGAATTATAGGTACCATCTTTAAGGATCACACTTTTCGGACTCCTCAATGAAGGGAAAAACAATGACCTATGCATCATTGACCTAGACTCAGTGGCAGAGGAACGCATACGTGCACTCGATTAGATCGAATGATACCAAAAATGACAACGACAGCGCCATCGGCATGATAGTCATAAGCACCCTATCAAGAAAGGTGACCTTGTACTTAAGGCCATTCGGGAACACCTGGATAAATTCTCATCCAACTGGGAAGGGCCCTACTTGGTCACAAAAGCATACGACAACGGAGCATTCAAGTTAGCTGACATGGAAGGGAATGAGCTTGCAAATCTAACCAATCACTCATTCTTGAAACCATTCCACATTTGAGTATAGGCTCAGGTATGTGCTCGTCTTGGAATCACAATGGTAAATTGATACCACAACTCGTCCTGGAATCACGATGGTAAACTGATACCACAGCTCGTCCTGGAATCACGACAGTAAACTAATACCACAGCTCGTCTTAGAATCATGACAGTAAACTGATACCATAGCTCATCCTAGAATCATGACAATAAACTGGTACCGCAGAGTGTCCACAATGACAATAAACTAGCACCCGTCTGGCACGACAGTAAACTGCCATAGTTGCATTCACCAGAGCTCGCTAAGACTATAAACTGGTTTGCCTCTTCACGGTCCGCCAAGACTAGAAATTGGCAATGCACCATCCACCACAATGCTAAATGGGAAATGTCCAATGGGTCATGACATAAAACTAACCCATGATAGTATGCTAAGACTATAAACTAGCAATTTCATCTCTAATTCCTCGATCTGTGGCTGCATTCAAACTTCATCAGAATCGCTGCATCGCTCGACATCGGCCGATCCTAACAACATTGCTGCCATTCATATACAGTGCTTGAAATCTCATCTGGTGCCTTTGTTTCATCAGCAGCTATTTAAGTCTAAGCTTGCTTACCCACTCATGGTTTTCTTGTCCTCTTGGAGTTGCGTTTGCAGGATGACACTTAGAGGCGTTCGTACAAGAATGCACTTCGTCATAAGCAGCAAGGTGAGACGTTGTTCACAACGCACATGACAAGACTAATCAAGCCATTCACTAGTACATCCCCCATTTCATATTCCTTCTATCCCTCAATGCCTTATACTTGGTTACATCCAGAACACATCCGGTACAACTCGAAACATCAAACATACTATTGCATATTGCGCCACTCTTAAGTGGTTGCAACCCACAACATGGCATTTGAGCATGTGCAAAAGATAAAAAAAAATGTTGTCCCTTCCCACATAAAACACAAGACTAGACGACAGTTGCCTCGAAAGCAAATGTTCATGTCTAAAACAATCAAGTGACATCCCGTTGCATGGCTTTGGCTCTCTGCCAACATGCCCCCCCTAAAATAGTAAACAAGGGCCCTGTTCCTTCAAAGAATGTAACACATCATCATGTGGCTTTGGTTTTGCCAACAAGTCCTCTTGGAAACTAACCAAGAGTCTTGTTCCGCCAAAGGATGCACATCACATGTCTTGATTTCGAGTTTGCTAAACAATGGCTATTGACAAGGATCAGCATGACCCGTATACACACGAGAGCATCCCCCTTTACCATGCACAATCCCTTGGTCAGTTCCCAATCCCCACAATCTCCATTTCCCTATCTAGCTACAAATTTCACTTCCCCAATCCTAGGTACTACTGAACGCGGTGTGATGACGTCTAGCCAGGTGGCATAGGATAATGTTTCTACCAAGTTGCTTGTGGTGTTTTGTACTTCTTTGTCGATGCTTCTCGGGTCGATTCCTCCAAGCGTCAACAAAGAGGGGCCAATGAAACACCACAAAAATTTTGAGCTTAGTACTTCTCCAACAAGAATCGAGCCAAGTCATGATGTTCCCCAACAAGACTAAAGCTTGAGGGCTCCATAGACAACTTCAAGCAGAGTCGAACTCAATAGGGAGCAACATCTGGTATCAGAAATGGCAACTTGGGAGCTCAAAATACTTAGTTTTCACTAAGTACACATTCTCAGCATATACACCCAAGTTTGCATCCACAACGTATATGCCTAGCGTACACGCCTCACATGTACGCTCGGCACGTACGACTGGTATATACGCCCGGCATGCAACCCCCCAAAGACGGCATGGAAACATCATTTCAGAGCAAGATTTGGTAGAAGGCATCAACTCACATGAACAGACCAATCATTATATGTTGACATCATACATCCTAGAGTCTATACACTAAGCATGTACATTCTGTACGCCCAACGTATACGCTCAGCAGACACAACGTATACGCCCAGTAGACACAGCGTATACACCCCACGTATATGCCCAGTAGACATAGCGTGTACGCCCTGCGTATACGCCCAGCAGACACATCGTGTACGCCCAGCGTATACGCTCAGTAGACACAGCGTATACACCCTGCATATATGCCTAGCAGACACAACGTATACGTTCAGCGTATATGCCCAGCATGTACAAAGTGTCAAATCAAGGTCAACCAAGTTGAACACCTACAAGCAGCATCTTCATGGCATTCGAATTCAAGTCTGAAGGACAGATGACTTCTTCTGTCCTGATCAAGTCTATACACTGTGATCACATGTCTAGTGTGTATACGCTGGCGTATAGCGGTATACGCTAGCATACAACACGCTGTACACTTGTAATATTTCATTCTTTTGTACCCGGTCAACGTGCCACATGTCACCCAACCCGAGTCTAACGTCTAAACCTGTATAAAAACCCCAATTTTTCATTAGATTGGGGCGGGAAATTTTGAGCAAACCAGAGACAAAGAGAAATAGAGACACTACGAACTAGAGCAAAAAATCCTGTACGCTGGACCTTATCCTGCATGCTGAGCATACAGCCTTTACGCTGTGCCTGCAGTTTAAGCCAATACACACAGTCATCCCTGCATCCACCGGGGCTATTCATCTACCTTGTGTCAGAGTCACAACTACGTTAGACAGGTGCATTGTAACTCTCATTTCGCAATAGCATTGCTACATTTCTTTGCTACAATTTATTACAGTTTTCCATTCATTGTTGCATGTTTACTATTTACACTCTTGTACGTTTACGCTTCGTTTACATCAGTTATGCTGTTTACATATAACCTAGCATATAGCACTTTGGTGTACGTTTGGGGAAATCCTTGCCTGATCCGTGTGCAGACCACTCAAGGTACTCTGCCTTTGTTAATTCCAGCTTACCCTCAAGCGAAGGTAGGGTCTTCTGTGCGTGTCCGGGGATCTCCAGTTTTTTGTTTCGTTCCAGCCGGAGATCGACGATTTCAGACGGTACAGTCGCAATGTCTATAAATAAGAGGTGGCTTTCCTTGTTCTAGGAGTTAGTTCTTAGTTCCTTATCCAAACTCTTGTAGTTTTTCCTTCTTAGAGTTAGAATTATTTCCCAGTGTATGCCCGTAGTATGGTGATTGTAATTGTACGACATCCTTATTCGAGTGTGACGTACTTGGACATGCACATGATTGGAAATAAAGATCGAGATTACTTCATCATTGCAGCATTCACTTAGCTTAATTATTTATTTAATTGTTATTTACTACTTTCCTAGTTAATATCTTCTCACTCTAAAAATCGTGTTAAGCGTGGAAAGAGTACGACTTGATCACGAGCATTTAAGTGTGACTACTTGGTAACCCAGTAGCGTACCTAGGATCTATGCTTGGTAATCCCAGTGGTAGTCATGCACGAGGTCCAAGATTTGTACGGATGATTAAGGAATGGATGCTCATCACACTTAGGCTAGTTTAGATTCTCTCTCCCTTTTCCTCTTAGCTTAATTAAAGATATTTTCCATTGCCTCTAGCAGTAGCACTAGGTTAGAAACCACATTATACACCTCACTCTAGACTAAACCATACGTGACAAAGCTAATACCAGTCCAAGTGAGAAGACAGTGAACTCCAACCTAAGGATAATTGTCTAGATACCACAACTAGTTCATCTACGGAGTTCAATCGGATCGTTCGTGAAATGCTCGTATTCGTATAGTTGAGTGTAGGGGCACCTCGCGACTCATCATTGGTGTCATTGCCGAGGATGGTGCTAGTTATCTAGATTAGTTATATCATACAAGGTCGCTATATAGGAATTAATAATATATCTTTTAGGAAGAAATAATTACAAAAAGGTCACATATAAATTCTCATACAATTGCACAACCATGCCTCTCCTACAAGACTATGATAATGCCATACCTAGTGAGGAAATTCATTGGAGAACCAATGTATTATATGACAATGAAGATTGGAGTACGCAATCTGAGGTGGGGATTTCTTATAAACATAAATGAAGGCAACATCATCCCAATGCATGAAAGCATAACTTACTCAATGATGATGAACCCCCACTGGCCACTACAAGCCTAATGCAAATACAAGAGGTTGTTCAAATCTCACATAGGCATCGTACAGAGAGCCATTTACCTAGGCTCGATTTAAACAACTTCCCTAATTTTTCAGGAGGCTACGAATTAGATCCACAAAAACATTTACAAGCCTTCTATGATGCTTGTACATGGAACAACATTGATAAAAGTTGGCAAAAGCTCAAGCTATTTCCTATGACACTCATTGGCCAAGAAAAAGTATGGTATAGATCATTAAAACCAAATTCAATACATGGTTGGCCAACAATGGTAGAACTCTTTAGCGAAAGATATCAAACCTGCACAAGAGTGTTAGCCTTGAGGAAACAAATCCAAGAGTGGAAACAAGCACAACATGAACCCTTGGACATGGCCTTAGAAAGATATTATGCACTGCTAAATAACTGTCCAAGCCATGGGTTCTCCGAGGAAAGGCTAATGTACCATATCATTGATGGGCTTCGTGATGAAACAAGAGAGACCCTATGCTCAAGGACAACTATACGAACTACGAACCTATCAATTACAAGAGCTTATTAAGCGAGTAGCAAAAGAAGAAGGAGAAATGACTAGATGGGAGAGTGTTGAAAAATATCAACGGGACCAGAATCACAACCTAACAAAGGTCCATAATCACAAAAAGGAGAAATCAACCTATCTCAAGGAGGAAAAATCATCTTTTCCAACACAACAATCACTAGAAGAAGTCAAGGAAAAGATCAATAAGATGTTGGAATGGATACATAAGAAGTGTGGAGAATTTATTGATATTATTGGAGATAGAGTTTTGATAACTTGAGAAGCAGGACAAAATATCATTAGACATTCAGAAAGAAGGAATGAAGAAAATAAGAGCTGCTGATCATACATATGAATGCAACATTTGCTTGTATAATCACCCCAAGGGTCAATGCCCAATCTTGTTACATTTATATGAGCATTGGGGAAGCATGTTACACCTAGAGTTTATACAGAGATACTGTGTTCGATCACAGTGGCAACAGTCCCAGTCATGGTGGAAACCACCCCTAAACTAGAGACACCCTTCGTATTACACCTACTCATCCATTCTACAAATAAGAGGTTCTGTTTGAGGGTATAGTGATATTCTTGACATCCTTGAAACTTAAAATTAATTTTGTGTTCATTCTACCTGGAATGAAGAAGGATGGATCAAGAGGGAATGATTAGGGTGTGACATCAAGGGAACTTGTCGATTCTCTTTGGTGACGTCTGTGGGAGTTATCATGCAATGTGGTTGTACTAAGATCCTTGTAGATCTAACAAGTTTGTTGTTCTAGAGGGTTCCACTAGAAAGACATGCACCCATGCCTGAAGGTTGGCGGCTTCTCTAGATTCAGCAATTGAAAAAAGAAAAGTAAAAGAAAAGAAAAGTAGAAAAAGGAAGTGCCACAAAGCAAAAATCACTCCTCCCTTGAACCAAATGCCAAGTGATTGTATGCCTTGTTGCTGTAGTACTCTCATAGTCGCTCATCATGGGATGAACCAATGCGGTATCACTGATCAGAGGAATGGACTTGGTCCTGATCTTGGAACAACAAGTCAATGACACCTTAATCATGCTTTACATGTTGGATTCACTGTGCCTTGGATCAGTTACCTCATGTCCCAATCTCTACAATCCCTTTTGTACTCCATCTCACCTTGTTGTTCATGTAATTGTAGCTTGTGTCTCATATAGCGTAGAATTCTTACCTCATTTTAGTGATATTTACATGTGTGTGTTTTGTGGAATCAATGTGGATTACATTTAACCCTTCGAGTGCCCACGACCACTTTTAAGTGTGGTTACGCAAGGGCATTAAAGGTTGGAACCTGCTTTGGGGAGGACCTACTTGTGTAATTTTTGTAATCTTCACTCATGGCCCATCTTCCACACATCATTTATTACCCTTAGCATATTGCCAACAATTTTCTTTCCCTTATTACTATCCCTTCAATTCAACATTCCTATGAACCATCACATAGCCTTTTTCTCCCATCTGAGGTCCTTATTGATAAATTCCACACCATCATAATTATTTGTGCCTTTCAAACTAATTGAATTACCCTAGAACCCCTTAACAATCACCCAATGTCCTAAGTTTACAACGTCAATTTCAAAAAAACATTAAAAATTTGGTACATTCTCTAAGTGCCCTAACTTCGATGAAAATCTATATATGTGACCCCCCCTATGTTAATCAACATCATTTGCAACTGTTCATGTAGGGGAAGTTTTTTAAATTTCTCTCTACGACTCGTGATTACGTGTCCCTTGCTTTCATATCCATAACTCACTCGCTAGTACTCCGATTTTCATTCCATTTGAACCTACTTGAACCTGGAGTGTTAAGCTTAGTTGTGGGGGAGGGGCACACACCAAATAGCTCATAAATTTTTTGAAATTATTCATCACCCAAAGGACATTATTAAGGGTAATTAGTTATAAAATTAAGGATAAATGTGCCAAAAAAAATTTCATTCCCCTAGTTATACTGGGAAAGTAGATTTGGAAGCCACCTAACCAAGGAGGATCAAACACTATAAATCTTTCAGGAACATTTTTCTTCTAATAATTAACGTCACATGGAGATAAAGAAAATTCATTAAGTCAAGCAGTAAGGTATAACGTAACTTGGGTAAGAACCTTACTAATGATTGGCCCCGTGTGATTGCAGATGGCCCCGAAACGTGGACAACAAGAAGGTCTTGCTCAAGGTGTAATCAAATGACCTAGGAGAGGTGAAGGACAAGTTCCTGCTAAACAACATGCAAAGTAGAAGGAATAATCATTTAGCATCCACCAAGATGACCCTGCTACTATACAATCAAGGTAGGCAGAAGGAGGAGTGGCTGTTGTGGTTGAATAGGGACAACATCTCACGTTGCCCCAGGATTGTGTTCAGGCCATTCACAAGAAGTCCACATTCACAGCAGTGATTGTGGAGTTAAACTTTGGATCATTTGCAGAATTTTCTCCAGAGGCTATTAGGGATCACCTCACAGGGTCCCCGTTGTGGCCTACCCTCTCTAAAAGTGGTGCCTGGTACTTAGAGAAAATGTACCAATTTTGGCACAACAAAGAAGAAGTCACGACGGTTAACATTTGGGGTGTGACTATTGATTTCTCTGTTCAAGCCATTTCGAAAGTATTAAACCTTCTGAATACATGGCCAAAGGTTTCTCAGAACCGCTAGACACTTTCAGAATTGAGCAACTTAATAAACTATTGATAGAGAATAAAAGGGTGGCAGAAGAAAAAGAGAAGGCTAATTGGGATGCCTCTATTGCACAAGTGCAAAATTACAAGCATGCCAAGGCACTCAAGGCCTTACAAGAGAAGAAACTCTAGGCCATACTTCAACACCATCAAATCCCAAGACCTGGAGCATAAGAAAAGGGAAAGACACCTATGGAAGAGCCACTGCCACCAGGAACTACATGAGTTCCATCAATTTTGTAGGAGTAGAATTTTCTTTTGCATTCTCTGTGTTGTGTCTCAATTTTGCTTCAATCCCACACTACGGTATAAACCCATTCTCACTAGTCAATAATCCCATACCTATCCACTATGCAATCAATGGAGCTTGTTCTCTCTGTAACTCGAGGATAAGTTTTCATTCAGTCATGGGGGTATGATGAGTCATGAATTTGCTGGCTATGATATCACTACCGTGATATCACAGCCATGATATCATGGCCTGTCGCAATGTCTATAAAGAAGAGGCGGCTAGGAGTTAGTTCTTAGTTCCTTACCCAAACTCTTGCAGTTTTTCCTTCTTAGAGTTAGAATTATTTCCCAATGTATGCCTGCAGTGTGGTGATTGTAATTGTATGACATCCTTATTCAAGTGTGACATACTTGTACATGCACATGATTGGAAATAAAGATCGAGATTACTTCATCATTGCAACATTAACTTAGCTTAATTATTTATTTAATTGTTATTTATTGCATTCCTAGTTAATATCTTCTCACCCTAAAAATCTTGTTAAGTTTGGAAAGAGTACGACTTGATCACGAGCATTTAAGTGTGACTACATAGTAACCTAGTAGCATACCTAGGATCTATGCTTAGTAATCTCGGTGGTAGTCGTGCACGCGGTCCAAGATATGTATGGATTATTAAGGAATGGATGCTCATCGCACTTAGGCTAGTTTAGATTCTCTCCCCCTTTTCCTCTTAGCTTAATTAAAGATATTTTCCATTGCCTCTAGGAGTAGCACTAGGTTAGAAACCACATCATACACCTCACTTTGGACTAAACCATATGTGACAAAGCTAATACTAGTCTAGGTGGGAAGATAGAAAACTGCAACCTAAGGATAACTGTTTGGATACCACAACTAGTCCATCTGCAGAGTTCGACTGGATCAAGCGTGAAATGCTTGTATTCATATGGTTGAGTGTAGGGGTACCTTGCCACTCATCACACCCATTTTCACACCTTGTTACTAAAGCTCTTTCACTTCTAATTCTTCTATAAGAGTAGATCCATCTAAAACATGTACTTAATGATCTCTCGGGTAGCCTCATTCTTACCTTGGATTGCTAACCAATATTTAGCATAATCTATCTCTGATGTCTACTAGGTACCATCCCTCTATGCCTGAGTAGATAAGAAAGCATAACAAGATTGGAGGTCCTTGTTCTTTATGGTTAGACTTGCCACTACCTCTTGGATATCGTGCATGCATTTCCATAGGTTCTCATTCAAGAGCCTATAGGTCCACAATGCCTTCACATTGAAAAGCATGCACTTGCTCACTACCTCATACACATGATGAGGTACCTATTCCACCTCGAGGGGATACTTAGGGATGGCATCCACATGGGCTACCTAGTTTGGATCCCAATAAAGCTTAGAGCTTGTTAGCATATATAACAAACAAACCAATATTAGCAATAGACTAAGCCATAGAATCGGTAAAATAGTTCAAGAAAAATGACATACATACTGAGTTTGGGATCCATCTGCTATATGTGGTCCACCATGTTCTCTACAATGCCTTCAATGAAGGTGAATTTATCTAGTGTCTCTACCCATGGCTTCATAAGATGTGTAGGAAATGGTAGTGGATCACTGATAGGAAGGTCTAAGACTACAGTACAACACAACACAACACTTAGCAATAACTGAGCAGTTAAAGGCTTAAGAGCAAAGGGTAAAAGTAGATGGTAATACAAAGTGCTCACCGAGCAAGCCCTTAGATGTCAGTGTAGGTGGGTCTCCCAACTACACACCATTGAAGAGGTTGGTAAAGTCACCCTTAGGGTGGAATAGCCCCTCCGCATGAAACTATTAGGAGATCTCTAGGACCTTTGGTGGTTCCCTCCTATGAGCTACCTTCCTTTCAACTTGAAGAGGGATCATGTTTGCTACGTCTACTATCACCACCATTGCTTCCTTAGTAGCTTCCTTGCTTGACTCACATAGCATAGCAGTATTAGCATAATATAATAATAAAAAAATAAACAAAATACATAAGCCAAATGCACCTATGATGTACACTAACTTGCCACCACTGAAAGGAATGTGGGTATCTTGAGGTGAACTTTCTTGATGCTTGCTTATCCAATTGTAGGGGAAGTCTCCTTTGTTGGGTGAAACCTCTTAATTTTTGCTTTGGAGGACCCCACCATCTTCGCAATGTATTACTTCACCCTGTTTGCATCCACAACAATAGCTAGTGGACACTCGTCTACACTATCATGGGAATAGGGTGATTGTAGCCTTCTTAGATGTGCCTTCTTCATAACTGAATATGACTCCTCAATCCCCTTTGGAGGGTCCTACGCATGAGTGGTGGCAAACAAGCGCTTAACCCATGGATTGGACAATTGCCTGCGATCTTGCACAACCCAACACCCACTATCCTTGATCACTAGGAATTTCACAAGCCTTTGTAGATAGGCTGCAAAAAATGCAAAGTGAAAGTGAGACCTTGCATGGACATTGTGATGAAGCTTGGTAATCTATGCCTATAGTTCGATGGTGATAGAAGAGGCCCAGTTAAACTTGGTACCCTCCTCTATGACCTCTTGCATCACCCCAAGGACCTTTCCTTAGAAGAGAAACTTAGGAAAGGCAAGGGCACAAAAAAGAGGGTAAAGCCTTCATACCTCAAGCACATGCATATTCCCAACCACTATGCCTTTATGAGAATGAGTGGGCCCTAGCCACTCTTTAATCTCTTCCCTCTAGTCTACCTCTTAGTGTGTCTTATCAATGATTGATGGGCCCTCAGAGGGAAGGCCAAAGTAGTCAACGAAGAAAGCATCATTGAGATCCAAGACTACCCTCACTTAGTGCATGCGAGTAAGAAAATGACAGACATCACGGCTGAAGGAGTCAAAAATAGTCACCATCTTGGCCATTAGTATGCTTAGGCTGAGGGCCAAGAAAAGGTCCATTAACCTAGCATGTGTAAGCTAACCAATTAGAGCCTCAAAGGCCTAACGGCATTGCCACTCCTATGCCCCTTTTACATTGCCATACTTCATAATGAGGGTGGCCTCGCTATGGCTAATGGCAACCACTATTACTTCTCTTGAAGAAGCAACAGCTGTAACATAGGAAAACACAATGTTAGCATCATGCAATTAACGTGTGCATGAGAACAAGCAATAGAAATCAAGCTAACATAACGAATACTCATGTGGAAAAAATGGTATGTGTGATGCAGGCGATGGCACAACAAGCTCTTCAAAGATAGGCTTACCGCTAGCCCATCCCTTGTCACGCCAATCGTAGGTCTGGCACCGCTCAAATGCCTTCGGGTACCAGGAAGGGTAGCTCTCTAATTCCTCTTCCACTTGTTTTATAACTGCCTCTTGAAAGCTCGGACTAGAGGAAAATACCTCTAGCGCAATATGGGTCAAAGCAAGAGTCCCTATCTTGTCATGAAGTCCCTTATCATCAACTTTAAACATGGCATTAGACATCTGTAGTTAGTAGTTAGCAAATCTAGCTTGGCCAATGACAATGAGACATAATGAAAAGTGAGAGCACTTACCCTCTGACACAATATACAGTCCCATGTGGGCTGTGGAAGACTGTATGCATGTGCATGGAAATGACAAAGGTGTTGCTCTTGTTATAACAAGAGAACTTTTGCATGCTCCACATCCTAGCTAAGGGATGAACACTCCTAAGACCTAGTCTCTGGCCACCTACTCGATCACCACCAATCATGGGCTCAACAAACATGAATCTTAGTATGTCTTGGTTTACCCCGGCCAACAACATCTTAGTGATGGCACTTGCAGCCTCTATGGCCAAGTGTGATCACATGATCATACTAAAGTGTTGTAGTAGGTAAGCCAAGAATTCAAATACCCCTATTTGAAATCACATTGCCTAATGACCCAACTTCATGTTGGGTGTAGATGTGTTTGGTACGGGTTGGCTGATGTAGCAAAGGATGCCGATGAGCTCCTCGACCACTAAGATAGGCTTCAGTAGCACCCTACAACTATAACATAGCAAATGAATGTAGCGTTAGCACATAACAAATTGCATTTTGGCATAAAATATTAACCTATGCTTAGCAAATTTAGCTCACAATGACATAACTTAGAAATATATCCTTAAAAGCTCATTGGGGTATAACATTAATGTAGCATTAGCATTTTACTTCACATTTGCACCATTTGCACCCATCTGGTTTGCATGTTTTAGCATCCACATGCTCAACTTATGCAAAATTATCATTCTGGAAAATTTTTTGTGCATTCAACGTTTTTCTTCCCATAAGGCATTTTTACCCTTGATGTTTTTACATTTAGCATTTTTTGCATATGGCATTCCAGTTTTACACTTAGTAATTTTTAAAAAATTTTCTCACAATTTTTCTAACTTTGGGTTGTGTAGCATGGGATTCAAGAAAAATTCTAACTGTCTACTATGCTTCCTATGGAGCATAGCTAAAAAATCATCATCACCAAATTTTTTAACTATCGGCTATTTCCCCAAGGAGCATAGCCTCCAAAACAAGTAAAATATTTTAACTATCGTGGTTGGCAATTCATTCTACTAGTGGGCATTTAAAGCATTTTGCTAGCAATCCCAAGTAGCAGTTGGCATTTTAGAGTACCACTTGGCACCCAAGGCACCTTGAGCACCCTGCACACTGGAGTGTATCAACATCTTGGCAACATCTCTACATCCCATTCAGCATTGTAGTGCATCACAAACCTATAGGACATTGCAACAGCCAACCTAGTAGGCATGAACCTCGTAGCAAACATCAGTCTTCACCCCAGGACACCCTAAAGACTATGGCTACACTGCTACTATGCCTATCTATACACTGTGTACCTCCGCAAAGCTCATTTGTAATTGCTATAATCCTCGTCTAGGGTGGTACCATTCTTTTTTTCTCTCAAAATCTATTGCATTTTAAACATTTTTTTTGACACTTAGTACCGCATTTGCACTTTTCACTATTTTACACATTTTGGCACACTTGCACCATCGTTCTCGTGCCGGGAAACCTTACTATGCTCAGGCTTAGCTAGCCTTAGTATTGCCAAGAACATTGTTAGAACACTTAGCATTATCTCACAACATTAGTGCTGACATTTTAGCTAACCACACCACCCCTTGGTTGCACCTGATACCCTAGTCGCAGCCGACCAAATCCCTATTCGATCAACAAGATCGTCTAGGGCACTTCGCCTTCGTCTCCTAGCAAAGGCCCTTGCATAGAGGCAGGGTTGAGGTTGTGTGCTCGTGAATCCCTTGGCATTTCAGCTGTTAACATTTTTGGTCGCTACACTCATCAGTGTGCATCTAGCGTGGATGAGATCCATGCTCAACAAAAAACCACTCATCCATGCCTATGCGCCGGATATTCGCGATTCCCAAGAAAATCTCATGAATCATTCGCGGTGGATTCGGGCACACGTACAGAAGCGTGTAAAATCTACATTGGGTATGTAAATTATAATTTTTTGTTTGATTTTCAACTCTCAACAAAAACATTCATTGTTGATTAAAATCTTACCTATTTTTACTGCAAATTGTATCCAATCTTACTTGTTTCCTGCAAATTGCATCCACGTCCAATACCTTTTATTTACAGATGCTCCTCCTATTCTGCCTTTTATTTATAGATGCTCCTCCTATTTTTCCATTGATAGGGATTTGGATGCTTCCGTAGACTCTCCAAACGCTTTATTTCTCTTTCAACTCTAAAATTCTTTGCTTCATCTTCACTTTTTTATCTGTAGGTAGTGACGAAGAAGGTAATGAGCATTTCTCCTGAAGAAGGGGGTCTCATCTGCCCAGTCTGATTTGGGTGACCGGGTAGGAGACTTGCCTTATCAGATTTGAAATTACATCTATGATTCTATACTTTTTATTTTTTTTATTCATCATCGTCTTTCCTGGGAAAATCAATCGTTTCCTTCCAGCCAAATCTGGACAGAGTATCTCCTTGCAGTGGATTTTAGTGGATTTTCGTATCAAATGAGTTTCCTATTTTGCTTAGATTTACCTCCTTGATGATCTTTACTTTTCATTTTAGTTTATTTACATGATTTTAGAGAAAAGATTTTTATTTAGTGGATTGGTTTCGTATGTTTATTCATGGGCCATAGCCATCTCATGTTGCGTCTCTGGTTTCATATGATGGCCGTCATTCCGGCCAGTCATAAATGCACAACCTGTAAGGGAAGGGAATCAGTTGGTTACAAAACTGCTATCAGGCCTCTTTTCCTCTGCAAGTGTAAATAGAATAGTCGAAGCATACACTTGTTCAAAGTTCAAACAAAATTTCAGCACCATATCCTTCCCAAATCTTTCTGGAGTGAAACATGGAAGAGGCATGAACTCAACCCACAAAAACAAATTTGAAAACTCCAAAGACCCGCCTCTGAATTTCCTGCTATTCCAACTCTATAAAGCAAGCCCATAAGCCCAAAACATGTGGTGAACTTGCCGAGAGCATTACTAACAGCAGAAGCAGATAGAGCTATGTGAAAATGGTGGTGAGGAAGGGATTCCTAATGTTAAAATCTGATAAACTTTATTGGCTTATATGCTTGGTATTAGTTTTCTACTTTTATTCTATTTGCAGCCATGTCTGTCTTTGAGCAGAATCATATTTACGTGGATGACATAAATTTCAAATGCCATGAACGCTGCCATTTTCTGCTTTCCGTATCAAGCGTGTCTCAACATTTAGTGTGGGTCAGGAAGATCATACAATCTTTTCTTTACGATGCATTTAATGTCTGCATTATGCTAAAAATTTCAAATTGTTTCAACTTTCAAGTATAACGAGATTTTTATTGTTTTGCTTGAACCATTGGCCTTAGTTTCCTTTGGTGTATGCACATGACTTTGATGTGTTATGCTAATGTTTTGATGTGCAATGTGATGCTGTGAAATATTTACGTAAAAACTACACAAAATTGCAAGTCATGCACAAGGGTAAATTTGTAAAAATGCCAGAAAAAAATAGTTCAGATATGTTTGTCTAGTTGCATAGCAGATTCTTTGATTTCTACTTCCATTGTTTGTCTAGTTACGTAGCAGATTCTTCAATTTCTACTTCCATTTACTGCAAAATAAATGCATGACACTGATTGCGCCACTTCAAACTTTTTTGTTTGGTAATTATGATTCCTCGACAACTGCATAATTTCTGCACAAAGCCTTCACATGGTTGTTCCGTGAGTGCATACCATTATTCTCCTCATTCTGGATGTAAATAAAAATATTTTTATATTGTTTAAAGCTATGTTTTTCGAGTCTCATGCTTGTCTGCCAACTATCAGGCACATTGATATGGTTAGAAGTTAGAACCAATAATGATCAAATATACAGCATTTGCAGCCTTACATTAAGGAGCCGGTAAAGAATTTTTTATGCTCTTTCATCTCAATCCCGAGATGTCTCTCATCAATTAGTTCTTCTTTGGCAAGTACTGGCAACCTTGACACCAAAAAAAATAAAAAAATTTTGATTCCATTTTGTACGAACATCCACACATTGCATATTCATCTCATTATGAAGTTAAAACGAAACGCTATCAAAAGGTTGTAGGAGTCAAGATTCGATTTAAGTGTGATCGGTAAAAGCAAGTCCACAGTGCTTATATATAGTGTCATGAAGTTAAATTAACAGTATTAAGCACCTTTTATTATTAGAACCCTTACTTACAAGTTGTGGGGGAAACAAATGAAGTAAGAAATAATTTATTTGAAATATAATTTTTTATTTTTTATTGTTTGCATCTTTGTATCTTATTAAAAATAAGTATTTGTTATATTGTAGGAGAATTGTTAGCATGCTGCAACCTATTGTTGATTTCATCCGTTATGCTGATACAGATACACCTGCATCAGGAGAAATTTATGTAATTTATGAAAATATGTTAACAGAAATTAAAAAAAAGGGTTATAGAAATGGATAGCTCTCTTGATTTTTATAATGCTCAGTTACTTCCATTGATTCTAAAAAGATGGAATGCTACAAATACCCCATTGCATATGGCTGCATATGCATTAAATATTAAGTGGTATTCTTCAAAACATAGAGATAAAAATCCAACAAGGCCTTGTGATGATTTTGATGTAAGAACAGGTTTTTTAGAATATGTTAAACGATTATATTCACCTTGTGAGGCTAGCTTAATTAGAAAGGAATCGCTTCAATTTACTAAAGGACATACAAAAGCATTTAAATGTGAAGATGCTATACTTGATATGGATGGAATAGCTCAAGAAGATCCAGCTGGATGGTGGAGTTTGCATGGTGGAGATACTCTTAGACTTCAAACTTTAGCAACGATCAGTTTTTTTATTAAACATATAACAAGTATTATAACAAATATTAATACGTATTAATTTTCTTAATTAATTTATGAAATGTGATGTTTGAAAACTTGAAATAGTGATGTTTTATATATCATGCATTCTCTAAACACCATGATTAATAGGCTATTAGGTCTTAAGCTTCAAATGAGTTTGTTTATTGATGAAGTTTTGAATAATTTATAAAATGAATTTTTTAACAATGCAAAAATTTATTCTTGTTTTTATCATTTATGTAGGTTGCATCTTCTTCTGCTGCTGAAAGAAATTGGTCAACATATTCTTTCATTCATCGGATCAAAAGAAATAGTCTAACTCCAAAAAGAGCTGAAAAATTAGTATCTGTTCATAGCATGATTAGATTGGAAGAAAGAAAGGAAATAAAATATAGGCAATCACCTACTCTTCGTTGGGATGTTAATCCAGAAGATGATGATGTTCCAATAGTTGATGATAGAGAAAGTTATTCTACTGACTTAGTTAATGTTCCTGGAGCAATGAATCTTAATATTGATGATTCAATCCTTGATGAAGATGATTACCATGCAAATGATATTAATGACATAGAACAAAATGAAGCAGGTTTTACAAATTTACTCTTTAGAGTAGAGCAAGGAGAAAATATAGGCTAAAATTAGAATTTGAACAATGTGACAATTTCTAAGCTTTGGCAAGAAACTCTTTTGTGATTTAAAAAGAGATAATTTTGTAACATTATCATATATATATATATGATAATGCTAAAATATTTTATAATACACATGAGACTCAATACTTAATGTTTCATTGCAATCTTTTATGCAATTTTTAAGCATTAACAATATTTTGAATTTACATTGTACTTGTTTTATATTCTACAACGTTTGTTATATGATATGTGAGATTTAATTTTTTAAAAAAGTTAATATATTTAAATTTTCTCTATCACGTCCCCGGCTACTAACCCGTACCCACTTTTTTTTGAGGCACACGTACCCAACACGTTGAGAATCACGATTCCACAATTCCTGGCTTCCACGAATCAGATTTTTTTGATGCATAGATCCATGCTAACGTGCCTCTCTTCCACTCGGGCTGCTCTGGGCTGTGTGGATCCAGTGTAGATGAAAATAACCCTAAACAAACACCATCCATGACCTGCCGCCAGTGTAATGAAAATAACCCTAAACAAACACCACCCATGACCTGCCTGGCACGCGGTGCCGTCCTGACCTCGCCTAGCTCCTCACCTGCGTACTGTCTTCACATAGCCATGTGCAAAGCCTCACTTGCCTATTGTCCTGCACCTAGGCTCTGTAATCATTGCTCTGCAGATTTTCACTTGCAGAGCGGGCCTCAGCCCCAGATGCCACGCGGTAGATCCTGCCTCAGAAATAACACGGCCATGCCAGCGCCTGCCTGCATGTTTGCTGATGCCAACATGGCCACCCACCATGCCACGAACCACAGTAGCTCTGTGCCGTTTGTCCGCTTACCTGCAGCTGCAGCCAGGAGCTCTGCCTCCGAATCTGAAGACGCACCAACACCGATGCTGGTGCCCTGCTCCTGCGACAGAGTGGTGAAGGTACCGAGCAGCGCGGCAGCAGTAGGCAAGCATGGCACAGAGAGCATGCAAGGACAAGTGCGGTAGTGTAGATGCATTTTCTTTATTTTCCAAACTATCTTTTCATGTGCTTAATAAAAATGATAACCGCTAAACTGAGGATGTGTACTACTAAGGCCATAACCAACCAATCTTGCTTACTGGGTACCAAAGCCTCTTAAATATTTTTAGATATTCTTACCTCAAGCTCAATCTTATATCCTTAGATACTTTGGCAAGATGTATGGTCATAAATTTTTGGAGAATAGTAAAGTGCAAGTGTCACACTCGTGTTAGGAGAGTCGTTTCCTGCACATAGGGTGCTTTTTGATAGGACGGTCTTGTTGCTTTTTGATAGGATGTTCTTGTGACATTTTCTCTATGGTTGACGATAGCTAGGCTTGGTTTAAGGCTACATCATCCTAAGATACATGTAGTGCTTTGGATTGATGGTTCTCAACGTCACATTGATTAAAAATATTTGTTTAACTAAAGATGGGTTCTCCAAATTGGCATCATTTTCATCATTTTTGCATCATTTGGCCTTGTTAAACCACATTATTTCATCATTTGAAATCAGCATAGCCTTATTTGGACATCATTTAACACCATTCTCTATGGTTTTGACCATAATTTGGCCTTTCTTTCATCCCGTTATGCATCATTTGACCTTTGTTTCACCATATCCACCTTATTCTCTCCCTTATAACCTTGAGACCTCTATTTAGCCTTTAATTGGTGTTAGGTGATGGGTTTTACCACTTTTGACCACTATTTAACATGATGTAATCATGACCTACCAAGGCCTTAAGTTGGCAACATGGCCCGCTAAGGCCTAAAACATGGCCCGCTAAGAGCTTCCTTTTTATTAGTCGAGGGGGAAGTGATGATACATTCTAAGAGGAGTCATAAATCACATGAAGGAAGTCAAGAAGAGAACCCAACAAGTCCCCTTAAGGTCACATCCTTTTTCATTCCCACTTGGTCATTCCCTCTTTCTTCAAGGTACAATGATCATTGATTAATTTTAGTTTCATAAAAGAAGAAAATTTTTTTTTCATGAAAAAGACCTTTTATTCAAAGAATTGGAGGGCTAGATGAGGTGGTCTCATTGATTTACACAATTACTTACCCAATCATCTTGATAGCATAACACATAAAACCCAACACATAGCGTTGACTTCTGCATCATGACTTGCCAATTTTATTAATAAAAACATATCTTGATAGCAAGTCACTGTGCACATCCTAGGGCCTACATATCTTCGTTGGAGGATTTGCTTGGCCAATTTGTCACTGATGAGACGTGGTTTGTGTCAGCCGCGATATCGCGTATGCGATATCACAGCCGATGCGATATCGCATCCCACGCGATATCGGGTATGCGATATCGCGTCCTGCCCTACGATATCGCGTACGCGATCTCGCAGTCAGCCGCCATGNGAACTGCGACCTAAGGCTAACTATCTAGATACCACAACTAGTCCATCTGCGGAGTTATCGCGCGTGCGATGCTCTTTTCGTATGGTTGAGTGTAGGGGTACCTCACCACTCATCAGTCACTCACTTCAAGTACAACTTGAAGCATGAGATGACCCTAGATCAACTCATGTAGATCAAGCAAGGCCACTTAGAGCCTATTCAAAAGTTCATCCAATGATAGAGCACTTCATTTAATGAAATTTGGGAGCCTATCATAGAAATTCACCTACTATCCATTTTCAAAGGTGTAGTGAATGACTTCATTAAGTCAAAGCTGTACTATCTTGCCCTGCACTCCCTAAGCTAAGAAATCATTCAAATGAAGAGCATTTAGAATGCAGTAGAAGCCAATAAGGATCTAACCTACATGGCCTACAAGAATGCCCACACAAAGAAAGACAAGGAGAAGGGCAAGGCAACAGCAACCATTGTAGTGGTGGCCAATGAGGCTAAGCTGAACAATGCTAAACTAATGGCCAAGGCAACTGAGGCCCCGGCCAACAACAAGGCAACCAGCTTTGCACTATGGTGACCAACCAACCTACATCATTGATGGCCATGGGGCAAGGTACCCCAAGGCCAAACTTTGAGTGTAAGGGCCGCTCAAAGTATACACCATTGCCCATCAAGCCATCAAAATGTTTGGGTTAGCTGCTTAATACTAGGTGCATCCAGTATAAGCAAATGTCTAAAGATGCTTGCAAGCATCATGATTGCTACTGTGAGCTCCTCAGAAACCCATCAGTAGCTACACCAAATGATCCTTTGGTCCTAAAGCACTTCAGGTTGGATCGATTCTACCATTATCATCAATTACCTAGCCATGAGACATACTTCTGCATGGTCTTATGGGATGACATACAATGCATGATTGACCAAGGCCAACTCGTTCTTAATTCAACCAACCTAGTTCGCCCAAAAAATTAATCAATGAAGGTCTACAAAGACCCTCTCAACATAAGTGGTGTAGGCTATGTCATCAATGCCACTAGCATTGATGATGACATAGGACTAGCATGAGAGCCATTTGTGGTTCATGTTCCCTTTGATAGTATTGGGGCTTCTTCAGCATCAACCAGTCCAAGAACACCTTTTGTTATTAGATTAGCACCTTGGGCACCCATGAAATCCTTTATGGTTAGGGCCTTACAACACGTTGTGACAACTGCAGCCTAGACACCCTTTGTCATTAGGGTGCTGCAACGTGTAGACCCTTTGCCGAGTCCAGTGGTGGGGATTGCAACAAGCCTTGCTCACATGAGGCCTCATCCCACATACAACACCAAGCAGTCGAGGTGCTAGCCCTAGAGGCCTAACGAGCACCTCACTGACTGAATGATGAGGAAACGTATGACATTAGGTCTGCCTAAGCCCATCCCCTTGTTTGCTGTTCCTATGGCCACATTAGCTGAAGCCACTACTGTAAGTAATGAATAACCAAGCACTGAGGCTCATAGGTAGGCAAAATAAAACAAGCCTAAATCCCCTTCCCAAGAGATTCACCTCTTGGGTTGCACAGAGGA
>MNCI01031942.1:1416524-1428649 GCA_015680685.1 Gnetum montanum | reverse complement strand
TGGCCAAGGCAACTGAGGCCCCGACCAACAACAAGGCAACTAGCTTTGGCATTATGGTGACCAACCAACCTACATCATTGATGGCTATGGGGCAAGCTACCCCAAGGCCAAACTTTGAGTGTAAGGACCACTCAAAGTATACACCATTTCCCATCAAGCCATCAAAATGTTTGGGTTAGTTGCTTAATGCTAGGTGCATCCAATATAAGCAAATGTCTAAAGATGCTTGCAAGCATCATGATTGCTACTGTGAGCTCCTCAGAAACCCATCAGTAGCTACACCAAATGATCCTTTGGTCCTAAAGCACTTCAAGTTGGATCGATTCTACCATTATCATCAGTTACCTAGCCATGACACATACTTCTGCATGGTCTTATGGGATGACATACAATGCATGATTGACCAAGGCCAACTCGTTCTTAATTCAACCAACCTAGTTCACCTAGAAAATCAATCGATGAAGGTCTACAAAGACCCTCTCAACATAAGTGGTGTAGGCTATGTCATCAATGCCACTAGCATTGATGATGACATAGGACTAGCATGAGAGCCATTTGTGGTTCATGTGCCCTTTGATAGTATTGGGGCTTCTTCAGCATCAACCAGTCCAAGAACACCTTTTGTTATTAGATCAACACCTTGGGCACCCATGAAATCCTTTATGGTTAGGGCCTTACAGCATGTTGTGACAACTGTAGCCCAAACACCCTTTGTCATTAGGGTGCTGCAACATGCAGACCCTTTGCAGAGTCCAGTGGTGGGGATTGCAAAAAGCCTTGCTCACATGAGGCCTCATCCCACATACAACACCAAGCAGTCGAGGTGCTAGCCCTAGAGGCCTAACGAGCACCTCACTGACTAAATGATGAGGAAATGTATGACATTAGGTCTGCCTAAGCCCATCCCTTTGTTTGTTGTTCCTATGGCCACATCAGCTGAAGCCACTACTGTAAGCAATGAATAACTAAGCACTGAGGCTCATAGGTAGGCAAAATAAAACAAGCCTAAATCCCCTTCCCAAGAGATTCACCTCTTGGGTTGCACAGAGGAGATGAAGGCCAATAAGGTAACTAATAGCGATAAATACTTTCTAAACACATTGGCATAAGTTATGTAGGCTCTTAAATAAAACAATACAACCTTGAGCCTGTACGACTCGGTGATGAACTCCTTCACTCATTGTGAAGCACTAGTTCACATGTTGGCTTCCATTCCTATCAAAGAGGACATCCTAGTGGATGAACAAGCCATCCACACTATAATGCTTTCTCCTTCACCTCAAGAATTAGGGCCAACACCTCTAGCATATCGTGATGAGATAATCAAGATCAACCTTGAAAAGAGTCAAGTCATCACTATGCTAATGTTTATAACCATTCGCGTAGGGCAATGCAAGATTCATAGGGTGCACATCGATGATGGGGTAGTGACTAATGTCATCCCATTCCTAGTCATTGACAAGATTGGTCTAGTCAACCAAATTGAGGCTACAAAGACAACATGCCTTAAGTTCTTTAATGGGTCATGCATTGTCATGAAGGGAATGGTCACAGTAGCCTTCGTGGTAGCGGAGCAATTCCCCACTATGACCGAATTCATTGTCATTAAGGAGATGCCTAGGTTCAATCTAATTTTCGAAAGGCCCTTACTAGCCTAATTACATGCCATCTCCTCATCCATTCATCAAGAGATCCACCTTCCATACGAGGGTGGAGAAGTGATCATACATGGTGATAACTTAGTCCCTTCAACCATCAACAATGTTGACATAGACCAGGGGTTGGAGGTAGAGTTCCTCGATGAGATGCTGTTCATGGAGGACAAGAGTCAACCTTGTCCAGCAGACCTATCTAAAGAGCCAAAAGAGGTTCATACCTTCCCCAAGAAAGCTCTATGGGCAAAATTGACCTTTAGTATCAACGATGAGGATATAGGTGAATACCACCTTATGTTGCCTAGGCCCTATGCACCTCCTAATCCATATCAGGTTAAGAAGCAACTACATGACTAAGCTACTTCCTTAGTGTAGCATGTGCTAGGTGCCTACTTGCCCTTAATTTTTTGCAAGCCCTACTAGCTTTTGCTTGCACAGCTACATTCTGCATGGTTGCTTCATTTTACCTTATTTGCTTTGTTATGCGTTCACTTCTTTTGCTTATGAATTTTCATATGGTCTCTTTACACATTAGAAAAACATCAAAAACATATAAAAATTATAAAACTAAAATTTCAAAAAAAAGAGATAAAACACATGGCCCAAAAAGACCTTAAGCTAGCCCATGGCTTGAAAAGGCCTTAAACTAGTGCATGGCCCACCACGACCTAAAACTAGCCACCTTCTTCATAACATACCAACTTAAAAAGTCTTTAAACTAGTAGATTGCCTACCATGACCTAAAACTAACAACCTCTTTCTTCCACCACACGGCCCACGATGGCCTTAAATTGGCACTCCATGGCTTGTCATGGCCCAAAACTGGTAGCATTTTCCTCTTATTCATGGCTTAAAATGACCTTAAACTAGCAATCACCATGGCCTGAAATGGCCTTAAGCTAGCAATGGCCATGGTCCAAAATGGCCTTAAATTGGTAATGGCCCTTTTGCCATGGCCTTAAATTGGCATGGGGCCCACACAAGGCCTAATCACATCAACTAGTTACATTATTTGCATTAAACCTGTAGCAAAATAAACATGAAGTTTCACACACAATCCTCATTGTAAAAGGCATAATTTTTATTATATCCCTATTAGTAGGAGTACATAGCGTGACCATGGGAAAAAATGGTCAAAGTGAAAAATTGCCCAATAGTAGAGCTACATTAGGTCAACTCAATTGGTGGTGTCTGGCAGTAGTTGAGGCTCCTCCTCTTCTTCTACTGCTCCATTGGGACTTTTGCTATTGCCTAGTGCTTGTTCCAAAGCAATGTGAAACAACAAATTCATCAGAAAGTGCAAAACTACAATACAAAATTAACATGCAAAACTAACACATAAGAGCATGAAAAACAAAAGGAAAACTAACCCAAGAGGGTCTTGCATCAAAATTTGGGGGCAATCTATCAAGGCCCTCCTCCAAGAATCAGAGGATCTTGACCTCTGATAACCATGTCCAGTCCTGGTGGCTGAAGTCAACATCCACAAGGATCTTATCCTTGTCCACGGTGGTCCATGTAGGAGGTTGCATAGAAACGGTGGTCATATAAGTCTCCCCTGAGGGCAAGGCAATCTCTCAGTTTGGGAAATCACTAACCACTATATGTTGAGCAAACAACTCGAAGGTCCAACTCCTGCCAATCACCTCAACAAACATCTCAAGATGACAAGCCTTCATAGACCTATCCTTGAGGTACTGTAAATAGGCATCTCACTCATGCTTGTAGTGGCACTTGTGGTCCTTTTGTGTATGCCCCCTAATGAGTCATGAATTTGCTAGCTATGATATCGCTTCTGTGATATTGTGGCCCGCCACAATATTTATAAATAAGAGGAAGCTTTCCTTATTCTAGGAGTTAGTTCTTAGTTGCTTATCCAAACTCTTGTATTTTTTCCTTCTTAGAGTTAGAATTATTTGCCAGTGTATGCTCGCAGTGTGGTGATTGTAATTGTACAACATCCTTATTCGAGTGTGACATACTTGGACATGCACATGATTGGAGATAAAGATTGAGATTACTTCATCATTGCAACATTCACTTAGCTTAATTATTTATTTAATTGTTATTTACTGCTTTCCTAGTTAATATCTTCTCACCTTAAAAATCCTGTTAAGCGTGGAATGCGTACGACTTGATCACGAGCATTTAAGTGTGACTACTTGGTAACCCAGTAGTGTACCTAGGATCTACGCTTGGTAATCCTAGTGGTAGTCATGCACGATGTCCAAGATGTGTACAAATGATTAAGGAACAGATGCTCATCACACTTAGGCTAGTTTAGATTCTCTCTCCCTTTTCCTCTTAGTTGAATTAAAGATATTTTCCATTGCCTCTAGGAGTAGCACTAGGTTAGAAACCACATCATACACCTCACTCTGGACTAAACCATATGTGATAAAGCTAATACTAGTCCAAGTGGGAAGATAGAAAACTGTGACCTAAGGATAATTGTTTGGATACCACAACTAGTCCGTCTGCGGAGTTCAACTAGATCGTGTGTGAAACGCTTGTATTCATATGGTTGAGTGTAGGGGTACCTCGCCACTCATCATTGGCGCCATTGCCAAGGATGGTGCTAGTTATCTAGATTAGTTATATCATACAAGGTTGCTGTATAGGAATTAACGGTATATCTTTTAGGAAGAAATAATTACAAAAAGGGCACATATAAATTCACACATAATTGCACAACCATGCCTCTCCTACAAGACTATGATAATGCCATACCTAGTGAGGAAATTCATTGGAGAACTGACGAATTATATGATAATGAAGATTGGAGTACACAATCTGAGGTGGGGGTTTCTTATAAACATAAACGATGGCAACATCATCCCAATGCATGAAAGCATAAATTACTCAATGACGATGAACCCCCACTAGCCACTACAAGCCTAATGCAAATACAAGAGGTTGTTTGAATCTCCTGTAGGCATCAGAAAGAGAGTTG
The DNA here is from genome assembly GCA_015680685.1 of Gnetum montanum. NCBI lineage: Eukaryota > Viridiplantae > Streptophyta > Gnetopsida > Gnetales > Gnetaceae > Gnetum > Gnetum montanum. The sequence goes on along the minus strand of MNCI01031942.1, from coordinate 1,424,041 downwards.
TTTACCCAGGCTCGATTTAAACGACTTCCCTAATTTTTTAGGAGGCTATGACTTAGATCCTCAACAACATTTACAAGCCTTCTACGATGCCTGTACATGGAACAACACGGAGAACGGTTGGAAAAAGCTCAAGCTCTTTCCTATGACACTCATTGGCCAAGCAAAAGTATGGTATAGATCGTTAAAGCCAAATTCAATACGATGTTGGCCAACAATGGTAGAACTCTTTAGCAAAAGATATCAAACCTACATAAGAGTGTTAGCCTTGAGGAAACAAATCCAAGAGTGGAAACAAGCACAACATGAACCCTTGGACATGGCCTGAGAAAGATATTATGCACTGCTAAATAACTGTCTAGGCCATGGGTTCTTCGAGGAAAGGCTAATGTACCATATCATTGATGGGCTTTGTGATGAAACAAGAGAGACCCTAGGGAGGTATGCTCAAGGAAAACTATACAAACTACAAACCTATCAGTTACAAGAGCTTATTAAGTGGGTAGCAAAAGAAGAAGGAGAAATGGCTAGATGGGAGAGTGTTGAAAAATATCAATGGGACCAGAATCTCAACCTAACAAAGGTCCATAATCACAAAAAGGAGAAATAAACCTATCTCAAGGAGGAAAAATCATCTTTTCCAACACAACAATCACTAGAAGAAGTCAAGGCAAAGATCAATAAGATGTTGGAATGGATACATAAAAAGTGTGGAGAATTTATTGATATTATTGGAGATAGAGTTTTGATAACTCGAGAAGCAGGAAAAAATATCATTAGACATTCAGAAAGAAGGAATGAAGAAAATAAGAGCTCAACTGCTGATCATACATATGAATGTAACATTTGCTTGTACAATCACCCCAAGGGTCAATTCCAAATCTTGTTACATTTATATGAGCATTGGGGAAGCATGTTACACCTAGAGTTCGTATAGAGATACTGTGTTCGATCATAGTGGAAACAATCCTAGTCATGGGGGAAACCACCCCTAAAATGGAAACACCCTTCGTATTATCTGAATCCAAATGCTTATCTAGTCCAACATCATGTTTTCCAAAATGGGTCAACATACTCTATCTCACTGCATTATCATTCTCCTCAATACTATCAACCCATGTCCTCAACATAACCACCACCTTGTGTACATTACACTTCTCCAAAATTTCAACATTCTCATCCTTTCCCTCCTTCTACGTCCCCACCAATTGTTCTTGAAGTGTCTGCGCCATGGCAACAACCCACGAACATTACTTGTGGTACTACTGCCAACAGTAGTGAGAGGTCTCCTCAAAATTAAAAGCGTCCCTTATTTAAACATGACCATAGAAAGGAACAACACAACTCCAAGGCCACTGCATCCTTCAACTTAGCACAAGCCCAACACTGTGGTGCACCCTTATCTTCAAACCCAATGCCTCATGTCACTTCATCAAGGCCACCAGTTAACACTCCAACAACCATACGGCCCAATGAACACAAACATGGAGGGCAACATCCCTATCCTTGCATAACATCTTATGGTCTCAATTATCATAATGGGTCAACTAGCTATTCGGAAACCACATCTTATAAATTGCCCCAGTATGCTTACTATAACCAAGTGTGTGGAGTCCAATGGGGTAAGTATGATCGAGTCCCAATATTTCCAACATGAAAGGATCCTCATCTTTCATTTATTAATCCTTTCCATCCTCAACCATTTAGTTATGGAGGATATCCCCCATTTTAATAGCAAGCAGGATTAATAAATACTTTTCATTTTCTTTAATTTTACAACATTTTATTTTCCAATTTTTCATTTTTTAATTTCTTGTTTTATCTTTTTATCTTTTTGTCTCTTTACGTTTTAATAAGTAATCTCATCTATGAATAAAACACTCATGTGGCTCGTTGATTGAGGTGTGTTCTATGTTATCGAGTCTTGAGCAATCAATTATTTGGATAGTGAGCCCATTACACCTAATCATCCATTCTACAAATAAGAGGTTCTGTTTGAGGGTACAATGATATTCTTGACATCCTTGAAACTTAAAATTAATTTTGTGTTCATTGTACCTGGAATGAAGAAGGATGGATCAAGAGGGAATGATTAGGGTGTGACATCAAGGGAACTTGTGGATTCTCTTTGGTGACGTTTGTGGGAGTTATCATGCAACGTGGTTGTACTAAGATCCTTGTAGATCTAACAAAAAATGGGAGTAAGAGTAATCAAATGGCACTAAAAAATCTAATGTTGTTCTAGGGGGTTCCACTAGAAAGACATGCACACATGCCTGAAAGTTGGCAGCTTCTCTGGATTCAGCAATCGAAAAAAGAAAAGCAAAAGAAAAGAAAAGCAGAAAAAGGAAATGCCTCAAAGCAAAAAACACTCCTCCATTGAACCAAATGCCAAGTGATTGTACACCTTGTTGCTTTGGTACTCTCATAGTCGCTCATCATGGAATGAACCAATGCGGTGTCACTAATTAGAGGAATGGACTTGGTCTTGATCTTGGAACGACGAGTCAATGACACCTTAATCATGCTTTACATGTAGGAATCACTATGCCCTGGATTAGTTACTTCATGTCCTAATCTCTACAATCCCTTCTGTACTTCATCTCATCTCGTTGTTCATGTAATTGTAGCTCGTGTCTTGTATTGCGTAGAATTCTTACCTCATTCTGATGATATTTACATGTGTGTGTTTTGTGGAATTAGTGTGGATTATATTTAACCCTTTGAGTGCCCACAAACACTTTTAAGTGTGGTTATGTAAGGGCATTAAAGGTTAGTGCCTGCTTTGGGGAGGACCCACTTGCATAATTTTTGTAATTTGCACTCATGACCCATCTTCCACACAACATTTATTACCCTTAGCATATTGCCAATGATTTTCTTTCCCTTATTACTATCCCTTCGATTCAACATTCCTATGAACCATCACATAGCCTTTTTCTTCCATCCGAGGTCCTTATTGATAAATTCCACACCATCATAATTATTTATTCCTTTCAAACTAATTGAATTACCCTAGAATCCCTTAACAATCGCCCAATGTCCTAAGTTTACAACGTCAATTTCAAAAAAATCTTAAAAATTTGGTACATTCTCTAACTGCCCTAACTTTGATGAAAATATATATACGTGACCCCCCTATGCTAATCAACATCATTTGCAACTATTCATGTAGGGGAAGTTTTTCAAATTTATCTCTATGACTCACGATTGTGCGTCCCTTGCTTTCATATCCATAACTCACTCGCTGGTACTCCGATTTTCATTCCGTTTGAACCTACTTGAACCCAGAGTGTTTAGCTTAGTCGTGGGGAAGGGGCACACACCGAATAGCGCATAAATGTTTTGAAATTATTCATTACCCAAAGGACATTATTAAGGGTAATTAGTTATAAAATTAAGGATAAATGTGCCAAAAATAATTTTATTCCCCTAGTTATACCGGGAAAGTAGATTTGGAAGCCACCTAAGCAAGGAGGATCAAACACTATAAATCTTTCAGGAACATTTTTCTTCTAGTAATTAATGTCACATGGAGATAAAGCAAATTCATTAAGGTAAGTAGTAAGGTATAACCTAACTTGGGTAACAACCTTACTAATGATTGGCCCCATGTGATTGTAGATGGCCCCGAAACATGGACAACAGGAAGGTCCTGCTCAAGGTGCAATCAAATGACCTAGGAGAGGTGAAGGACAAGTTCCTGTTGAACAACATGGAGAGTAGGAGGAACAATCATTTTGCATCCACCGAGAGGACCCTACTACTGTACAATCAAGGTAGGAAAAAGGAGGAGCAACTGTTGTGGTTGAATAGGGACAACATCTCACATTGCCCCAGGATTTTGTTCAGGTCATTCACGAGATGTCCACATTCACAGCAGTGATTTTGGAGCTAAAATTTGGATCGTTTGTAGAATTTTGTCTAGAAGCTATTAGGGATCACCTCATAGGGTCTCCGTTATTGCCTACCCTCTCTGAAAGTGGGGCCTAGTACTTAAGGAAAATGTACCAATTTTGGCACAACAAAGAAGAAGGCACCATGGTTAACATTTGTCGTGTGACTATTGATTTCTATGTTCAAGCCATTTCGAAAGTATTAAACCTTCTGAATACAGGGCCAGAGGTTGCTCAGAATTAGCTGGACACTTTCAGAACCAAGTAACTTAATAAATTATTGACAGAGAATAAAAGGGTGGTGGAAGAAAAAGAGAAGGCTGACTGGGATGCCTCTATGGCACAAGTGCAAACTTACACACATGCCAAGGCACTCAAGGCCTTACAAGAGAAGAAACTCTAGGCCATACCTCAACACCATCAAATCCAAAGACCTGGAGTGTAAGAAAAGGGAAAGACACCTATGGAGGAGCCATTACCACTAGGAACTACATGAGTTCCATTAATTTTGTAGCAGTAGGATTTTCTTTTGCATTCTTTGTGTTGTGTCTCAATTTTTCTTTGATTCCACACTGCTGCATGAACCCATTCTCACTAATCAATAATCCCATACCTATCCACTGTGTAATCAATGGAGCTTGTTCTCTCTGTAACTCGAGGATGAGTTTTCATTCAGTCGTGGGGGTATGATGAGTCATGAATTTGCTAACTGTGATATTGCTACCATGATATCATAGCCGTGATATTGCTGTCATGATATCACTGCCGTGATATCGTGGCATGTTGCAATGTCTATAAATAAGAGGTGTCTTTTCTTGTTCTAGGAGTTAGTTCTTAGTTCCTTACCCAAACTCTTACAATTTTTTCTTCTTAGAGTTAGAATTATTTCCCAGTGTATGCCCATAGTGTGGTGATTGTAATTTTACGACATCCTTATTCGAGTGTGATGTACTTGGACATGCACATGACCAAAAATAAAGATCGAGATTACTTCATCATTGCAGCATTCACTTAGCTTAATTATTTATTTAATTGTTATTTACTGCTTTCCTAGTTAATATCTTCTCACCCTAAAACTCCTGTTAAGCGCGGAATGACTACGACTTGATCACGAGCATTTAAGTGTGACTACTTGGTAACCTAGTAGTGTACCTAGGATCTACGCTTGGTAATCCCAGTGGTAGTCATGCACGAGGTCCAAGATGTGTACAGATGATTAAGGAACGGATGCTCATTGCATTTAGGCTAGTTTAGATTCTCTCTCCCTTTTCCTCTTAGCCTAATTAAAGATATTTTCCATTGCCTCTAGGAGTAGTACTAGGTTAGAAACCACATCATACACCTCACTCTAGACTAAACCATACATGACAAAGCTAATACTAGTCTAGGTGAGAAGACAGCAAACTACGACCTAAGGATAGCTATCTGGATACCACAACTAGTATGTCGGCGGAGTTTGACTGGATCACGTGTGAAACACTCATATTTTTATGGTTGAGTGTAGGGGTACCTCACCACTCATCACCCCCATTTGCACACCCTCGTGTTAAATCTCTTTCACTTCTAATTCTTCTAGAAGAGCAGATCCATCTACAACCTGTACTTAATGATCTCTCAGGTAGCCTCGTTCTTACCTTGGATTTCCAACCAGTATCTAGCATAATCTATCTATGATGTCTGCTAGGTACCATCCCTCTATGCCTGAGATGACAAGAAAGCATAACAGGATTTGGGGTCCTCATTCTTTATGGTTAGACTTGCCACTACCTCTTGGAGCTTGTGCATGCATTTTCGTAGGTGCTCATTCAAGCCCCTATAGGTTCGCAATGCCTTCACACTGAAAAGCGTGCACTTTCTCACTACCTCATACACATGATGAGACACCTGTTCCATCTTCAGGGGATACTCAGGGATGACATCCACATGGGTTTCCTAGTTTGGATCTCAATAAAGCTCAGAGCCTGTTATCATATATAACAAACAAACCAATATTAGCAATGTGCCGACCGAAATCGTCGGTGCAAGGCTGGAACGTGACGAACACCGAAAGAAATACGGGCGAGCACAGTTGACCCTGCCTCCGCTTGAGGGCGAGCTGGAGTGGGCGAAGGCAGAGTGCCTTGGATGGTCCGCACGCGGATCAAACAAGGACTTCCCCGAGCGCCGCCGAAGCGTTATACGCTGGGTTATACGTGAACAGGGCGTAAGCAATGAATCAGGCGTGCACGGCGTAAACAGCGTAAACAGAAATGAACACAGCGTGAGCGTACGGGCGTGACAGCGTGAACTAAAATAAGCACGGCGTGAACGTACAATCGTGACAGCGTAAACAGAAATGTACACGGCGTGATCGTACAGGCGTCACAGCGTAAACAGCGAATGGATGTAGGGCGTAAACAGGCAGACGGCGTGAACAGAAAGCGTGTACGAACGGAGACGGAGCAAAAATGCAAGCAGGCGTGAACAGGGAGTGGGCCACGTTGATGTAAAACTGTAAAAGAACTTGCAATAAACGTAAACAGTGATTATAGAGTTAAAATGTTGTGCACCGGTCTGACGCAGTTGTGTAGGGACACAAGGCGGACGTAAAGCCCCGGTGGACAAGGGGGATGTAGCTGGTGGATGCGGTGGGCGAAGCGCGGATTGTGCTCAGCGTGCAGCATGCAGGGGCTTCCGGCGTAAGCGTGAGCGTGTGAGGGTTTCCGCAGCGTAATTGCTCTGGGTCAGCTCTCATAAATTTTCGCAGGCCCGGGGTAAACATGGAAAACTGGGCTATTTATAGGGGAAGGGTTACCGGGAAAAGCGGATGGGGAGACACGTGGCGTACAGACCGGGCGTTACAATTTAGAAACTCGGTACACGCTAGGCATATACATTACAAACCAGCGTGTACGCTGGGCGTACACGCTGGGCGTGAACGCTGGGCGTACACGCTGGGCGTAGACTTTTTCAAGCTGGCGTGTATGCTGGGCGTACACGCTGGGCGTATACGCCGGGCGTAAAGCCGGGCGTAGAGACCGACGGATGTCCACTTGCTTCAATCCTTGCTCTCTGGTGTAATCTTCATGTTGCCATTGGAAATCCTGTCGTCGAGCGTGTACGCCGAGAAGCCGGGCGTAGAATGCTGGGCGTGAACGCTGGGCGTAGACTCTTGGCGTGAACGCTGGGCGTAGACGCTGGGCGTAGATGCTGGGCGTGAACGCTGGGCGTGGACGCTGGGCGTAGACGCTGGGCGTAACACTTAAAAATATTTTTGTGGTGTTTCATTGGCCCCTCTTTGTTGACGCTTGGAGGAATCGACCCGAGAAGCGTCGACAAAGAAGCGCAAAACACCACAGGCAGCTCAATAAAAGCTTTATCCCCTGTCACCTGGCTAGACCTCATCGTGCCGTGCCCAATGGTAAATGGGATTGAAAGGGGTCAGAGTGGAAACAGGTGGGAAGGAAGGGATTGTGGGGATCGGTCGTTGCCCGAGCGACCATGCTGGGAGAGTAGGATGTTCAGTATGCTGGTCCTTGTCGATAGCCGTCTTTCAGCCGACTTGGAACTCAAGCGTGTGCATCCTTTGGTGGAACGGTCCTCTTGGTGGTCTTTCAGGAGAACCAGTTGTCACTACCAAAGCCA